>OV816023.1:85802231-86402231 GCA_929113105.1 Agrypnus murinus | reverse complement strand
TTAGAGAAATTCAAAATTTCGTTTATTGTTATACCAGCCTGATCTGTAAATAATATCTGATTTTCAAAATTAGGGACATCATCACATTTCCCCTGAAATCAGTGACAAAATTGTACACGAGCAGGACAATCATTCTCCTCCAATCCAGGAACTCGTTGAACATGGTAACGGTAAAGTAATTGTTCATGTAAAATTCTCCAGGCCGTTGATTGAGACATATGCACTTGATTAGCAACGACACGGGTGCTTAAAGTAGGGTCTTACCAACTCTAATAAAAGCAGTTATTTTCATTTTGCATCTACAGCTAATGAAACTGCATATTTGGTAGGAAACAAAGCGTTTTTCTTGTATTCACTTAAAAATGGACAAAGGGACGTACGTACATAGCCGTAACTATCTAGTAGTAAAAGCGAACTGAAAGAAAATTAATGAGGTCGTAAAGCTCTCGTTACAATAACATGTTTACGTTTACTCTTCAGGGTCTGGCTTTTCGAAGTGATGTTGAAGAATCTTCACATTTGCACTAATTACTCCGTCTTACGACTAAAGGCGTACCGGAATTAAAATTTTTGCTGCAGTGAACAAAGTATAGATGGCTATCCCACCACATTCTGAATGAAATTATTCCTTCTCTAGCAGCTCAAAGTAAAAATTATGTTTCGCATTAATTCTTGGTTAAACAACATACATTACTATCAAACGACAAACGAGTATATGTCTAAGTTACGTTAATAGTAATCTGAACATAGAAGAGATGTTCGTAAGTTTTTACCAAGTTGTTACAACATCGATGCAGTTCCTATAAAATCTTGCAGGATATATTAATAGTATTTTGTGTCTCAAGGGCAGAAAGTTAGCATTTGGAGCCCACAGTTGTTTGATGCCCAAGCGAAGCGAAGCGAGGGCAGCAGACAACTAAGGGCTACAAATGCTTTTCTGTCCGAGCGACATACAAAAGTTTTTCGCCTACCTGTTTGAAAGTTAAAAAAAAATTAAAAGTTAAACAGTAACGTAACTTATTAGTAAATTAAATAAGCATAGGGGAAGAGGGGGAACAGTGTTTCACAAAAAATATTTTTTGATATAATTCAGAATCAAATAAAAATTTTAAAATTTATTGTCTTCTTAGTTTAAGAGTTACAAATCTTGTTTCAACTTTTACACTTACTTGCTTTGATTATTTCAACTTTTAGAGAAATTAAGGTTTATTCTCAACTTGGTGCTCTGTGTAACACTGTATCCTAATAGTGGGGTACAGAGTTACAAGGAAAGGTTAACAATGTTAATGTTAATAAAACAACTTAAAATTCTTATATTCTTGCGTTGTACGTACGAATTTATAAGTTGGATTAAGTTCTGTATTTGATTTACGTGTAATTTCCCTAATTGACAAAATTCTGTGTTTTATTGTAGCCTCTTCTTGTATTACCACAAAGTTTCCAATATCGATATCGTTTGAATGGAATAATGTATCTTTGTCACTTAGATGCAATTTGGACTGATCACTGTCTGCACGAGTGTTACATAAATTGTGTTACACCGAACCTCACTATTCACTGTAACACTGTACCCCAATCATCAAAAATTTATACTCGAATAGTTAATAAGGGCACAAACAGTTTTGAGGTTAAGTTTGTGCTTCTCCGCCGTAAATAAACTTACAAACTACTTATAAATACATTTTTAATAATCTAGCTTTAATTAATTTAATCCTGAAGTAAATTGTATTTTACTTGAAATAATTACTTTTGACATTTTTGTATTTTATAAAATCATAGACAAACTTAATAATTAATTAAAAAATTACTTTTGATATTAAAAAATATACATACCTTAATTTCTTGCAAATCTATCAGTGAATATTAACCAAAATGCACATACACTTGGTTAACACCAAAGTACTTCTAACATGAAAATATGAACAATGTTTAATATAAAGTAATCCTAAAAACATTAAGTGTAACATTGTAGTACGAGTAACACTGTTCCCCCTCTTCCCCTATGTTAGAGGGAATGAATGTTGTTCTCAAAGCTCAGGTGGTATACAGCTGAACTATTAATTAAGTAAAAATATGTCTGAGATTACATTTTCCATCATATTCCGTTGTTAAAAGTTTTACGAATGAGTTATGTTTTTAATGTTAAAAACTAATGATTTCATTTGTTGATTAAAAACTGTTTAGGATATTGCATGGGAGTGGTCAAAGTATGACAATTTAAAAAACAATTACAATTTTTACAGTATCTCCAACTTAACATAAATAAACCATGCTTTCATCTAGTAGTAGTATAGAGGTTATGTATTTGACATTAGATGACAGAAAAAAGTTTGACATAAGAGGGCAGAAAAGAAGCCTTAAATGCCCTCAGAACAGGACATTTAGAAAGCACTATCTGATCAGGTAATTCCGTTATTGTACATAGTATATTGCCGTGTTTAATGGTGGATCAGTGTATGTTAAAAGGCGGATTTGCAATAACCAATTCAATATTTGAAACCAAGAGATCTAAAGTCAAAGGCAGTTTCTAACAATAGGTGTATGAAGTTATGTACAAACGTGAAAGTCGTAATGGCCGCTATATAATAAGGGATAACATTCTATAAAACTGCCTAATTTCTTTAAACACGTTTTATGTACGACTTTTTATTATACCTGTAATTGTCTCTCTTGTTAGGTAACGGTAAGTAAATGATAAAAAGGGAGAGAGCAGAGGTTACGTACTGCAAAGTAGTTAATCCCTCTCAAATTTTCAAATAAATTTAAACGAGTACCTAGATGGTAAATTTGAAACGCTTAAATAATATAAAATATTCAAACGTTTTAGAATCTGTATTTGAATATCTGAGCCATGTTAAATAAATTGCAGTTACTATGAAGATTATAATTTTCTTTTCTTTCATTGTCAGAATTTGAGAACTCGTAATGTCGATTGTATATTTCTCAGCAAGTTTTTAATTAACAAATATAATGATTAGTCTTGCAAATCTATTACATACATCACATTACTGTAGAGTCAAGTAGAGAAAATGAGACACAATGCTCAACCTGATATCATCAAAAAAGTCCATTGTCAAGTTGTCACTTGTCAATAAAATATGATGCTTGTGAAGCAACACTACCAGCATTACAAAAACAAAGACTTCGATTACCCATTAAATATCAAAAAAGAAGAATGTGAAAAATATCTATAAACATTCTGATGATAAAAAGAAATTATAATCGAGCTGGCACGGCAATGGGGACGGGATGGGACAATCATGGGATCATAGTCAAAACAATTTTTTTCTTCACAGCTACACGAGATATTGTATTAGTACGAGTAGTTAAGTCTATCTATTTGACCTAAATTATCTTTATTGGTATTGGAAAATACTTATAAGGAAAGAATATTTTAATGATTCTTGCCCTACTTTCTTTAAGCCTAATATGATGCAAAAAACTTATTTATTATTATTATTTACCGTTAAGTGTCATATTGGAAAAATTTCATTCAGGCCTACTTACTTAAAATTGTTGTGGGTAGGTTTTTCTCCAATTTTTAATAATCATAAAGCTGCTTCATAAGCCAAATGCCTTCTAACCAGTGCGTTTATATCTTAGAGCCAAAAGGTGTAATGAGCTTCTGCTTTTAGCTTTACTTAAAGTGTAGACATGCCCAGTAGATGTGACAGGTTCAACTTGTATGAGCAGTGTGGTTGTAGGAATATTTTATTATTATGTCCGGGACAACTGGGTAAGCAAAAGATGCTGACGGTCCTCTGTGGTGTAGGAAGGCAACTTTCAGATTGCTACACTGTAAAAAATGGCTCCTAATGTCTAACCATATTCATTTGGCTCAAGTACTCCCTACGTTTGAATACAGCCAAATGCGCTAAGTACTTGAGTCTACCGCGTTCTGTGTTGGACAGTTTTGTTTATTCTAAATGAAAGTTTCTTGTGTGAAGAGAGTGATTAGAAGAGACTGAAGTCCATAGTTCTTGACACGAGCAAAAAGGTAATTTAATGTAACAAAAGCATAAATTAGTATGAAGCCATTAAGGCTTTTAATGGAATAATAGTTCTTATTTTATATAAATAAATTGAACATTTCTCTCAAACTAAACTTTTAGGTGATTAAAGGGATAAGATAATGTATAGTTTGAATGAAACAAAAAAATCAGTTGACTAAAATAATAATAACTTTTACAGTAAATGTCACATCAATTCATGAAAACAATTTTTATGTTTGTGTGGTAAAGTGGCTAGCTTTACGCACCGTCCGGCTATTATTACCCCAGGAAATGATTTCCCAGATACTCATTTGTACAGGCTGAGTCGACCTGGAAGTCTTAGATATTTTAAAATTTCCAATGTATTATCTCTGGGATTCGAACCCAGGACCTTAAGATTGGTAGTCAAGTGCCATACCCACTGAGCTATCATGGCTTCAGAATTAGAAGAAGAATTAAATTATCATTCAATAAAAGTGCGAGAGTAAGTACACTTGAATTTTAGTCAAGTATTTTTTATTCTTCTGCAAGTAAATGAGACTACTGCTACAATCTCACCAGATTCTTGTCCCAAGAAACTGTAGTCGGTTGAAGCAATACGTTCGGTTTTACAAGAACTGAACTTTTGTTTCATTGAAACATTTAAAATCAAACCTACCAGAAGTGTCATTAAAATCTCTTTAAAATAAAGTATTTGTTTCAAACAATTTTGAATATTAAGCCACGTGCATGAAGACTTTGCTTCAAATATATTTTTATATTCGATCAAATAGTGTTTTTATTACGCTTAAACTTAAAAACTTTCAGATAAATGTTTCAGCAGTTTTTCGTTAGCGAGTAGATATTTTTATTCAAGCAAAATGGTTTTTTGACGCAAACTATTTTGCTTTGGTTCAAATGAAAAGTGATTTTACTCAAAAAAAATTGTCAAAGTCCTGATGAGTTTGAAGACAGAACTTTATTTTTGACAGTGTAGTGTCTTTATGTGTTGCAATAAAGCATGTTACCTGCTACCCACCATACATCATCATATGCAACAGTTATATACTCTGAATTTAATTCTGATGACTCGCAAGATCTTTGGAGGAAAACAGTTTCAGGATCTATATGTATTTCTTCCTTTCCTCTTCCAATGATGTCGTTTAGAAATAACTTAACTCCCACTTCACTGTCTGAGCTAGGAATATAACTATGAGATTTCTGGGTCCTTGTGATTTGTTCAGCATCCTGGAAACAAGCAGTCAGTTCAAATTGTTGTAGGGACGCCACAGACTTTTGCGACCAATATTTTTATGGACCAAGCCCATCACAGGCACTTTTCCATGGGCAGAGGCAAACATGTGCCATTCAGCCTTTGATTGATAATCATTTTGATGTTCAAAATGGACACATTCAAGAAGTTATTACAATTCTTATATTGTACAGCACTCCCATCAGAAAAGATTTTTCTTAAAATGGAATCTTAGATGTTAGAATTGGAATTAGGTCTTCATGAATATGTATACAACAACAATGTTGTGTTGTTCACAAACACTCTGAAAAAAAGACTAGATTCATGTGCTTGACTTTTCTATTTTTCCTGGAGTATATAAAACAGGGGTGGATTGTTGCTTGTACATTCGTACTTCGTCTTGCAAAACAAAGCTGTAGTTCTCCGCAAAGGCACTTGATACAAGTGCTTCCTTTCCTTCGGAGAATCTTTCATCAATATATAGAATGGCGTCTGCATCTTGGCCATTAAGTTATGCGTTTTTAGGTTTACTAGTAACTGTCAAACATCTTTCACAAATTCATCAACATCTTTTGCCACTGTTTCCATCCTACATCGTTCGACTTTCGAGATAAACCTTTCAAGATTTTTTTCAACATTACACGTAACTGTAACTGTTAATTATGGAAGTCTTTTATATCCTATTATGCTTAAAGAAAGCTGGATAAGAGTTATTAACATATCCTTACCTTATATTTGTCAATATCAATAAAGGCAATTGAATTAGGTCAAATAGGTAGCATTAATTACGATACAATATCTCAAAATTCTAATGTACTCTTGAAAAACAATTTTTTTACTATAGTCCCATGATTCTCTTCTCTTTCATTAACATTTTTTTTGCAAATTTTCAAAAATGGTGTTTTTGAGATTTTCAAAAAAAATTTCGGGAAAAGAAATAGAAAATAGTTTTTGTCAATATCATAAGAGAACCCTTAAAAGGATCTTTAAAATGAACCCAAGATGAGCTTTCTATCTCAAATAGATGTTTTCATGTCGTAACATGAAAAAAACATGTTTAAAAAAACTGAAAATTGGCAATTTTCATAAGCTCTTTAGGTACATCTCAAATACCAAAAATTATTGAAATCTCAGTCAAGAAGGTATAGATCCTGGTTGATTTGGCATGGAATGACCCAGTGTCTGTCTAGAGTCGAAGAATAAGGAACATTGGAAATTCTTCAGCAAACTCTGTTTCCTCTGGAATGTTGTCTTACTCCGCCCCTGACTGAAACGTCGGTAATTTCTGTATTTCTTTACTTGCTTCAAATATAATCTGTGAAAATTGAAGCTTGTAGCTTATACCATTCAAGCGATATATAGCCATAATTATTTTTCAAGAAATGCCTCCTCCTGTGATCCCCTTGGGTTTCTTAGGCTTAAAAATATACTCATGCACCCTTTTGGGGTAAGGCCCACCTGCCTGTAAAATTTCTGCTTACTATAAGTCTTCTAGTTTTCGAGATATTTTTCGGGGACATCGAAACTGGCTATTATTATATGTTTGATTATAACCAGGGTGGTCAGCAACCATAGGCGCCCAAGGAGGGGCACTTGCCCCCCCCCTGGATGTTGAACAATTTGAATTTTATTGAAAAGTTTGTATAATATGCCGTTTTTTTCTAAGTTTGCCCCCCCCCCTAGCATGTCGTTTATTCTAGGCTTGCCCCCCCTAGCATACCATTCATTCTAGGCTTAATCCCCCTGAACAAATTTCTGGGGGCGCCTATGCCAGCAACAGTGGTACTTTTAAATTCAAGGTTTTTTCCCGGTTTTCCAGTTCGTAAAATACCATTTTTCCCGGTTTTTCCCTTTATTTTATTTTTTCAAATTTACGGCGTAAATAAGTTTGACTTTTGACCAGCTGTTCAATAGTGATATCAACTTTAAAATATAAAATGTTACTGTTTCCGGTATTCAAATAAATCTCTTTTGGAAACACGAATGGATTCATTTGTACATGCAAATAGAAAATAGTATATTAAAGTATTAGTTTCATAAGACACGTTTTTAGCGCACGCATTCAAGTTTAGACGCGTTAGAGACGCTAAAACGTCTTATGAAACAAAAACTTTATATTATTTTTTCTATTTGTCCTTCAGAAAACTCCCATTTATGCGGCTAGTTTTCTAAACTTGGACGCGTGCGCTAAAAACGTGTCTTATGAAACGAAGATTTTAGGAATAATTTGTTAAGTAGTTTGGGAGCGTTCAAGTATTACGTAAGCATCATTTTGGTGGTTTTAACCGCCCACCTTTGTAAGGAAAAATAATAAAATCGCAGAGCCCTCCCCCTAAAGAATTAGTATTTTTATTAGATATCAAAATTAAAACAAAAATTAAATTTCTAAGGTTAATGAACTACTTATTTATTGTTTAAATTGAATAAATGAAACTTATAAAACGATCTTTAATTCAAGCTAAAAGAACAAGCAATCAAAAGAAAACCTAAAGATAACAAATCACATTGACTCATATTCGTTTGTTTCAATTTGTTTTGATTTGATATATCGGGGATTCCCCGAAGTAGTCTACTTTAAAGACTGCTTTGTGCTACAATGCGGCGGCACAGAGAAATCCCGGAAGCGGTATTTTGCTGATAAAGAATTATAAACAAACTTGGTATAGTCGGTTTCCTGGAGACAAATAAATAATGATTCCTCGGAATTCGCCTTTTGGGCACCGATTTTGATGATTTTTTTTTAAATTGTTGGTAATCGACTATATTTCAAAGTCTAAATGTTCAATTTGTCCGCTAATGCCCGTTTAATGGTTATTAACAAATTAATATTTTTTGCATAAGGGACTAATTAATAATTAAATAATTTCATCTAATTTTATTATAATTGTATAAAATTAGGTACTTATAGCTTTTTGGGGTCGCAGATTACGAATTCGCCGAATTTACGAAATGGCCGCCGAGTTCAGAAATTTATTATTTGAAATGGCGAATGAAGAATAGTACTTACTAGGAATTTTTAAAGTCACAAATTCCAATGTTAAGCTAAAAAATGACCTAGATGCATAGTGCCGGTTACAAAATGGCCACCGAAACTAAATATGATTAAAATTCAAAATGGTTTGTTTAAGATGTTTGTTTATGATGGATTTATATACGAGTATATATTAGTTAATAAAATTTTAAGATTGTTCCAATTATTAGTTAGAGTATTATTTATTTAAAACTGAAATTGGTGGAAAGGAATTTAGTTTCAATAGTGTTAAAATAATTAATATTCCATAATTTAACCATAATTCCGTTTAATATTGAAACTTTATTCATCATCAGATTTAAATAAAGATTATTGTATTAATTATTATTTATTGTGTTTCTTTTAACATACTGTT
The DNA here is from genome assembly GCA_929113105.1 of Agrypnus murinus. Taxonomy (NCBI): domain Eukaryota; kingdom Metazoa; phylum Arthropoda; class Insecta; order Coleoptera; family Elateridae; genus Agrypnus; species Agrypnus murinus. The sequence goes on along the minus strand of OV816023.1, from coordinate 86,393,622 downwards.
AGTTTCATCATCTACTTCTGGCAACGACAAAGTCGGCTGTACATTTAAGTAGCCATCCCCGTTGAATTCTCTGCAAGCTGAAGTACAGTATAGTCTTATAGTCAGTATAGTCTATTTCTTACACTCACATGCTGTTCCACGTCCAGTTTTGCATCCGCAAAGTATAATCTGTAATACATTTGCTGAAGCTGCAGGTTCTGTCATCCTTATGGAGTAAAAGATTACATTCATAATTGCCCAACCCTAGTCTTGAATTGTCATACTATTTTCGAGCCATAGTTGAACTTGCAAATATACCCTCTTTAAATGTCGCTGCGCAGAATCGACTGTTGGACACAACTCTGCTAAATTTACAAAATTATTTTTCGCCGTGGCTTAGGTAAACGTACAACACGATATCACCAATCGGTATTGCTGACACGAAGGGTGCGAGGCAAGGCGAAACACGTTTCGTCATGGAAATACATTTTTTGGAAACCTTTTAAATTGCATGCGGCAACTTGTTTTGGTAAATATAGTTACTACACCTAACAAGCTTTACACTCATGTTTTGATCACATTGAATATTTATACAGCATAAAAGATTTGCGGAGATTCCTTTTTAACACAATAAAAACTGAACACTTAAAATAAACATACAGTAACTTTAGCAACCCAGCTTTAAACACAGACTTTTGACCACAGAAATCAAACACGATTTTTTACACTACCTGCAATTTTGATACAAATTTTTTAAACGTTTTTAAATAACGCAGTGTCAATAATGTAGTGTAAAAAAATCGTGTCCAAATTCTTTGGTCAAAATTCTGTGGAGTGTAATAATTTCTGAATGTTGTATATAAATATTTAGCATTAAAGTGTTAAGAAAATATTCTATGCAAAAGTTTCGTGTTGTATATTGGTGGTTAAAATGTTAGTATAAAACTTTATCTGTATAGTAAACTATAGCTTCCCTTGTTTCGAGATAAGCATTATACCATTTTTAAATTTTACCGTCCATTTTGTGACCGGCACTTTGCATCTAGGTCATTTTTTAGGTTTTCGCCATACTATGTTGTTATAGAAGGAATAACGTTCAAACACTTGACAACCGTTAAGCTGTCAATAACCACCTGGTAACACTCAGGGCTGTTAAAAGAGGTTTCAACAGATGGTCTTTTTTAATGACCCGCTTTTTCCAAAATTTGCATTGCTAAGGTGATAACGGGGTCTACGATTTTCCGACTGCGGAAGCATTAAAGCTATAAACAGCTTCCTTGGCCGTTATAGCTATCTTAACAGATCTTAATACGTAAATAACTATAACATCGCAATTTGCGACTTTAAAACCCCCCTAATACTATTTTTCATTTGCCATTTCAAATAATAAATTTCTGACCTCGGCGGCCATTTTGTAGCTGCCATTTTGCATTTTTGACTGATTTGGGCTCTGCATTAGTATTCTGCGACCCCAAAAAGCTATATGTTCCTAATGTTATTCAACTATAACAAAAATTGTATGAAAGTATTTAATTATTATTAATTAGCGGAAGCATTAAAGCCCTCCTGGGCTTCAAACAGCTCCCTTGGCCATTATAGCTATTTTAACAGATCTTAATACGTAAATAACTATAATATCGCAACTTGCGACTTTAAAAATCTACTTGTACTATTTTTCATTTGCCATTTCAAATAATAGATATCTGACCTCGGTGAACATTTTGTAGCCGCCATTTTGCACTTTTAACCGATTTGGGTCACGAATTAGTAATCTGCGACCACAAAAAGCTATAAGTATCTAATTTTATTCAATTGTAATAAAAGTTTGATGAAATCATTTATTTATTAATTAGCCCCTTATGAAAACGGGAAAATCCAACATTTAGACTTTGAAATATTACCTACAACCTACGATTACCTACAATTTAAAAAAAATCATCAAAATCTGTACCCAAAAGGCGAAATCCGAGGAATTTTTCTCTAGGAAACCGACTAGTATAAAAGTAGAAAAAGTAATTTTATTAATTTCAAGTAAATATTTAAATATTATTTAAAAAATTTAATCATTTTGTAATTTATATCTTACGTAAGGTTTTCCGTCTCCCCCATTCCCTTTGTCAGCCAAAATAAGGAAAAATTTAACACCCACCTAAGCCTGCTTACGTAATACTTGAACGCTCCCTTTGACAGTTGGCAACACTGATAATTCTAATCCTGCATTTGGTTTTTAAATTTGCGTAAATAAGTTTGACATTTTAAGAACAGCTGTTCAGCAATGATATCAACCTTTAAAAAATAAAATGTTACTATTTCCAGTATTCAACCATAAATCTTTTTTGGACACGCAAATAGAAAAAAAAGATAACGTAAAATATTAATGATTTTTGAAAGTGCTATTAAAATTATTTGGTGATGTAGGAAAAATTTTTAATGAGTCGGTTTTATTGTTAAATAAATTAAACGTTTCAATTAGTTTTTTAATATGATCATTTCGGATTTATTAAATCCTTCTTCAGTTGATAAATTACATAATTAAAACTGGAACAATAAATATTTTGCTAACATAATTTTCTTTTTATTATATTAATAGAAAAGTGAGAGAAATTTCTTTTTTTTATATACTTACATTTTTGTTATAGGATTGAGACCTAAAATTTTTTTTTCTCAGTTTCTGGTGGAATTTAGCACACCACTTGATTTTTGTTATTTCATTTTGTATAATTGTTCAAATGATTGTTTAAAATAATTTTATAATTTCTCTAATATGTGATTCTTATTACAAAAACTAATTTTCTTTAATTCTGTCAATTTAGATAAAAATGTAATAGTAAATGCGCATGTCTATAAATGTCATTATAAATATTTTATTATATCTAATTTCTATAGCTTCTAATTTTTCTCGATTATCCAAATAGTTAGTAGTATCAATTTAATTTTTTTTAAAGAGATTATTATTATTAAAAATATAGGGAAAAAAAGAAATAAGTGAAACACATTCTATTTGAATAGACTTTATTACTATTCTTTTTTAAGAATAGTAGAAAATCAGATTTTTTAATTATAATTAAATATTTTGTATTTAATTGTTATTTAATTTTTTTAAATGACAAAAATATTATATTTAAAATAAATTATGGTAAATAGTGCTTAAATTTTCTGTGTCTGTTTTATAATTGATGGCTGTAGGACTTTTTTTTTATTTCAATCATTTCGTTTAATAGTCGTTTTTTTTAATTGTTCCTTTTTGTAAAATTTTTGCTATGTAAAAATTAAAGTTGTGAATTTTATCTATTGCGTGGTCGGATAGTGCTGTATTTGGTTTATTAGGAGTGGATATTTTTATTTTAATTGAATTTTTATGTTGATTTAGGTTTTGTTTTGTCTGTCCAATATAATTGGCTTACAGTCATTACAGTTAATTTGATAAATTATATTTGTTTCATTTCTATGTCTATTTTATCTTTTAAATTACTGTGAAAATTCTTTCGTGTTGTGTTATGATTTTTGTATGTAATTTTAATATTATATTTTTTTTAATTTTTGCTAATGTTTGAGATACTTAGTTTAGGAATAAAAGGTAGAATTGTTAGCTTTGTTTCTATGCTATTTTGATTATTATTAAATTCTTTACCTAAGAAATTTGGTTGTAAGTTTATTGTTTAGTTTGAATTTGTATTTTTAAGTTTTATGTTTTTATATTTATATAAAATATTTATATTTTATTTTTTTATATACAGCCATCAATTATAAAACAGACAAAAAATTTAAGCACTATTTACCATAATTTATTTTAAATATAGTATTTTTGTCATTTAAAAATAATTAAATAAATTTAAATGCAAAATATTTAATTGTAATTAAAAATCAGATTTTTTACAATTCTTAAAAAAAGAATAGTAATAATGTCTGTTCAAATAGAATGTTTTTCACTTATTTCTTTTTCTTTTCCATATATTTTTAATATTATTATCTTTTTAAAAAAAATTTAAATTGATACTGCTATAATAATATATTTACTACTATAAATCAAATATTTATAATGGCGTTTATAGACATGCGCATTTACTATTACATTTTTATCTAAATTGACAGAATTAAAGAAATTGGTTTTTGTAATAAGAATCACATATTAGAGAAATTATAAAATTATTTTAAACAATCATTCAAACAATTAAACAAAATGAAATAACAAAAATCAAGTGATATGCTTAATTCCACCACAAACTGAGAAAAAAATTTTTTAATCTCAATCCTATTACAACAAAAATGTAAGTATATAAAAAAAAGAAATTTCTCTCACTTTCCGATTAATATAATAAAAAAAATGTTAACAAAATATTTATTGTTGCAGTTTTAATTATGTAATTTATCAACTGAAGAAGAATTTAATAAATCCGAAATCATATTAATCATATCATCAAATCATATTAAAAAATTAATTGAAGCGTTTAGTTTATTTAACAATAAAAACGACTCATTAAAAATTTTTACTACATCATTAACAAAAAACAACTAAAATTTTAAAGAAAATTATTTAATTTTTCCTTGAAAACAATTCCCAATTTAGATCACTAATTCAAGGTTATTTCCCGGTTTTTTCCCCGGTTTTCAAGGTTTCCAGGTTCGCTGGCCACCCTGATAACCTATAACAGTAGTATAAACTTTTCTCAATTAAATAAATGTATTTTATATGTAGTTTGATGGGTAGTTGTGGAAAATCAAGGAAGATAAGTCAAGATGAAATGAAAATCCAGCAGATATGATGATAAAGCAAGTGGAGAATCAGTGGGGTTAAGTAAGGTGGTGAGATTGATATGAACAGGGATCTCACAGGCATTTTTAAGAATTAAATAAGAAAAAAACGACATTAAATAAATTTGTTTATTTGTTTAACTTCATTGTTAAAGAAACTGTTTATGCAACTACCTTATATGTAATAACAACCGTCTTTTTTATTAGCCAATTCAATTACAAAATAATTTCAAAATTATGTTGCAATTAAAGGTAAGAACGTTTCTGTTCTAATCGATCATTAAAGTCTCCTTCAGAAAACAGTGCCATCATTGTTAAAAAAAAAGAATTAAATTTAAATTATATAAAAAGCAACAACAAAAAACTGGTGTTGGTAGATATCTTCCAGGAGCTCTCGGAATTCTCTTGGTACGTTTGGCCTTTAGAACCTATAGATCGTATCGTTGAATTCAGACTTTTTAAAATGTGATACAGCACGTTACGCGTAAAATAAGTCGGCATGATCAAAGTGACACAACCGTAGAAACTGTAACGCACCCGTATATGGATGAGTCGCTATCTTTTAGTACGTTTCATAACACTACATTATGTACTTTAAGCTTTTAACATCTGAAGATGGTGTAGAATTATACAGTTTCTGAATCTTGAAATTTCTCAGACATATGTTTTATATGGTGTTTGCAAATATATTATACACTGAACAAACAAGAAGTGCAAGACATGTTAAATGCCATGCAAAATTGTATAATGTAATTTTCTTATTTGTTAATAATAATTAGTGTTAGCTGATATTTGTTTCCGGTGTTAAGTTGTGATTTATATTAACGCATTCATTAGAACTTATTTTAGTTCTATGAAGAAAGTTAAATCAACACCTGAAAGGGGACTGCATTAAAACTTCAGTAAATCAATTAAACCACTCATTATTATTTACTTCCGGTCTATTGAGAGGCCACCCACAATCCATAGACAATTATTAATTGATTTATCAAATAAAATCTTTAAGAATGTCATTATCATCTAAAAAATAATTTACCACAATTTTTTTGTTTTCCCTGTCTAAACTCAATTTCCACTCTTCAATTTACTTTTAATTTAAAAACCGATTAAAACAAAACACATGCACCTAAATATACATGGAATGATTAAAACTTACCTGTTCGTGTTTGCTTAACAAAGATGATCTAGCAAAAGCTTTATTACATATTTTACAAGCGTAAGGGGTGGTTTCAGTGACCCCTATTGTAAATGCGATTTCTGCTTCAGCTACATCACTAAGACTTGAACTTGGGGTCGGACAAGAACTTGGGGCTGGAGAAGCCTGCTCTGGGGTGTTTGATCCCCAACTTCCGTGTTCGGTTCCAATTGACCCTAGAAAAAAGAAGTAATCTGAGCAACATAAATATACTAATTAACATAAACAAAAGTTATCTGGGTTACAAATTCTGAATTCTCTAATGTCATGAAGTATTTCAAGTCAAAAATCAAAATGTCATCTCTTATAAGTACATACCAAAAAGATATGAGTTTTACTAGTTAAATTAGCAAAATGTCCTACTTATGTGCAACCATTTTCATTTAATTTGGCAGCTACTAAAATATGCTCTTAGAGAAGGCTAAAATTCCCCAAGATGATTTTTCAAATAAAAATTCATGTGCTACAGCACTTAAAACTTGTTGTCCAGTCTTCCTTTAACCTATAGTTGTTCTGATAGATTCTTTGCGTAACTTGAAAGAGTAGCCACGCAGACGAACATCTCTGTCTCGGTAAATAAAGACGGAGCAATGAAAGGGAAAGTTTCCGTGCACGAATCTATACATTTGGACTAAATCGATTTCTTCTGTCACTTAAATTAGATAATTTAAGGATGTCTAGACGATTTGCGTATGCGATGTTTCGCCAACCTAAATCCCAGCAAGTTCCTCTACGTTGAACTTGAGCTTTTTGTCCTTGGATAGTGATGGCGATCACAAAGGAATTACAAACTCTAGATCTGGACTAACATAAGTTACGTAGAGCCAAACGGCTACTTGAGGATTACGAAAAGGGAATGTTTTCATTAATAAGTGCATTATTTGGTTCTGGGCTGTTTTCACACACTGAGTACACCAAGATAAGTTAGATGTAATTATAATGCCCAAGTCTGAGTGTTGGGAAACGGACTCCAGTTAATGATTGCCTTAATAATAACTAATGTTGGGGTTAGATTTTCCTAAACACTACATACTTGTCGATATTTAACGGCAGCATCCACCTATTACTCCATTCCTCAAAATGTCCAAGTCTTTTTGCAGGGATTGTGCATTGATGTAAGGATTTCCATATAGTTTTATATGATCCGCATAAAAAGCGCATGTTTACTTGATAACCTATTGATTAGGCGTACACAAGGAATAATATTGGTCCAAGAACCGAACCCTGTGGTTTTCAACTAGTATCTTTCCAGACTCATGCAAAAAAGGTGCGATTACTTAAGAAAGCAGAAATCCATCGACCATATGATCTAGCCAAGTTATAACTAGATTTATGGAAAGCTTTTCAAACACTTTTCTGAAATCAAGGTAAATTACATCTACAGGTGCACTATTATCTAAGAACATAGTCCAGTAATTAAGACAATACAAAAGATTTGATAACATAGCGACCAGGTAAAAAACCACGTTGAGTATCAGATATTAATAAGAAAGGGGCACAATTTCTTGAATTATAATTCTTTCTTATAACCTTACAGGCACGTAAGGCTTACAGGCTTATAATTACTAGCCTTTTTTTAACCTTTTTTTAAAAATAGGGGTTACATCCGCTTCTAGTCATGCCGATGGAAGAATTCCAGTGGGGAGAGAAGTTTGTAAACATTTCATTTACATGCTGAGCTAACTGTATTGCACAAGATTTTAATAGTGTAGGCGATAAATTCTCAGGGCCTGGAGACGAGTGTTCGAAGGAGTGGCGTATTTAGGGGGGGGGGGCTATCAGTCTGAAGCCCTCCCCCCAAATTTTCTTAATACTGTCTAAGTCTATGTTATGTGGAAATTTTAGTATTTTGATACGGAATTTTTATAAAGTAGCCCCCCACCCGAAAAATCTTTTTAAATACGCTACTGGTTCAGAGAGTATAGATAGCTGTATCTCAACGGCTTCTTTTGATATATTTACTTCTGTAAGGCGGTTATCACACTGAAGCAATAAGCAATTAGCAACTAGCAACTGACAACACGCAATATTATTGCTATGGGGTTGTTTACATTGAATTTAATCAGAAGTCTCACACTGGAGCAGCTTGTTATTGCTTCTACAAAAATCTTATCCAGTTGCTCTAGTGTGAGACTTCTGATTAAATTCAATGTAAACAACCCGATAGCAATGATATTGCATGTTGTCAGTTGCTAGTTGCTGATTGCTTATTGTTTCAGTGTGAGACCCCGCTAAGGGAACTACTACCGTTCCACGAACTAATTTTGGCAGGCAACAAATTTAATTTCATCATACGCATAACGATTTTATTGGTTGGTAGGCAACCAATAAAATCATTACAGTCATTATGGTTTTAGGTAATGGAGGACACAGTATTCCACGCACTGTAAAACGTGTTTCAAGATTGTTTAATCATTTAATCAGTTGTTAACATTTAGATAACTTTGATGAAATATTGAATACGAACTAATCCCTTAGTAGAACCCTAATTAAAAAGAAATCTGACTAATCTTATAGATATTCCATTAAATCTACACAATTAAATTTACACAGCCTTGGTAGTGTAATGTCTGGCGTGCCGGGCTTTCACCCAAGCGGCCCGCGATCGACTCCCGGCGCCGGCAGATGTGGTTAAGGTTTTCTGCAGTTTTCCTTAGCTGTGACACAAATGTGGTATTTCTGCTGTTCCATCTGTAAGTCGGCTGCAGCCGCACAGTGGGCCTACATAATAATAATAATCACCCCCTCCCTCCCGCACAAGCTTATAGATTCTGGGGCCTTGGTTTAGGTTATGGGTAGTAGTAGTTATTATTATTATATTATTATCTATTTGCTGGACTTATTAGAAATAAGCTCTTTAATAACGGAAATTGCGCTGGTAGTTCATCGTACAACCAGTTAACGTTCCTGTCACAGTTGTTAATTCTTTATCATTTTATTTAAAAAAACATTGACAGTTATGATGCTTTCAGAAATGAACGTCATTCGTATTATCAATGTTTTAATAAACTTGTGTCAAATTGTTATGATTGTAATGCTGTTGGAATGTGTAATGTTTGTAAATAGTAGCAGCTGCTTTGTAAAATATATACCTGTGATCGTTCTGACTAATAAGTATTACTATGAAAATAATATAATAAGTCTATTATAGTAAGTAGTTGTAAACAATGTGCTGTAGACGTAAGCAAGGAATAATAAAACAACACGACAAATATACTACATTTATATGTATATAAAAGCAAATAAGTATATAAATCTTTTTTAAATTTAATAACGACTTTGTTTTATAACATGTTAAAGGTGATGCAGGAAAATTTCTAATGAGTCGTTTTTATTGTTAATAATTAAAAATATCAATTTTCTTCAATATGATCATTTCGGATACTGTTATTTAATAAATCTTTCTTCAGTTACTTACATTAATAATAATTAAACTGCAAAGAAAATATATATATATACATACATAATCTTTAACCCCTTATACCTTTCGGTGTCGGGGTGCAGTTTAATTATTATTGATGTAATCAACTGAAGAAGGATTCATTAAATAACAGTATCCGAAATAATCGTATTGAAAAAAATTGATAGTTTTAATTCTTAACAATAAATATACTCATTAAGAATTTTCCCGAATCACCAAAAACAAATAAGAGTGGTTATTAGAACAGAAAAAAATAAAGAGAAAAGCAAATTCTATGTTTGAAAAGTATACAGGGTTAGTTAAAAGTATGGAGACGGCGATTTATTATCGTTAATATTCGTTTTAGGAAATAATGTTCTATACAAAAGTTTTTTTTTAGGAAATTCTTATCTACATTTGAGAATACTTGAAATTTTTTTCTTTAATTGTTTTTGAGTTACGCCATTCCGAAATTTTTTTTTAAATGGGAGCCTGTTAATTTTACGCTACCATTCGATAGAACGTGCGGTATTACTAATAAAAAATATATCGTCATTGAACCTGCAAAACCACCTATGAGGCCAGACCATAATTCTACAGGACACTATAAAAGTTGCTAGAACTTTGAGTTCTGGAGTAACTTATCTTTATTGAAACACTAGCATAATACCCGTTGAAAAGTCAACGGCCCCCTTCTGATCATGTCAGCTATGCACGAAGTAAGAAAACAGATCTACTCATAAAAGCTATTTTTTGGAATCCCGTAGCTCAGAATGTGCTACTGCAGTGGAGTTTTTATTTTCCTTAATAATAATAATGTCAACTCAAATCAAATTGATGAACCTGTGCTTTTGAATAATCGTTTGTAAGATCTCCCCGAGAAATAAAATTAATATTTCTGTTTATTAGTGTCAATGGTACTCATATTCCGAAAACGAAAAAACATTTAGTTATTATCCACTTTTTTAAAGAAAATCATTTAAATTAGTGCAACTTAAAATAAATGTGGTGCGCTCAAGAGCCGACATGATTTCATAGTTCAGTTAGCCGGAGCAGAGTGATAAAAACTTCAAGTCACTGTCGTCTCAGGTTCAACTCCAGCTGGCAGATAACTTCTTTTTTTAGATATTTTTAACAACATAAAATTTAAAATTGCAATCTTTCTCTTCGATAGTATTCATTTTGCACATAATTTAAAAAAATTAAATTGCATTTCAAATTGTAATTCTGATCCACAGTATTGCTGTGCAATACTGGCGTATGGTGATCTTTTTGCATTGACAACCTAATTAGGTACTTAATTAACAAAAAATAGTAAATTTGTAATATCTTGTTTCTCGGAAAATGGCATGTATCGCACTCCTGGTTTAATTACTACATAACTTGAGCATTTACGTTATCAAATTATGGTCAGTAAAATGCATCGGAAAAAATTTTATAATGAAAAATTGCATTTTAAATTGCATTTTGTAACAAATAAATTTTAAAAGATTTGCCAGCTGGAGTCAAAGCTGGCCCGGCAGTGACGTTGGGTTATTATCACCCCGCTCTGGCTACCTAAGCAATGCTATCATGTAGGCGCTCGAGTACTCCACATTTATTTTAAAAGTAAGTAATTTAAATAATTTTTCTTTAAAAAAGGAGACTAATGTAATTTTTCTTTGGCATTTTTAGAATATGAATACTGTTTAAGCTAATAAACAAAATGATAAATAGAAATAATAATTTATTTACTTGTAGAGATTTATAATCGTTTTTGTAAAAGCACAAGCCAATTCTTATATTCGATTTCTGAATGAGACATACGATATCAAAAACAGAAAACGGAATAGTTATGTAGGTATTAAGATGCGTCAGTAAATATCGTATAGCAACAAAACTAGACTAGATATGCGGTAACTAGTTGATCATTCATGTAACCAACCAGACGCATGTTTTAGTTGTAACATAACCTTCAAGCCATCCAACATTCTAATAAAATTCCGCTAGGAAGTCAATCTTTGGTGAGTTTCAATAATAAAATAATTATTATAGTATAGTATTGTACAAGTATTATACTAATAATAACAGTCAACAGAAGATATAAGAAATTTAAAATAGTAAGGTCTTATTTAAGAAAACACGTTTCTTAGAGTACCACTTCCTTCAAAAGATATTTGCAGTTTACTCTATGTCTAATTCTTTAGTAATGCTTTTAAGCAAATAGCGTTCTAGTCTGCGTAATGCAGAATAGTATATTACGATACGAGACCGGTAACTGCTTTATAACAGATAGAGAAAAAATTGGAAAAACGAAAAAGTTTTTCCAATTTTCGATATCTGCTGTAAGCACTTAACGATGAGTATCGTAAAATATTTTTTGCGCTAACGACACTATTTAATAAATAAAAAAAATATATTTATTGTAAAAATTTATAATGAATTTTTTTTAATTTGACGTCAACGTTGGCTGCAAAACGTTCATTGTGGACATACCGCAAAATATACTTAATCTTAGTTTTCTAATTTTGTAATGTCAATCCTAAGCATTAGCTGTCACCAAATTACAAAAGTAAGGTTAGGTATGTCTTGCGCTATGTTCACAATGAATGCTATTTTAATCATTGTATACTCATTTATTTTCATAACAGCATCTATACTGGGGCCGCCGAATAGATATAGTACAAAAAAAAATCAAGGCAGCGCAGATTGTTCTGATTGGTTTTCTGTGAAAGTGAAATTTACAATAAAACATTTTTGCATATGAATTGTTAATTCATTATAAATAATGTCACTTCAAGAGATGCTAGTATAAATAATAACCATACATTTTAAAAAATTGCAGTTTTAGTAATTTAATAAAAATGTTATTAAAAGTTCATGAGTAAGACAGTTTGACAGTAAACGAATTGATATCTTTTTGGTACAAATAAACATGCCTTTCAATTTGAGCGGTATATTTGAATGCTACCAATAGAAAGGTTTTGTTAAAATGAGGGGGTAATTGTAGGCGGTTTTAATTACTATATCTGTTCAGCGTCCGGAGTATAGACACGTTATGAATTAGAACAGCTGTGTGTTGTCATAGCAACCGGCAACAAATCGGTAACATCAACTTACTGGGGCAAATAACAAATCGGTAAACAAACAAAAATAGGTCGGTAGCGCAAAAAAGAATCTTGCAGCTCTACAGGTGGATATGGAATTGTGATCAAAAATTCAATAAACTCTAAATATTGTTTTGTCTTTTTTGCAAAAAATACCGAAAAGTATCTCATTTGGATAAGTGCGACTCCCCTATTTATACTAACTCTATCAATGAGGGCTCAGCCCTCACTACATTATTTTAATGAGGGCTACAGCCTTCGAGCCACCACATAATCGGCGCCTATGCATAACGTACAATGAAGGACGATTCATAGGCTTTTATATCATTTTTGAGAAATTTTATCAACTTTGATTTTTAAATTATTTAAAGATGTTTAATTTTAGATGGGAATTACAAAAAAAACTCATATGAGAAATTGTAGGTAACGCTATGAAAATATATTACTGCATATTAATTAAATGTTAATAACTTACAAATATGAGAGATATAAATAGGAAAGCTAATTGATAAATCAAATTTTTAAATATATAAATTATAAGATATGTTACCAAAACATTATCTATTAATTACTGTAATGCAAATTATATTTATAACAGCATGCACAGATCAAGAATTCTAAAGCGTCTAAATTAATTTAAATAATTACGTAAATACACACTGCTAAGATCGTACATACCAGTCATAATCTCATAATATTCTTGTAAATATTTTATTATAATTAATCGAGATCAATATCGTGCTGCAAGTGTTAATTAGTTGAGAAGTTATGTAGTTAAATATATTTTTAGTATGTTTATGAGAAAAATGATCGCTACTATTATGTACTAATTATACTAAGATTTAATAGGAAAAGTAATTTAAAAAGGAAATTATACCATTTCAAATTGTAGGCACCTTTCTTTTTGCAATCTTGATCAAATAAGAAGGAGCGTGTCAAGGTATAATAAGATGACCTTTTATGTTTTGATCTTTTATGTGTGCGTGCGTGCGCACGTGCATGTGTATGTACGCGTGGGTGTGTGGATTAGGATTGTTTTAAGTTTATAATGATTCTCAAAGAACTCTTCTCAACTATAAAATTAAAAAATAAATAAAACCACTCGCTGTTGTACTTTTTCCCATAATTAATCGAGCAAATAGCTTACTTTTCTGAAACAGATTAAGATAAGAAAAATCTCTTAGTAATATGACTATTAAACCAATAAAAAAATGAATACCGTTATCCAAAGATATGATATCAATTATATGCATAAACCATCATTAAATCGAGTCGGATTAAGTCTAAATTTTATAAACTGTATTTTAATGAAAGGAGCAAGTGATCTTCTTAGAAGGTTCGTAACGCCAGCAACCACACTTCAATTAAAGAAAATTTAGCCTATAATTAAGTACTTATTAAAGACTAATTTGTACCAACAAAAATATTGTACCTAACCCCGTTTAGCTGTAATTTAAGTTTTAAAAATAGGGGAGCTGGCAGAAGCTGAAGCTAGCACCCCTACTTTAATTAAATTTAACCACTTCAATTAAATTTTATAGCTGATAATTAAGTACTAATTAAAGACTTATTTGTACCAACTAGATTTTCATGATTATCTGAATGTAAATGTTATTAAAAACAATTCCATGGTGATTTGGTGATAAGCCATATAAGCTTATTTTATTCTTTTATAACAAAATTGAGCATTTCTTAAATTACAAATATCATAAACCTGTATTACCATTAGTATTTTAATCTCGTTTGTACATACGTAACAATGACCCCAGAAACTCTTTTGTATAATGCGCATCATACTTGTGCATGATTGGCAAGTACGTAACTGACCCTAGTTTAACATCAGCCTGAAATCTTAAAATAGTTAATTATAGGCTAGACATTTTTTGAATTTAACTAAAGTGGGGGTGCTAGCTTCAGCTGCTGCCAGCATCTCCATTTTTAAAACTTAAATTACGGCTAAACGGGGATATGAACAATTTTTTTGTTGGTACAAATTAGTCTTTAATTAGTACTTCATTATAGGCTAAATATTTTTGAATTTAATTGAAGTGGTTGAAGTGGGGTGCCAGCGTCAACTACTGCCAGCACAACCACTTTTAAAACTTAAATTAAGGCTAAACGGGGATAGGCACAAATTTTTTGTTGGTATAAATTAGTCTTTAATTAACACTTAATTATAAACTAGAAACTTTTGAATTTAATTAAAGTGGGGCTGCTAGCTTCAACTACTGCCAGTACCCCCAATTTTAGAGCTTAAATTACGGTTAAAAAAAAGTTTTTTTTGTTGGTACAAATCAGTCTTTAATTAGCACTTAATTATAGGCAAAGATTTTTTTTAATTTAATTGAAGTGGTGGTGCTGGCATTCCGGGTCTCTTTTTAAATGCAATTGAGAATAACAAGAAGTTCATCCTATGTGAATATTCATACCTTATTTGGACATAGTTTACAACACATAAAATAAGTAATTGTGTTTTATCATTCACTAGGAATCGAATAACCTAATCACTGATTTAATTAGAACAATAGTACATACATATATTTCATTAAACAATTTCATTCAGAACACGCTATTTTTATATTAAAAATTGTATATAGTACCCAGTTATACAAATCGAAGTTATGCATTCAAAAAATGTGTTACAAAGGTTAGAAAGCAATACGAGATGATACAGAAAAGAGAAATGTGGTGTAAGTGATAACTGATAAAAGTGATAAAGTTTAATATGTAAACGCCCATCCTCAACTTCACATGCATAAAGGAAATATAAACGGCCGGTATAATCAAATTCCCTGTACACAGTGTACACCTCATTAAAAGTTAGATATAGAACATGTAATCAAATTTCTTGTATGCAACATTTTTTGTTACTTCCTAATTGCATAAAGTAATCCTTTGGCAAAAAGTTATAGTTACAGGTACATAGTTAGATGTTTGACATGCATTTTGTTACATAATCGTATTTAATGTAATTAAATTAACGTAGTATAGTAATTTATTTAACCGCATTAATAGCTCTACATGTATGTTTTACCAGTCTACTAAATTTAATGACTTTATTAACACTGATCTATATACATTGGGGGTTTATGGTCAGAAGGGTATATCTGCAAAACTGTTGTCTTGAAAAACGCAATTTCATGTTTATTTTGTTACTATTTTATGTTTATTTTGTTTTATTCAGTTACAAAGTTCAGGGAAAAGATGCAACACAAAATTGGGAAAAAATGAAACACCATTTGCAAGATTCAACATAAGTTAGAGGTAAAGGCCATATGTGTAACAATAATTGAGGTTAAGTGTTGAGAAAAATTTCATTATGACGATGTGATTGGATTTACTTCTCATTTCTTTTTAATATTTTGTGTTACTTGCTAAAAGAAGGGTACTAAGTATTCAAGTGAAAAAGTTGAAGCGGCAAGAAAATCGAGAAACCTACTCCAACATTGGGCTCATTCAGTAGACCTACCGGTCACACCAGTCTGAGTCACCGGAAGTTGTTTTGCTCACCATATTTTAAATACAGTTTATTTACATACCGTAGCGGTACAATTGAAGTGAGGTTACAACAGCCCCCACTGACGTTTATATTGTTGTGCTTAATAGATATTTTTTCAATCTCTACTAAAAAAACTGTTGATATTTACAATTTAGTTTTCTTATCCTCATCTACTATTAGCTGCTCCATTATTATTAGTTAGTACAAATATCGAATTAGGTTATGTCACTCTGTATTTGACAAAAAAGTATAAATATATTAACCGTTAACTAATTCTTCATAATTCAGTTAAAATCTACCGGCAAGCATCACCGGTTTATCACCGGCAAGCATCTCCAGTAAGTCTGCTGAATGCCGCCATTGTATTGAACGTTTCCTTCCTTCGGCGATCCCTTCGCGCCAAATTGAACTACACGCAAGATAATGATAATAATAGAAAGAGAAAGTTATTGCGCATCAAATGATATTAAGAGAGCGATTTTTATTTTAAAATACTAATTTAAAAGTTGGCTGTTCTTAAGTGTGACAAGCCATAATTTTCAAATTATTTTATTTTAGCGCATACCCGCTTGTTTACCTAGGTTATAGAAAGTTAATAATGACGGTTTCAAACCTCGCAGTTGAATAACAACTATTTAAAATGTTCATTATTTTAATATGTGTGTATTGATTTAGTATAGAAATACAGCAAAATACATTAAAGTAAAATTGTACAATGTTAATTGCCTATGATCGACTTTGAGAGTGGACACCCCGTATACCCTTGACGTACTTGAAACCTCATTAAATAAAGACTTAAGATGATGCTTCACTTTTTCCCGTTTGCGTTTCATATTTACCCCATATCCAGGTTAAAAATGAAACGCAGTGTTTATTTCTTCATGACTACAAACATAATTTTATATAAATTGCATTTATATGGTCTTATAGGTAAGGCTAAAAGTAATCTATTGATGTATAAAAACAAAGACTTTTTAATTTTAAGGTAGTTTAAAATTAAAAGTTATATTTTTCGTTTCATATTTAACCCGGTTGACTCTAGGTAATATCTTTGGATGAAGATTGTTGAAGACACCTTTGAAAAGTAAAATAAAGGAATTAAATAAGCTTCTTCATTAAAAGAAATTCTTAATCAATAATTGTAGGCTTTAAGAAAATTCTATATGCCCTGTTTTTACTAAGTCTACTTTTGTTAAAAAAAATTGAATCGGTAAATAGAATGAAGTAAATTTACATCACTTTTAAAGCAAGTTTTGTTAGTAAATAAACTTCTTAACTTGTATTTTGATTCTCGTGCAGTCAAATACTTTTTTCAAATACTAAATTTTTTAAAATGTATATTTTTTGGACATAAAAAAGCGTAATTATTATTATTTGTTTTATATTTATAGATGGCTGTTATGCTATTGTTACTTGCTGAAAATTTTTAATAAAAGATTCTCAAAATTCGGTTACATTATTGAGAAATTCACGTTAAGAAATTAAAATTAATTTAGAAAAAACTTGTAAAAGGAAACAAGCTATTCAACCATTTATTACTATTACTGCAATTTTATTAGATGTATGCTTTAAATTTTGTATGCTTATTTTTTATATCCTTTACCTACTATTTCAGTTTTGACAATTTTTGCGAAAATACTTTTATAAAATAATTCAAAATGTGGCTAAATCTGGAAAAAGATAAATTATTAAAATTATTTAATGAGCTTTTATTCAATTATACATAGTAATTTTTAATAGGTATAGTTCAATACAAATTTTAATTTCTATAGCCAATATTTCGTAGAATGATTATTTACATTATCAGGGCTCTAAAAGGTACAAGATAAGCAGATTTTAAATAAAAAGGAAAGCTTACTTACTAGAAATGTACAGAATAGCAAGCTTTTACAAAAACATAAAATCTCAAATCCAAAAAACATCAACATAAAAACTTATCTAACGTCATTTACAAACTTGACTGCTTATATTGTGACAAAACGTACATTGGGCAAACAAGTCAAAAACTAAAACAAAAACTAATACCAACATATAAGTGACAACCGACTAATACCAAAATCAGAAAAGAAAAAAAATTATTTACCTATACCCACTAAAAATTACTAAATAATATTATTTACGCCCATTTCCATGAATAGCAATAATTGAGAAAAACTTCAGTCCCTATAATAACTAACCCTTAAATTTACATTAGGCGTAAAATCGTGGTAAAATCTCCGCATACCCACGATGCTGTCTGGTGTAAATTTATGAGCCGGTTAGTGAATTGTTATTTATACAAATGTATACAAATTATTTGACTGTGGTGTTAAGTATAAAATTGTAAATAAAAAAGTTTTGTGCTTAAATTTTTTTTTGCAAACACGTTATAGGTAACATTTAAATTGAAAAAAAATTGTCTAATTATTTATTGTTTGTGGGAAAATCATTTAGATGCATTAATAGCAAATTTGAAAAAGCGCTTGTTAAATGAAAAGTAATAATAAGTAGTTTCAACAAAAAAAAATTTATTTACAAAATATTATAACAAAATCTGTTTTAATATTTTTATTCTAATTTATTATGTATGTCAAAATTCTATTTATCTTTAGAACAAATTCTACAAAATAATTTTAAAGCATAATTGTTATTAGTGGCTGAAACCTTGATAAAAAAAGTCTGAGAATAAATAACTACTGGTCAAATTACTCCAGTGAAAATGTAAATACTCAAATATAAATACATCAAATATTATTGTTTATAATAACTGTACTACTAGGCAGATACGGAAATTATACACTTGTGTGAAATCAAAATTGATTTAATTAATAATAATTCTTATTAATTTATTTTTTATATTGTTTCTAAATATCACTAAATAATAAAAATATTTTAAGTAAATTAAATGAAAAATGTCTAGTTAAAATAAAGGTAAATATATAAACATTGATTTGATTGAAACTATTTTATAACAGTTCATTATTTACAAATATGTCATCGCTCTATAGTAATAATTACGTATTAAGAGTATAAAATTGCACAAGAATTTCAAAAGCTGCTTTCCTTCTTTCCATATGAAATGATTGGGAGTAGATTCTTTATTAAATTATCAAAAAGCGGCTTTTTCAACACCCAAGACAAATATTTGATGGGGTCTATTAAGCTGACACTACACATACATATCAAGTAATGTAGACAAATGACTCCACATTTCCTTCAGGTTGTTATTTCAAAAGAGCAGCCCAAATCTTCCATTTCCATGTGGATAATAGAGTGAAATATTACGTGATGAGATGTTACATCCTTAAATTGAGATGGATCGTTTAAGGTCCTTTCAGTAAGGAGAGTGCATATGTGGGCACATCATTTTATACCGCGAAATATTCCTAGATTGTTTTTCAAAACTCGAGGGGGAATGTCGGAAATTATTTCATTTCTTATGGCACATTATTACCACGTAAATGAGTTTTCGTGTTCGCAAGTTCTTTACAAAGCAGCTGTTAATTGGTGGAAATGTGCGGGTGTAATAGAATTAGGAAATTATCAAATTGAGGAAATGTTCAAAAAATGGGAGAGTATGACACCTACTGTTACAACTCCGTGAGAAATAACTCAATTAGGAGTTCTGTGTGAAAAATGACCTTAATAATGATTTTGTCGTGAACCGCAAAGGGAACAATAGTAATGTTAAAGAGTTGTTAGGATTGTTAAACCCTTCAGAAATCATATATTAGGATTATTTATTAAGATTTTCTTTAATCGTTCTTAATGTAACTTCGTTTTATTTATTTTATGTTCTATTTATAGTAGATCTAAATGTGTATAAATGGTCATTAGCGTGTAATTTTAAAATTAGATCTTGTTAATAAATACGTATATGTCTTAATTAGTGCAACAGCAACATATCTTTAAAACAACCATCTGGTGCTGTAAATTCTTTAGACAATTTAATAAATTCCTATAACTTGCAAACTACTCGCTTATTAGCAGATTGCTAATAATGAATTTATAGACAAATTTTAGTGCTAAACATTTATTTCTTACTACTAAAATCGTCTTTCCTCTCATTTCAGCTATCAATCTTAAAGTGCATCAAATTAGTTAATTGAAGAACATCAATTAAAGACATATTTATACTGATAATAACCTCAAAAAGAAAAATTGCACAAAATTTACAAAAATTGTTCAAATTGTACAAACAGTGCTTATGTTATTAAACAAAGGAAACAATCATAGTACCTAACCTAATAATGATAACGTCCTGAACATGATGAGGACATCCTGAATTTAAGAAAATCTAATTTGTAATTAAAAGTTATTTAATTTCCAAACATAATTACCTGAAACAGTTTCCCCAATTTCGGAATTTTCTTTATTCGTATGAATCTTTTCAATCAGCAACTCCAAACGGCTGCTATTACCCTTAAACAACATTTTCAGCTGAAGGAATCCTTGTGCACCTTACGTTTGAATCACCATCACCAATAGTTTCAGCAATTGAGCTTAAAAGGTGTAAACAAAACCTTTCTATGTGATTTAATTTATATTTAATCCGTGAAATTTAATTGAAAATTATTGATTTAATTAAGAAAACGAAAATGATAGAATTATAGTAAACACGAATAACACGCACGCACTGTCTCATTGAAGAGTATACAGGTGAACGCAGTGATAGTCGCAAAGAGCCGACTGTGAGTGCTTTTGGTGCTCCCACTACAGTCCGTGGGGTCGACCCTACTCCAGCGGCACCCTTTTCACGGCATGGGGCAAAAGGACCGGCTCTTGCTGCAGATTAAGACACTACTGGAGGTAGAACAAGGCGGGACCACTTTGCTGTCAAAACCAAGTTGTTTAACTTAATTATGATTTAATTACATGATGAGAATTTTAACTTCTCGTGGTTTTTTTCTGTATTAGGATCTTTTAACTAAGATAAGCCAATCCCCTTAACATTTATTAAATTTAACGTAATCAAAACATTTTAGACAGCGCTTTGCATAGAATTTTTTTATTGGCATTGTTAGTATTAGAACTTTACCTAATTGAAGAACTGAATGCAAAATTTATACTGGTTTTACATGCATTTGATTGCCTGTAGAAGCAACTATTAAATTTTTCAGAATGTTTCTAAAAATATCTATTACAAATAAATAGAAAAAATACAGTACATAACTCAAATTCATCGTTTTTACAATTTGCGGTTTTTGTTTTTTACTACAGGGGAACTAACATCAAAGGTTATATGTTCCCCATCTAACAGGTGGTCGAATTTTCTAATTAAGAAAAATCTTGCTTCCCCAAGTAGGATTTGAACTCACGATCTTCGGAATGCAAGTAGCACTCTCACATCACTCTTACTGCTTTTGTTTCAAGTTAATACAATAGCCTAAACTATTAAGTAAATCACTTATAGATTTAATTAAAATACGTGAGATAAACAATATCAAATAAAATTCTGAAAATTGAATAAACCGTCTTTAGAAACGCTTTACATAAATTCTGATGGTACCAGCCATAAAAGCTCGCATTTCTTTCATTTTATCTAAAATCTACTGTATGGATAGCAACGATATATAGAAAGAGATTAGATATATATCTAATATCAATATATTCATATTATTTGTGCACCATGCCAGATTTTGTTTATTGTTTTTAAATGTTTTGAATTACCGAGCTTTTGTAATACATAGCATACTGCTGCGCCCTAGTGCCAAAAAATTGACTCACGTTTGAAAAAAAATTATGGACGCCTACGTCAAATTATAACAATGTTAGTTTTTCCGGATTTGTGACACAGTATAATTATACATATATTAATATATAACTCGAACTCCCTAGAAGGGAATCCCTAATTTAGCAACGGTGGACAGTTTTCAGGTAAGTGGTATGTTAATGCATTGCACGCGTACAATTAAATTAGAATTTTGTGGTCCTTCGAGCCGGATGGTTAATTTGTGTGTAATTTTACCTGATATCTAGCACGTTGAAAATGCATTTCTGTCATTATCAACCGTTGTTTCGCGATATCGAGAAAGCGCGCATTTATTTTCCCATATGTACATGCACAGTCGTCAGTCGTACAGTCGTATAGTATGCCAAAAACCGAGTTACCAGCTGAATCTGTATATGTTGTTACAATGTTGGAATTAATTTAAGGATTTTTAAAATTATATAAAATTAATAACCTTCTTTCACTATACATTGAGTGAGCATATATTTTCAATGTGACTATTAAAATTTAATAAACATAACTCCAAGATCCTTTATAGTTGATTTTTTCTCTAGCAATACACTTTCCATTACACGAGCATTGTTCGGTAACTACGTAGCCTAACAAAGAAAACGCAAATTTTTTTGACAAAAACATCATATTTTTCAATATAGTCTCCTGCTCGCTCAACACACTTATTCCAACGATATTCCAAATTATTAATGCCTTCATTGTAGGTCGATGAATTCAAGTCCTCGAAATAGCTATTTACAGCAGCGATTACCTCTTAATTAGACGAAAATCTCTTACCGCCGATCCATTTTTTCAGATTTGGAAATAGATGACAATCGCTGGGAGCCATATCTGGGGAATAGGGCGAATGAGGCACTAATTCAAATCCCAATTCGCAGATTTGTGAGCAGTTGCGTTATCCTGATGAAAAAGCACTTTCTTCTTTACCAAATGAGGCCGTTTCTCTTTGATTTTGTCGCTTAATTGTTGCAACAAATTGGCATAATACTCGTCATTTATTATTTTCCCTTTTTCTAAGTAGTCGACCAAAATAATTCCATGAGAATCCCAAAACACAGTTGCCATAACCTTTCCTGCTGACAAAACTGTTTTTGCCTTCTTTGGTGGCGAAGAACCTTTGTCTTGCTTGGATTGTTCTTTGGTTTCGAGAGTGTAATGGTGGACCCAAGTTTCATCGACGGTTATGAAACGGCGTAGAAAGACCTTCGGATTGCGGCGAAAACGTGCCACAAGGTCGCGAGAAACACTCAAATGGTTCAGTTTTTGCACCGGTGTGAGCAACCGCGGCACCCAACGAGTCGACTATTTTTTCGTTTCCAATTCTTCAATTAAAATTCTGTGCGCACTGTCATTTGAGATACCCACTATGTCTGCTATCTCGCGCACTTTTACTCGACAGTCATCCAAGACGATACGGTGGACTTTTTCAATCATATACTGGGCAGTAGCAGTTTTGAGACGTCCACTAAGGGGTTCATCATTTGTGATCCTACGATCACGCTTAAATTCGGCAACCCAGTTTTTAACCATTGAAATAGAAGGAGCGGATTCCAATAGTGTTGAATCCAGCTCTGCTTTGATTTCGGTTGGTGTTAAGCCTTTCAAATGAAAGTACTTTATCACTGCTCTTAACTCAGTTTTTTCCATTGTTTACAAAATCACACAAGACGTTTACTTTGGCGTACTGTCAAAAACAGACTAATTTACTGTCATATTTAACCTATCAAAGGATAATTCTACAGAATGATAAAGAAGATTCCTGCAAATTCACGCCATCTCTGTGTTAGGCCACGTAGTTATAGAACAATTCTCGTATATTTATAATGACTTATATTTTCGATTTCTTAAGCGAATAGGTAACTACATAATATTTACTTATGTTAAAGTATAATTTATTTTTAATACTCTATTCACAGAGACCGTCTATATCAAGCTGAACCAGTGCCTTAACAACGTCACAGTCAATACTTTATACAATTTAAAATCATCGGCATACAAAAGGCATTCACTATACTTAACTACACTAGGAAAATCGTTGACAAGTAGCAAGAACAGTAGTGGGCCCAGATTGTATTGCTGAGGTACACCAGAAGTTACAGAAGCACTAAATGACACATGTAAATGATAGCAAACTACTTGAAAGCGATTAGTTAAATATAATTCAAACGCTGCTATAAGATATTACTACCACCAAAAGAAATAAGTTTATTCAAGGGTACGCCGTGAACTACTGTATCAAAAGGCTTTTTAAAATCCGTATATATAACGTCAACGTTACTTTTATTATCTAAAGCTGTACTTACATAATCTACAAAAGTTGTTAAATTACTAATCGTAGATCTATCCTTAACAAAGCCCTGTTGAAAAATAGAAAGTTTTTTTCTAACATGCCAA
Organism: Agrypnus murinus; assembly: GCA_929113105.1. Taxonomy (NCBI): domain Eukaryota; kingdom Metazoa; phylum Arthropoda; class Insecta; order Coleoptera; family Elateridae; genus Agrypnus; species Agrypnus murinus. The sequence goes on along the minus strand of OV816023.1, from coordinate 86,369,595 downwards.
TCAATTTTATTAAATAAGATGGACTCGAACACTTTAGATGGAACCGACAATATAGAAATCAGAACACGCTTTAAAAACATACGGAGGAATATTGTCACAACCAGACGACTTTATAGGTCTTAGTTTTTTAAACGCTTGGCAGATATCATCAACAGTTACAATCTCAACATTTAACACATCATTACACAATGAGTTTTAATTGTTGTGAATGAAGTCGTTTTCCGTTCTAGGAGTAAATGTAGAACTAAAATAATGAGCAAAGCTTCTGCAACCTCTTCTCCATTTTTCAACTCCGTTCTATTATTAAAAAAAAATGAATGTGAAGAGAAGTGATTGCTCTTGTTTGGAAGAGAAGGTTTGCCAGGTATTAGGTATTTTTTTAACTTTTTGCATATTTAGGTGTGTGGGGGCGCAAGTTAAACATTTGCCACAGACGCTTCATACCCACGTTACGGGACTAAGAAGACTAATAGGTTTAGACCTCGTTTGAATAGTAACTACACTTAATTATAAAACATGGAGACATTTGAGAATTTATGGATTATTAAATATTTATTATTTAATAATATTTCTCGTCGACATGTATAGCCTCATTACACTCCGCCATACCGTCGGATGGACACGTTAAGCAGTCGGTCGGTAATGTCCTAATATAATAATAGCCAGTTTCGATGTCCGGTGTCCGATGTTCACCGAACGATATCTCGAAAACTAGAAGATTTAGGAAGCTGAGATTTTACAGCCAGGTGGGCCTTGTCCCAAAGGAATGCATGAGTATATTTTTAATTCTAAAAAACCCGAGGGGGTCGCAGGGGGGCATTTCTTAAAAAATCATTATAGCTCTTGAATGGCGTAAGCTGCAACCTGCAAGTTTTCACAGATTATACTTGAAGCAATTCTGAATATAAAAAATACAGAAGTTATCGGTATTTCATCCAGGGGTGGAGTAACATTCCAGGAGGAGAAGAGTTTTCCGCAAAAGTAACTATTATAAAAATCTCGATTGTGATTAATCTGTAAGAGATACGTATATGCCATTCGGACTTTTTTGTAGATCTTTTTGAGAGCTACAATTCGCTCGCTTATAGTTTGGCTTTAGCTGTTACCATTTTCGCAGCGTAATGCGTTTTGTCTCTGTTAGAGCCAATTTTCTTAAGTATGTATTTCATACTTTGCTCATTACTGGACTCTCGAGAAATTCTCTGTATAATCTGTATATATAGAAACCTTTACTAATAAACAAGCTATCAAATGGTGAAAACGGCAGCAAAATCTATTCAGTGGTTCTCGAGATTCACCGGTTTTGACAAAAACTGGGCTTACAAAAACTACAAAATTAATGGGGACACGCGCTGATTGCCGGTGCCTCCATACGCCGTTGACTTTCCAACAAATATTATGCTATATAAAGTACATAATATATTAAAAATGAACTACATAGGTATATAATTAAAATAACTATATTATGTATTCTCTTTAAACACGCCTACCATTCGTTTAAAGGGCCAACTTATGTGTTTTTAGAGCATTTATTTGAACAAAAATAGTGTGGGACTTATTAGTAATTACAAAGAAAGGCATTGCTAATTATGAATCAAACGTGATTGTATGAAATTATAGTTACATGTTATAGCACATCCCGTACAGGCAGGTTTTGTAATGAGGAACCAGAGACCACATATTTAACATCCGACAACTAATCAAAGAAGCCCGCGAGTTCAACACGCCTATACTACTATGTTTTATAGACTACAAGAAAGCCTTTGATGAAAGAAATGGGAGTTCCACATCATCTCATATCGCTTATTAGTAACTTGTATAAGAACATCGAAGTAGCGGGTCACCTTAACAACGAAACTTCAGATACCTTCAAAGTACAGAGATGAGTCCGTCCAGAATGTATCGTATCGCCGAGGCTGTTTAATGCTTATGGTGAATACATAACGAAAAAATCAATTGATAGCTTTGATAGAGGCGTGTTGGATAACGGCAAAAAGATACATTTGCTGATATTACCTTAGCAGCAAACGATAAAGATGAATCAGCCTAGATAAAACGAAACTGATCGTAATCGAAAGGAACAACACATACAACTGAGAAATCTGCAGAACAGCATCAAAACCGTAAATTACTTCATTTAATTAAGATGCCTAATAACCAACAAAAGTGGATGCGAAGCAAAAATAAGTTGGCGGATAGCATCACCGAGGACAGTTATGCCAAACTTAACTTTATGGACAGATATATAACAAAGAACTCCAAAAACTCCCTGTTAACACGTTAGTGTTCTCTATATTTTGGAATCCTGGACAATAAAGTCGACTGACAAGCACAGAATAGAATTTGAGATGTGGTGCTAGAGAAGGATGCACCATATACCTTGGACTGCTCGCAGAACCAATGTAGCAATACTGAACGAACTAAGAATCCAAGATCCGTTATCCACAACCTGTCGTCGGCGCATCCTTAGATACATATGAAAACACAGCATTTTTAAAAGACTGATAGTTCAAGGCAGAAGATAGGCACAGTGGATCAGAGCATATTTTAACATGTAAAGTAGGCGGCACTAGTGCCGCCTAGTGATGTGTTTGTGCCGCCTAGTTTTTATCACGAAAACAGATTAATTTTGCTCTGAAATTTCACGCTTTGCAGATAAATTGATAAAATAAATTAAAGAGTGTTGAAAATGCGTTTGAGGTTTTTTTTAACATTACGTATTTTGAAACGATACATTTTAAGAGAGACCAGGATCCATCGAAGCTCATTTAAACTACCTAACATGAATTTTTCTTTATAACAAAAGTCCAAAACCGTAATTAATTACGATACAAATTACAAACTCAAAATGTGCGAGAGTGGAACAATATAATGTTTTTGTAGTCGCTATCTTGTTTAGTCTGCATCGATGCTGGCATCAAAACTATTGCAGAGAAAACCGCACAATTCCTCGAATTCGTTGTAATGCAGGATGTAGGTGGCCGTCGATTTTCTCAGAATTAGGACGGCTTTTTTTAATTGAATAGGATAAATACAATTGAAAGAGTGAGAATATATTTCTAAGTAAATCAAGACAACAAGTCATAAAAAAAACTAAAGCAGCGACTTTGACGAAATTAGTGTCGCTACGGCTATAGTCTAGTACGCTGTAAGTAACTCTCTGGTGTTAATGTGTCATATAATTCTTGAGACTCAGTTTATTCAGCAATTGGTTTATTAGATGTGAGTGATTTTTGTTTTTGCTTTCTAAATTTAAATAATGTTTTTTGTGTTCGTTCTAGCTTAATCATGGCAAAAAGAATAACCGATTTTTTTAGTTCGGTCCCTAAAAAAATTGGCCGTCAGGATCAAACCACTCAAAATATCGTTCAACATTTAGAATCAGAGCCTATAGCCTCCTGTTCTGATTCATTTTCATCGTGTCATAATCTGGAAAATATTCATGAACAAAATAAATCTAATTTTGCCAATTTTGGCAGTCACAATGAATTGGAAAACATAAAAGATGATCAAGACTGTTCGAAAAATCAACAATCAACACAAATAAAGAGTGTTGAATGGTACAAAGGATCTAAGCTAGATGCATCTTGGCTGCTTCAAACATATTCTTGTTTAGAGAAAATAAAACTTGGAAAGCGCTTTGGAATTAAATGCACAATTTGTTTTAAACATATCCAAGAAGCCCAAAAATTCTCCAAAAATGGCAGGGTGCCTATAGCTGATGGTGTACGGTGCGATGATCAAAAAGCGTTAGAAAGGATAATTGATCATTTAAAAACTGAAGCTCATAAAGCAGCTGATAATTTGGATAGAATGCAACAGAAATGGACTACACAATCTGATCAGCATCCTTGGATAAAGAGTCTCAAATCTCACAATGCCGAAAAAATTAAACTGTTAATTGAATTGGCGGTTGACGTTTACAATGATAGTCGTCAGCTAACTCTCTCTGCTCATTCTTGGCCTTCCAGGTCATTGTCTAAAATTCATGCAGACACACAAATAGCATCTTACAAGGATGATGGACTGGCTTCCCAGTTTTCGCCGTTAAATCCGTCACCCGTCTTGTTACAATATAGAAATCCGGTAATTTATCGGGAAATGTTAGATATTGTTGGAAGCATAGTAATGGAAAATGTAATCGAGCAACTTAAAAAAAGCGACTGTTTTTCTCTGCAGGTTGATGGCTCTGTTGATAAATTCGGAGTAGATAACAAATTTATAACTGCCCGATTTATAACAGAAGATAAAGAGATGCACTCCGTGTTTTTAGGAGAAAGTAAATCTGATAAACGAGGTGCAGAAGGACTTTTGGGAGCAATAAAACTTGCCTTCCAACATCTTGGTATTGAAGATTTGGCCAAGAAAAAATTAACTGGCCTAACTACCGACGGAGAATATGCTAATACGGGCAAAAAAAGTGGACTGTGGGTTCGCATGAAGCAGTATCTAGCAAGAGACTTGCTATGTCTTTGGTGTACTGCTCATAGGTCTGATTTGGCTTTATCTGATCTAGAGTCTAGCGTCACTGAAGTTGCACACTGGAAAAATAACATAAAAGCCATTGCAACCTATTATCGAGGGTCTGCTATTCGATACGAAGAGCTTGAAAAAGTTTGTGACCAAGAAAATCTTTCTTCTGTTTACCGATTTCCTGCGTATTTTGAAGTTAGGTTTGTTGAACATTTACTAAATTTGACTAAAGCCGTTTGGAACAACCTGTTATGCATGCAAAAACATTGGCAATCAATTATTGCAGAAACCAGTAAGGCAACTAAAGTTGAAAAAGCTACTGCTCGAGGATTCCTACGCTTATGGAAAGATGATAACCAACAGCAACATATTACATGTCTAATGATTGATATTTTAAGACAATTTGAAAAACTCCAGAAGGATTGTCAGAAGTCCATGATTACAATTACTGATATAGAGCTTTCAAAAAAGATTGTTACCGATGGCATTAAGTTAATGGAAAATGGCCCTTATCCTGGAGGTTATGAAGAGAAATTATTGAATCGTTCTGAAGGTAGAGATGTGAATGTGATAGAAGATGATCCTAATCGAGAAGCATCGAAAAGACGAGTGGTTAATTCTCTTGTTTCTTCCAAAAGATGTTGGTCGGCTGTGAGGAAAGAGATTGTTCTAAGTTGCCAAGAGTTTCTCACTCAAAGACTAGACCAAGACCAACAACATATTTTGGATCGTTTAAATAAATTTCTTAATGCAAGAAATCCAACAGAAATGGTTCAAACAGTGCGTATAGATATCGAAAATTTATTTGGAGAAGATGCTGTTTCTCTTTTCACTGATGAGGTTGTAAGTTTGTATTCAGTTGAAAAACTTCCACCACCGACAGATATGAACACTGCCACAGCAAAATTATATCACTATTTAAAAATTTCTACACCACATTCGGTATTTTCAAAACTGGTACAAACGTACATTTCGTTGACACCACACAGTTCAAGTCCAGAAAGAGCAGTATCAGTACATACAACGTTAAAAACAAACAAACAGTCCTGCTATTCTAGAGAAGCTCTAAATTCAAGGATGTACATCGCACTTAATGGGAGCGGAACAGCTTTATTTGATCCTAGGCCAGCAGTGGCCAAATTTTTGGAAACAAAAACTAGAAGGAGGAGACTTCCCGACGCCGAAACTTATCAAAGTCAAGAATATGTCAAAAAGTTTTTTTCAAAAGATAATAGTTTATAATTTATTGTTTCTATTGTTTAAAATAAAGCTTATTAAAATCTAATTTTATTTTTCTAGATCATTCTTGCCCTTTTTGGTTTATTTTAAAGAAACTTGTTTTAAGGCATTCAAACTGAGGTGCCGCCTAGCTAAAATTGGTTAAAATATGCTCTGCAGTGGATAGATCAAATTAAAGAGATTGCAAGAAGATCAATACAAACCAACTTAAGGGAGACAGAAGACAGACAATTTTGGAGGCACACAATCAGACAAATCGAAAGACAAAAGCATAAATGAGCATATGTTTTAGCGGTGTTGAACGTATCCAGACCACGTGACGTGATGTACCTTCGATATATATCGTCTCAATATATGGATATAATAAAAACGCACAACATCGATATTTTTTATCGATATAAGGCTTCTTATATATTATAGTTTGTTATATCGATATATGCTCGACACATCGAATCAAAAGCCACGTGGCCTGAAATGCATATCGTTCATGCTTCTGTCTCTCAACTCATTTAATATAGATACATTCCACGCCGATTCGACCAAAGTTGGCGGGGTACCCTCATATATTTTTTTTATATTTTGTTTACGTAATGCCCTTTCCAAGCCTTATATAAAGCTCAAATATTACTGCGGTAATTTCTGTTCGTTTTCCAACATTTGTAACATAGTGTATTATTTGAGTTTTTAATAAATTTTGACTTTTCTCAAAATCGGTTCCACTAATTTTTTTCAAAAAAATTACAACTATTGTATGCAATGTTATTATAATTGCGTTAAAATTTAAATTTGGTATCTTTATGGAATCAGAAGTTATAAATTTTCCTCTATAGTGAGAAGTCCCGTGGACTTCGGATAATTCTTGTTGCAGTGTGTAAAGTGTATACGCACGACTACAGAAAAAATGTCTCGACTTCCGATTCTATTGAGATACCAAATTGAAATTTTATTACAATGATAAGGACATATCATGCAATAGTTGTGATTTTTTTGAGAAAATTAATGGAACATTTTGAGAGTTACATTCGCTGTTCATGATACAAGTGCATGTCGTTTCAGAACATTTTGTTCTCACGACTATAGAAGAAAACTCATAACTTCTGATTCCATAAAGATACCAAATTGAGATTTTATCGCAATTATAAGAACATTGCATACAATAGTTGTAATTTGTTTGAAAAAAATTAATGGAACCGATTTTGAGAAAAGTCAAAATTTGTTAAAAACTCAGATAATATACTATGTTACAAATGTTGGAAAAACGAACAGAAATTACCGTAGACAGTCCATTTCATTCTCTTTCAAATGCAAAAAACCCTACCTTCCTAACTAATACGAAGGCCGAGTAAATAGCATCTGAATATAGGCATGTACGTTTAAAACTGAAAAAAATAAACATCTATATCTCGCGAACGGTGTATTTAGGGGCAATAATATTTGAGCTTTATATAAGGCATGGAAAGGGTATTACGCGAACAAAATATTAAGAAAATCTATGAGGGTACCCCGCCAACTTTGGTCGAATCGGCGTGGAATATATCTATAATCGATTGGAGCAAACATTGTTAAAGAAGCTGGTTACGGCAATAACTCGAGTTGTAGAGGAAGAATATATTTGTTGATTAAATAACAATAATAAATAAATAACCTATGGAAATTATTGGAAGAATAGGGACGGGAGTTGGAAGCTTCCTTACTTATCTCCGAAAATATCGACCAACACTTTTATTAAAAATCTGATATTGATCAGATACGTCTCACCAACTGCACCAGAATGTATAAAGCACAGTTTTGAGGGATTGCTTTCCTATTTTCCAAGAGGGAAATGAAGTGAATCTTTTTTGAAAACTGCTTCGAGCCTATGCCTCGCAAAATCCATCTTCTGGTACTACAATGTTGTTAATCGCTGTACAATCTTTATTGTTTAGAACGAATTTCTAATTTTCGAAACATATGAATACATATAAGTCCAACACATATAGTTTGCAACTGTAAACTTGTTATCCCATGAATTATAGACGAGATATCATTAAAACAGCGTAGGGTAATCTATTTTCCTCCCGTGACTATTGTTATCTATTGACATGCACAAGCTTATAAAAATAATTGTGTTGTAATTTGAATAAGTAGAAAATGCGACGGCTACGGAAAGAAATTAAAAATTACAGTTAAATGCATTAAATGTTAATAATTAATAACGTTGTAGCAGTATTATCAAATTGTACATGTTCATTTGTGTCATTAGTTAAAAGATCGTTAAAATTTATTATGACATAGCTTGTTATAGCGTCCGATCTGAAGAAAATACGATGGGTGTTACGGACGCTTTGCAATTCTGAAACCAACAAGTTTTTCAAAATCAACATTCTAAAACTGTTTGATACTTTGAAACTACAACACTTTGTAGTATTTAAGAAAGCTATAGACTTTAAAATCTATATCTTTATTTATTTATATCTACATCAATATTTTCAAGTGATCATTACTTGAAGCATGGAAACTCTGAATGCTTGGACTCGGAGACGTTGAAATCTTGAACAGGCTGAACATTTAAATTTCTAAATATGAAACTGAAAAACGATTTAAGTCAAGCTCTTGTATCTTGTAAGCTTCAAAACTGTTTTTATCCAACACTTTGAAATTTGGTCTTTTTTAAATGTTACGCTCTTTAACAATTAAATGTTTTTTATTTAGAAGTTTTTACTAATTGAACTACTCAATCATCAAAGCTTTCGATGCTTCAAACAATATTTTGTAATTTTAGAGTTCAAGATTTTCGCAATTGAAATGTGGGTAGCTTTGGAATCTCAAGTTTTGAAACTTTAAAATCTTGAAAACTGAATTCCTAAAACTTTGAGTGTAGAACAAATGAAACTGAGACTTTTAATCTTTGGAAATTCGCAGATGCAATTTTTGTCTTCGATTTATGTATTTAGTGTATGTGATTGTTTGCTTACATTCCGAAGAATATGGTATTCCAGCCCCTGATTGTCAGAGTTTTCAGGTTGCGCCAGCGCCTCTGACATGTCTAACGACTACCAGTATGACACTGGTCACCGGGACCGACGGCTTAACGTGCCTTCCGAAAGTACGACCGCTTGCGATCTTCGTACCACTATAGGGATCACCCACCCAACTTCTGAAAGGGCCAACGTAACTTATTGTCGGGCTGGCATAGCTCTAAGATGGTATATTCTAGTTTCGTGCGTCGCGTTTCGTCCGTCGACAAAAAGCTACTTAAACCCTGCTTGTTTCGTGCGGAATTAAAATGATGGCGTTTATAACTTCTTATTGCGTGCGTTATTTACCTGCACACGTTTACTTGATCTTATCTGTATATAAAGTATGATCGTAACTTTATTAATCTACACTTCAGCCAACACAGAGCTAGCTAAAAAGTAAACAAATTATCTCTCTCTTTGGTACTCTCTTTTACTTAAGCATCATTTATTTACCATTAGTAGCGCTAAAAAAACGAACAGAAACTTTACTAATCTAGAATATTGATATGTAAAATAACAGATCTACTACTTTTTTACTTAAATTTTCTTCAATTCAAAATTTTACTGAAAAACTAAGAAATTTTTTTAATTATTTATATTCAATTGAAATATCGAAAGCGTCAAATATTCAAAGAGTGGTATTCGTCAACGAGTACTATTGTAAATATTTGAATTTATCTTTTTCAAAGAATTTTGTTTCCGAGAGACTAATAACTACTTTGTTATATACCGCTAATATTACCTGCAATTTTCTTGAAAACCATAACATAATTAAGTTTGCAATATGAAACACGAATATACAGGGTGTCCCACAATGCTGTTTACACGCAACATCTCCCTTATTTGAAAAAATAAAGAACTCAACCAAAAATTATTGTGAATGACTCAAAATGGACCTTCAGAAAACATCCTTAACCGCTGGTTGCATAGCAACGTTTAAGAAATCATGACAACTTGATTAATTTTTCAAATTGCACCCTCTGTTTTTTTTCGCGGAAATGTATTCTTCACTTCATTCTGCATACGGTAGTAATGCATACTTAATTATTTAATATGCATTTAGGGGTTGAAAAAAATATTTTATAAATTGTACACTTCATATTCACTAACTAAATTATTTATTCAAAAAATACGATTAGAGCCGTGTCTACAAGGGAACTACTGAGGCACTTTAAAGCCCGTATAGAGTCCACAGGAGGGCATTTTGAGCATTCGGTTTAAGTTTAAGATAAATTCAATTTATCAATAATATTTTTTTCAACCCCTAAAGGCACATTAGATAATTAAGTAAGGCATACTACCGTATGAAGAATGAAGTTTAGAATACATTTCCGTGAAAAAAAAAACAGAGGGTGCAATTTGAGAAAGTAATCAAGTTGGCATGATATCTTAAACGTTGCTATGCAACCACCGTTTAAGGATGTTTTCTAAAGATCCATTTTGAATCATTCACAATATTTTTGGTTGATTTCTTTATCTTTTCAAATAAGGGAGATATTGCGTTTAAACAGCATTGTGGGACACCCTGTATAACATATAGGATTTAAAGAAACATTAATACGGGAAAACTTTACATCCTTTAAGTGTCGATGGGGATGTTTTGTAAATTGTCATAACTATTAAAGCTGTATTCGTATAATTGTTATACATTTTTATTCTTAATATCTAATAAATTTCTTATTTATATGTACTTATCCATTATTATTTCCCCTTTATTAATTAGGATCTAAAAGTAGCTAAACTATTTAATTTAAAAAGATTCATCTAATTGATCAAGTGAGTCGATTTGGTGTGAAAAAAATAGATAAAGTATTGAACAGAAAATCAACAATTTGTTTGTAGAAATCCTATTTTAAAAAGTATCCAAAGTCAGCAGGTAAATGCCCTAGATGATTGCACAAAATGAGAAGTCGTTAGTATCGAATTCGATTGTCCATCTAGTTTACGCACGAAACGAGAAGGTTTTGCAGCGTTGCACGAAACGTTAAAAGATCTCTAAGATTCAAGTACATGCAGTAATACCTTTGTTGAAATATGTTTAGACTCAAGTACCGACAGTAACCATTATTGTTAAAATATCTCTAGAAAGAGCATTCAACAAGAGTTGTATGGGCCTGCATTCAGGGCCGTCTTCTTTTCTTTTTTTGGGTAATATAGCTTGTGTATTACAGAATAGATACAATTTATATTTTTTGGAATTTAGGTATATTACAATTTTATTATGTCAAATGAAAATATATACTACATAAATGGATAATATAAATAGGAAGCAAACATTGAAAGAAAGGAAATTCTTATGTTTTGGACATTAGACTTTCCCTTAATTTGTTTGATATTAATCAATAGTATTTATCTGGATTTGTTAGTGTTTCGTGCGTCGCGTTTCGTGCGGAACTGTAAAATCTTCTGGTTTCGTGCGTCAACCAGATGGACAATAAAGTTCGGTACTAATGACTTCTGGTTTCGTGCGCTCACCCAAAATTTACCTGCTGACTTTGGATACTTTTTAAATAAGATTTCTACATACAAATTGTTGATTTTCTTTTCAGTATTTTATTCATGTATGTTTTCACACCAAATAAAAGAATCTAAAGTATTATAAAAATTATTAGTTTAGACTAGATACGAGTAAATAATTATTGTCATAATTTTTTAAATAGTCATGTGATTGTTTTAAACCAGTTCGATTGCTTCATCAATTATATTGATTTTCTAAATTCAAGCTATTTATTTTAACTACTTTTAGATCCTAATTAATAAAAGGGAAATAATAATGGATACGTACATATAAATAATAAATTTATTAGATATTAAGAATAAAAATGTATCAGCTTTAACAGATGTCAATTTACAAAGCATCCACATCGACACTTAAGGAAAGTAAGGTTTTCCCATATTAGTGTTTCTTTAAATCCAGTATATTATGAATTGCTGTTTCACATTGCAAATTTAGTTATGTTATGAATTTCAAGAAAATTGCAGATAATATTAGCGGTACATAACAAAGTAGGTATGTAGATCTGTATTATCAATCAATATTCTAAATTGAGTAAAGTTTCCGTTTGCTTTTTAGAGCTACTAATGGTAAACAAATGATGCTTAAGTAAAAGAAACTACCAAAGAGAGAGGAATTTGCTTACTTTTTAGCTGACTCTGTGAAATGTAGAATATTAAAATAGATATTATACTTGATATTCAGATAAGATCAGGTAAACATATGCAGGTAATAACGCACGAAATAAGAAGTCATTAACGGCATCATTTTAATTCCGCACGAAACCAGAAAGTTTCAGGTAGATTTTCGTCGGCGCACGAAACCCGACGCACGAAACAAGAATATACCTTTATCTGAGACATATAAATTCCAATTTGGAAAAACCCGTTTATACCCTTGCCGTACCAAACTGCATTTAAGAGGTATAACAAAAAAAGGAATATTTTATTTGTGTCTCGTGTCTTTTTTATCTTTAAACTTTCTGTCTTAATAAATGGAGTTTTAAAAAATTTAAAGTTATACCTTTAAAAAACTTGCTTAAGGCTAAAATGCTTAAAATTATTTAAGGCTTTAAGCCGTAAGCCTATAACAGTTCTTTGTTGGAATAATCACTACTGTTGTGAAATATCGGTCATAAAAACCAATTTCTGCAAGCTAAACGATAACTACATTGTAGTTTGACCAGTACTCATAGTGCTAGGCCATGCAACCGATTTTGTCTTCGATGAATAAAGAAAAAAGTGTTTTATTAAATTTAGGTTTTGTTTTAAGTTAAATTTTGGCTTGAAAGTTTAATCCTCGATATTTAAAGTCTTTTATTTGAAAGTTCGAAAGCAATTCCTACTATAAAACATGAGAAATGCTGCAGAGGTTTCGGTTTTAAACGAATAGTTAAAAGGAAAACGTTAAATCAAGGTTAATTACAAAGAAGGTTCATTTGAAATTGATCGTCTGATTTCTAAAATTTAGATAATCATAATTGTGGTTAGTATCTCAAAAATATACATCACGTGTAACACATGGTTGGATAGAGAATTGCAATCAAATCGGTAAAAAGAATGTACAAAGAAGTAGCACTTCCAGTTAACGGAAGCAATATAAAACATCTATATTTGTTGTATTTATTACTACTTCTTACATATCAAATAGATATTTGAAATAATAAAGAAATGGTGAGTTGTTTAATGCAACTTGTGTCATACCTGATTTTTTGTTGTTTTTGTCTTTATAATTTAGAAAGGGGGAAAACCATGTATCTTAAGGTTTGGTAGATATACAGTTCTTCCACTCGATCTTTACCCACACGTCATAGATTTTATGCGTACGAATTAATAAACAAGAATTTCTAATAAAATCAACGACTAGATTCATATTTTTGACATTTTAGCCAAGTTCACAACCATTAAGAGTCCTAAACTTTCGGATAACATAAAATTTTTAATAAGTTAGTTGTTGCAAAAAAATTGTTTTATTTTTTACTTTTTCTAATTACAGAAAATGTGTGATGATCTTCAAACTACATATTTAGTAAAACTGTTGTAAGAGTGAATAAAATGTACTTAATAGAAATAAAAAAAAGGATGACCTTTTCAGATTCTTCTTAAGAAATTGATTATAAAAATGAAAATGTTCCTTTACAAGTCCACTTCATACTTTGTGCATGCATCGTCTCTCTTTTTAACTAGTGCAAGGGAATGGACAAATTAATTTTTTATAATAAAAGGATAGAATTTACCAAAGAATCATTAATTCCTTGGTACGATTTTCTACGATCTATGAAATTATAATTTTTTATTAAATGAATCACGCAGTTCTCACTCCTTCCCGCACTTTTTAGTTTTTTAAAAAAACAGAACTAAAAATAAATTTTTCGAAAATTTTAAATTATCTCTCTCACTTCATATTGCTTTTTGTGCAACCTTTCAATTTTTAGAACTGTTAAACACCAAAATTTTATAGAATAAATTTGTAATTACAATTAAAAATTATTTCGGTTTTAAAATATTCATAATGCTTTTAGCACCATCTCTCGAGAAAGCATTTGCATTACCACTTAAAAAATGTACTTTATCCTTTATTCTTTATTAGCTCACGTAAGTAATAAGGATGTGAACATATGAATTGTCTTTACTAGCTACACATAATTGATGACGTGTGGGTAAAGATCGAGTGGAAGAACTGTAGACACAAAACACTAAATGCTGATAATAAGTGTGTCAATTTTTTCATTTCGACAATATGAAATTTAGTGATCTATTTAGTGTTTTATATTCTAGCGTATGCATTGCTATAGTTATGCTTCCTCTAACATGAAATTAGTAACAATACAATATTTCAGGAAAATAAATTTGAAAAGAATTTCCAAGTGTTTGTGATTTCAGTATTTATTTCATCACATAGAAAAGAGATTTTTATATCTCAACCAAATTTAGATTTAGACAACAATAGAAGTTGTAGCGTGCACAATAGCAGTTAAATACAGTTATTTCCAAGCCACTGAATTTGAATTTCCGTTTAGGAAGATTCACTTTTGGTTGGCTGAAAGAAATATGTAGGAGGAGCTTGAAACACGCGTAAAGCTTTCCGTGTATTCTAAAATTTATTTTCTTTTGAAAAAGCAAAACAAAACAAATAGTAACATTGATATTCACCGCACGTTTCAATTAAAGCAAAACAAATCAATAAGGTATTAAAATTTTTAAAATAACGTCACGGGCAGTTTGCTGGACGTTCACGTATAAACGCAAAGAAAAAGAAGAAATGCGTTGGGCCATAAAACACCGTCATACGTAAGTAAACCACGTTGTATTTCGCAATGCACGTTTCCCGACACTAATCCTGCATTAGGTGGCGGATTCCTTACACAGGTTTTTCCAGAGATGTGATCGCGGAATCTCGTTTCTTCCCACGCTCTATATAGGGACGACCGCGGTCATAGTTGATGCCAAAGACGAATATCTCTCGGTAAGAAGCAGATTAAAAATAAAAACTTGTCAGATTTTGTTATTTTTCAATGCTGATTTTTAACTGTTCTATGCTTTTATTTTCAAAAATTAGGAAGTAATCGGAAAACAATGGGAATATCAATGAAGAGGGATACAGGACAAAAAGGGATTAAATTCGTTTCTTAAGTTGGAAATTGTAAGCTCCTTGCTGAAATATTCATTCATGTTTTATGTTCAAGTAAATTCAAGTTTTACATTAAATCAATTAGTTAATAAATCTTCTCAAATTCATTTGCAACCTCACTGACAATACAAATCAGTGCAGATGTTGCATAGCATGATACACGGATTTATATTAGTGGGGTTATTCGATGCGAATCCCACCCACCGTGCATCATCCAATACAGAAAGCAACGGTTGCAAAATTTTCATTTATTGTATAATAGGTCGTTATTTAATATATTTATTTATATATAATAAATATATAAATACAGACACCCGAGTGCCCCACGCCATCAAATCACCATTATAATTTTTATTTACGAATCTATTTAAATAAATGTTTGAAAAGTTAAAATACAGCGTAAAAAATATTTTTCGGGTATATGAACATTGACGTACTTCTGATTTCACCCTTTCCCCCCCCCCTTTACTAAAAAAAAGGATAAAAACTTTTTTTTTCCAAATAAGTGGATACTCTTGCAGGAATGAGATTAGGGACAATACACTTAATCAGGATCTTTGAGATAAGGTCTCAAGTCTTTTGCATGCCAAACACTGCATATTTTCCCTTATCATCGACTAGCTAATAGGTCCATAGAGAAACTTTTTTCCTTACCTTAAATGGACCTAAATACATTGCAGCTAACTTGGCTGAGTAATATTTCGCAGCATTAGACAAAGAAAAAATTTTCCTCAAGACTTGATCTCCTTCCGAATATGTTACGTCTCTACGGCGTAAATTATAATGTTTGCGATTTTGTTCATAAGACTTATTAATTCGCTTTTTAATTGAGTCAAAAATCTGGGGAAATATATCAGTAGATGACTCCACTTTAGAGAAATCAAACTGTAAATTATTTGTATCAAAGGGAATAGAAGGTTTGTGGTATGTACCACGAAGAATCATGTTCCGTCCAGAATTTGCAAAATACAGAAAATAACGTGTGACATCATGTTTAGCAGAGCATATCGCTGCGTTAACCTTTACTAAATGAGACTCCCATAAACGATGATCACTTTCCAAATAACAAGACAGCATAGTATTTAAAGAACGATGAACTCGTTCCACAGGATTAGCCTGTGCATGATAATGGGCGTTATAACGAACCGGACCGAATAATCTTGACACAGACTGCGAAAATTACATGAAGTAAATTGTTTCCCGTTGTCACACAGAAGGATTTCGGGAACACCAAATATCAAAAATATTTCATCCTCAATTTTGCGACAAACGTTCGTGGAATTTGCGACTTTCAAAGGGAATAATCTTACAAATTTACTAAAATAGTCGGACACCGATAATATATAAATGTAACCGGATTTTGATTTAGGTACGGGACCAACTAAATCTACAGAAATTAATTGCCAAGGACGTGAACAGACAGGTTGGGGTAACATAAAACCCCTTGGTTTTTCCGATACAATTTTATGTTTTTGACTTACTTGGCATCTACGAACATATCTGGCAATGTCAAACCTCATTTTCGGTCAGTAATAACGTTCTTCTACCCTTTTGAATGTTTTATACACACCGAACTGTCCCGCAGTGGAAGTATCATGCAGGCGAACAATAATTTCCTTTTGTTCCTGCTTGTTAGGAACCAACTTCCAATTGTCTATATCATGCTCTAAACTACCGAACTTTGACTTTACATGCTTATATAAAGAACCATTCTCAACTCCCCATTGGTGGAATTTTTCTGGAAAGCGACTAACCCTATCACGCATTGAAGAATGCCATTTATCATCATCCACAACTTTTTCAACTTTTGAGACCACATTATGGGTCTTAACCTAATCTATCATAGGCACGCTTCGAGACAAAGCATCTGGCAACACTAACTCTTGACCGCTACGATGAATAACAGTAAAACGATACTGCTGTAATCGAACTGCCCATCTAGACAACCTACCGTGCGGATCTTTTAGTCGATTCAGCCATACTAAGGAGTGATGGTCGGTATTATAAAAAAATATATATTTAAATATTGATTGAAGTCCTTGTAGACAATGGTACCAAACTAACATAAACCTCTCGCCTTGTCAATCTCGTGCTTTCACTGCAGCTACCATACCATAAAAAAGGTTTTAATTAATTATCCATACAATGCCACCAAAAACCAAACTAAATGGATCAAAACGCCTCATGCACCAGTCTTGGATAGCGTGCATGAATTTATAGCCTCCACGAGTTGGGCGAGTACGGTCCTCTGCGCAAAATTTGCTAGCGCCTACAATTATTGCAACTTATCGGAAAAACTTGGCCATAAACTAAAAGCCTTGCTGGAGAAGGCTTAGTGCTTTTAAACAAGCGAAATCTTTGGGAACATAAAAATGCGAATAAGAACTGACAACGTCGAATTTAGCTCCAACTAAATTTAAAACTGTGTTGATATGAAAAACCCCATTTCTTAGGAATCCACCACAACAGAATTATTCAAATAACAATTTAAATTATTATTAATTTAATTGCACAAAACTGCGAGGTGTAATTACAATTTACTAAACAAAATCAACACAGTTCGCAAGTGTTCACCTAAAGAACGATAATAATCTGCGTTCAAGACTTAATGCTCGAATGCCCTATGCGTTCCTTCTTCCTACACATTTGCCGAAATAAAAAAAGATAACCGGATTTCAATTGAAAATATTTTCTCGCCTAAAAATGTTAAAATAATCTATTAGGAAATTTTAGAATATACAGAACCGGGAATAGTATTTTAAAATACAAGAAATAATCAAAATTAAAATAACCCGTTACACCCTAGGTGACATCTACTTTTTTTTATTTTATTGGGACCCCACCCTGTATATTTTTACATATTTCAAATCTACGGATCATTGTGAGTACGAACATGTGTCATTTATCAATTTTTGTTGCCATGGTTACCTAAGAAACAACTTTTTACCTATTAAATTTGTAGTTGAAGCTATAGTTTATTTGCTAAACTCTTCGAGTAGCACTAGAAAAATACAAGTTTGAGCCTATCTTGCTTTTTCGCCTTTTGACAGTATTTTAATCTGCACTGCACTCACTATAAGTCATATTTTTCAAATGGGACTTGAAATTCCTTGTAATGCTGCCCCATGAAATCAATCTAACCTTTTCCTAATCTTAAATACTTTTACAATGCTGTATACAATATGCTGTATACTGTGTACTGTGTTCTTTGTGCCATGTGCTGTGTCCTATATACGATATACTGTACACTGAACACTGAACATTGAACACTAAGCATGGCACACCACACACGGCACACCACACAACACATAACACACCCCACACAACAAAATACAGAAACCGTGCGACACCACTTCTCAGTATCACATAACCTAAAATCGCTTTGGTAGCATTAGCTGTATAATAGACTAGCCAACATAGAAAAACCATATAATGATAGACAACATTATTTGCAATAAAGTTATCGCAATAAATTGCATACTATTGTATTTGACGTAAACAATAACCAATGATAAAGTTACCTCGCTCCAGTTTGTTTATGGCCTTTGTCTATCTTAGATACTACCTACTATTCGTAAATACTTGAACCGGCATTTTCTAGAAAAAATGTTATTAAATAAAATTAAATTAAAAAAAATGTTAATACTATTGTAAAGAGAAAAAAAAGTAATCTATCGAATGGTAGCGTAAAATTAACAAGTTCCCATTAAAAAAAATCGCGGAATTGAAGAAAAGTTTTTTTAATATTCTCAAATGTAGATAAAACCGAGAAACCATAACCGAGAAACCACAACCGAGAAACCGTAACCGAAAAACCATAACCGAGAAGCCACAACCGAGAAAACCAAAGCCGAGAATGGAAACTACCAAGAATAACAAATACCGAGAATGCATACATGCATTATGAAGTAATAACTATTTAATTAATTAATATTAGAATATAACCACTCACTCGGCATAGGGTGTTCTGTACGCCGTTAAAGTTAATCTCTCTCTCTTTCTGAGTCACTGCGTTAACTATTGTAGTTTGTCCCTGTTAGATCTATCAAACTTACTAACTTATAACCTAACCCCCGTTGCATAGCGTGTCCTTTACGCCGGAGATCTCTCTCTCTCTCTCTCTCTTTTTCTCGCCCTATGTATTTTCCTCGGCCTCTGTTAGATCTATCAAAGTTACTAGCTTATAATTATTACTTCATAATCAAAAATACCGTGGACAATAGTATAGTACAACATAGTCAAATACCGCAGAGTCACCTAGAAAAGAATTATTAAAGGAGTGTTCTAAATCTATCAATATCGAAACACAAACTCTGAATATTTGTAGTTTTTCTCATCTTTACATAATATTGGGAGTTTTCAATGTTTGTAAATTGAAATCTGTCAGATTCTGGAGCTTCGAAGTTCATTGAAAATGTAATGGATGTCTAGAGTTAAAGTTAAACAGCACAGAGGATAAGAAAGATATAATTCTATTAGATCGCCCAAAACGATTGGTTTCCACGATTATTGCTGGCTGGCTGGCAAGATTTCAGAGTTCCTCTTACGAGGTACCAGCTTCCCATCATATTGTACCCAATTAAAAGCATCATAACGTTATATTAACGTGGCCCACCTACATTTCGGTTTATGAACACGGACACCTTTCGTAGTCACGAATTGAGATTGAGATATACTCAATTAGCGCGCATTGCTAATGTAAATGCTACCAGTAACCACTGATGGGAGCGAAGTTGCCTATCCACCCTCTACTAGCTCACCAAGCTAGTACCGTAGCTATAACCGTGCTCACCCGTCGGGTTCCTTCTCTGAAGGGATGGATCCATAGTCCAGCGTGCTGACTACTCTTACTACTGAAATTCGGCCCAAGAGTGGACGAATCTTATGGACGTCACACGCATTTACACATAGCACTAGCCAAGATTAGAAACAATTTATTCATTTAAGCGTATTTTAGTTACGGCATTATAGACATTTATCATTAATGTTAAACTTGACTCTTACTGTTCTTGTCTTCTTTGATTAGGAACGTTGCGAAATAGAGAAAATTCTATGGGAAGAATTTTTGCAGTTGCAGTTGCACTCTCCAGTCAAATCATTGTCCTTTTCGCTATTTTTTACGAATTACAAGAGAAATCTTACACAACCTTTCCCAAAGGAGAATCTAGACAAGAAAACCAACAAATATTGCAATCGCCATCAACCTTTCCTAACTCCGGATTTACTGCCAGCAAGAGTGTACTACTAAAACAATAACACTAGCCAGACGGGAGGGGGCGGTTATTCAAAGAAATTCAGTGAGATCTGAAGGTTAGTCTGAAGGTTAAATTCAAATCGAAGACTTCTCTGAACTAAAATTCAGTATATTATTATGTAATTGTGTTGGGTTTAAAGTAAGGTTGTCTTAAAAAACAATAAAATAATGTTATCTACGACCACTATAGAAAATTACACATTCTGCACAATCTACTAGTAACCGTAAAAATGACTCATTGCTCACAATCTCTAAACTGAACTGTAATGACCATGGGAAATGATTTCCCATTATCAGTAGTTCTATTAAAACGCGATAGATGTCAGCAATGCAATATTATAATATTATTAATTATTTGAAATATCAAAGTTATAAATTTTAGATAAAGGTAAATTTATTTTGTTTAATTAATGTTTTACATTAAATTATATTTTGAAATCAAATCCATCTAGAAAAATTATCGCTTCGGCGGGGAATTGAACCCTGTTCCGTCTGCTTGCTAAGCCAGGCCTCATACCGTTCACCAATCTAGATGACCTAACATACTTTAGTTATTATTACTATATAAAAATATTATGAAATTGTTGTTCAATTAACGTAAAATTATATAATTGTTAATATAATATTCTTTATTATTATTGCTAAATTATAATAAAAACTTTTGAATGAAAGCTTTTATAATTTGCTACATAATTCACAAGTGCAAGCGCGATGGGTGCACTTAAAGCTACCTTCCTTGTCATCACAATACCTGTAATGCCAGAATATGTTTACATTTCGCAGCAAAGGGATTAATAACCTTGGCAATTGAATTCTGATTGTTTATAAAAAATTACTTTCTGAAAACGAATGTACTCGTTTTCAAAAAGTAATTTTTTATACGTATGTACGTATAATTGTTTAGCTGTAAGTACTAAATAGTAGATTGACTGAAATTATACAGATTGTAAACATATTATTACTATAAATTGTCTTTAAAAATTTAATATTTACTTTTTCGTTTTCGAAATTCTAGATTTATTATGAGTGAATCAGATGATGGGAAAATTGAGCGTACACTTGTATACCTCCAAACATCGTGGAAGCTGCCACATTACATCTCTTAATTTATTGTCAGAGATTTCAGGTAAAAAATATGAATGAAGTTAAATATTTTTCTTAGCTTTTGGTGGTTTATTACTTTTCTTGTGGTCGTAGATAAAGTATAGTGTGTAATATGTTCAAGCTTCTTCACGCTCGTGAGATTTTGGCACTTTTCACAACATACTATAAGTTTACTAATAAAAGGATTCAGTGCATACGTGACAGAAGATTCTTAATTGTATTTGAAGAAAAGGTTATCCTAGACTGACCAAACACTAAGGACCTCTTTCTCCAGAACGACAGATTCATAAAATTATCTATACAGGGCAAAAAGGTCCTTGACTTGGTTTACGATTTTCTGTTATTTTCCCTTCCCTTGGTACCCACTTCTAACTCTTTTATCTGAAAAAAGCTTACGCGTACGAACTATACAAGAAAGTTTATTCGGTATGGTAAGTAATGTTGCTGGGTATAGAGGTAATTGAAAAAAGTGCACATGGAAATTTATTACTGTTGTATTGTTACTTTTAAATTAATTTTAAATAACCGGTTGTAATCTAATAACGAATATTTGCACGAGTATTTACACCTTTTGTTATTGCACAGGAGCAAATTACCCATTGTGTGATGGCTTGATTGCATAAACTACATTGCAAACACCGCCTTTTTAAAAAGAAGCACTAACAAGACTCCTTACAACCTATAATTTTTCGTAATTTCTATTATTATAAACATCTCAATAGCGAGATAAATAACCTATACGTATACTTAATTATTATTAATAAAAGTTTATGATTTTGAAAGTTCAGATGAAAGCTTAAACACTAATTATGAGTTAAATATACATGACTGAATGGATTAAACTTATAAAAAACGATTTTGAGCAAGACAGCAAATGTAATTACCAAATCGGGACCTTCTATTAATACTGGCGATTAATAACGACTTGGCATGAATTCTTCTTCGTATTCTACCCAAAGATGATTCAGTTGTTCCAGAGACAAATTATACAATTCTTCAATTGCTGATGTTCTTCGGAGCTAACGTAAAATCTTGGGAAGTATGTTGTTTCGAATTACCATTTCCAGTTAAATCGACACCTGCTCAACTGATCTCATTCATGTCTAAAAACATTCGAAAACCAATTCATTTGAACAATATTGGGTTTGGTGAAGGTAATTAGTAGTTAGCCACAGTGCTAACCCTGTTCAAATTATGCTATTAAAGATTTCTCATATGAAATAATTGTTGACCATTCTATTTGAAGAGTAGTAGATTGATAAAGACGGTAATCTGCAGAATAAATCTATGGGCAATTTAGTGTAATATAGTGTTTAGATATCTCGATATTGCAGAATTACCAACGCCCCAATCACTTTGAGATAGAGCGGGCTTCACCTCAAAAGTATCCACCATCCTTGTATAAAGATCTGTTGAATAATAGTAGGTTACAATATAAAGGGGTTGAAAAAATAGAAATTCGGAGGAAACTCTGCAGACATGAGTACCAGTGTGGGTGGATTGGATGGAAAGATGGATTAGTGGGAAGTCTTTCATGGTGCTAAATCATCCGCTGATTGACCTAGTCTGATGTAGGAGAATCCAAGTGAGCTTTATACAGTTTGTTTGGGGGGGGGGGGTTGGCCGATGGAAAATCGCATGCCACCAGGTAGATTGAAGTCAGGGACGGAAGTATGAGAATCACGCTATGCTTGTGTAGTTCCAGTTTTGTGATTCAAAGAAACCGTCTCGAGCCACTACGCTTAAGAGGTATTGATACTCAAGGCAACTTCACCTTAACGGGTACACGCCCCGGCGTGTACCCGTTAAGGTGAAGTTCTACTTAGGTTGAATTAAACGAAACGCTGACAAAGACACACTAAACCTTAACATTCGGTAAATTCGGTCGGGTAATATTCAAACTTTTTAAACTTTATCCGTCATTTCGTAAATGTTCCTTAAGAGATAGGGTATTAGTTTTTCAAACATTCTTATTCTACGTTTTCATCAAATATCCGAATCTTAAACGAAAATTATAAAATTCTGAAAAACGGACAGAGACAGACACACATATCGAGGGCAAGACACAAGTGAGTAGAGCGAGGATGTTTAGTTCCTAGACGTGACAAAGTGAGCGCTGTAAGTGAACAATCGGTCTCGAGCGTATAGAAATGCATCGATTACAAATAACGCTTTTAAAAGCAAATAATTAAATAAATCATAAAACTAAAAGACCTGCCAAATCTACAGCCTTTAACTTGAAACTGCGTAGATCGTCTCTCAAACGAAAATTAAGTGACAAAAATAAGCCTTGTATTTTAAATAGGTATAAAATCTTTTAAATCTCCGCTTTAGAAAATCTAAATAATAATGAAAACATAAAGTCAAAGCTCATAAAAAAGAATTAGCTAATCGGTTTTAGGCGAACTATGGCGTCATGTAATGGTTTGTCTATAAATCGAAACAATTCGAATATTTCGAAATCGAGTCAATGATGGATGATGGAAGGCTATATTCTAAAGGCTGCAGACGCAGACATGCTCTATGTCTATCTTTAGCACTAATAAATATTGCATACATAAATAAAAAATTATGAGAATAAAGTCTAGAATCGATCTTGCTTCAAAAATTCTTGAATACGTCCATTAGTATTTCAAAAACATCTGACTTATAAAAATATTGTTTTGAAAGCGGCAGTCAAATAATCCATTTTTCTTTAATGTTTTCTTTTGATAATAAATTAAAATAAAATAAAGATTCAATAATGGTAAGGCTATATACAAAAAAAGGAAACAATACACGTTTGCAAATCTAATTCTTATTTTATTCTTAAATTAATTAAATACAGATTTTACACATTTTATTAATAATTTTTTTGAAAAAGTTTTCATTGAAAGGTGTAACGTTAAATAATTTTATATAGATGTTTTATTAAAGGCTGCCAGTTTCCATAGTATTAATTTTAATGTAATTTTCAATTTAATTTAATAATTTAACTTCAGATAAAAATTATTCTTATTCTCTTATCATTCATATGATAATTTTATTAAGATTTTAAATTATATTCACATTCGTGATAAAAAGTCGAATTTTAGTGCCTTAATACAACAACCTTACGATTTATTATTTTGAATTGATTTTTGTCTACTATTTTAAGATTTTTATATTTTTTGAGTATTATAACTACTGAAATATAAAATTACAATTGCTAGAAATAGCTACTGTACATATCGACGACTTCAATCCCTAGACGCTAGTGATAGAAGTGGTTTGCTTTGTCTATAAACGTAATTCCAAAAGTTAACATAGGTGAAACTCAGAGAGCGCTGCAAGTGGATGACTTTTCTCCAGATTCTCGAAATATTTTTTGCATTCAAAACTATATAAATCAAGTAGTGTTGACTAACCTACACAGCGAAAGCTTCAATATAAAAAAAGAATCACGTAAATCGGCCCAACCAAACCCAAAGATATTTTATACCACGTACACTAGATGTTGTCATTCTTACCTATACCTCAAATGCCTTAGTTAAGAAACTGTATACCAATAAGACAATACTTAAAAGCTTCGAGTCTTCTGATTTTCGATAGTTTTGAATATAGAAACTTATACTTTAAACATGCAAGACTTCAATACTCTGAAACTTTGTAGGTGTTAGTCAATGAAACTTCGAACTGTATCTTTAAAAATTTTAGTTATGATAACTAGGATCTAAATATTATAATCTTTCAAAACTGTTATATTTAAAGCTCTATTTTTATGAAAATAGCTAAAACTGTAAAGAGACAAATAAAATGACACTACCGCAATTCATAACTTCGTAGAAATATCATGATAGAAATCGATTATATCCAGTTCTTCTGAACAATGTTCAAAACTATCCTAAAAGCGATCCGATAGATTATTTGAGCTTAAGATGTCATCGAAGGCCACGTAGTTCCTTAGCGAATGATCGCAACTGTACATAAAAATATAAAATTCCATCAAATTTTTTCAAATTTTGCAAACTTGGCTACGAGGCAATTTTTAAATTTTCCTAAAAGCGATCCAATGATCCATTTGTGACCTCCAGAGGTCATCAAAGACCATGTAAATAAAAATCTAAAACTGCATAGAAAATTCGCAAACTTATAAAGCTTGACCTCCTGGAAGTTTTTTTAATTGACCTCCAGAGACCATCAAAAAGTCATGTACATAAGAATATAAAACTCTTCAAAATGTCGAACAATTTTTAGATTTTTATAAAGACGATTCCATAATCCGTTTAACTACAGAGGTCATCAAAGGTCGTATCATTAAAATATGTAACTATATAGAATTGCTTCCGACTTGACAAACTTATAAAAGTTGGTTTCCTGACCGTTATGAACGTCGTTCGTTAAAGATCGCCGTATTGTAATAATTATTGGGTTGTGTTTAAATCGGTTCAATCATTAGATAATTATCGATCTTGATGTCCTAAACAATATACCAACTAAAAAACTGTTGAAAGTATGTATATCCAATTGTTCAGGGCGTAAATTTCTATAGGTATGTAACGGTCGCAATTGAATCAAATTTTCCAGGATATGGCCTTTGTTGAATGTTTTTAAGCTCATTTAGTAATATTCAGAGTGTCAATTGTTTTAAGTTTTCATCACAGGTCGCGCTAGGCATTTTTATTAGGGTGCAGTACCATCATTCCGAGTTATATTATAAAAATGCAACCAGTTAACGGGTTAAAAAACAGTAAATTCAAATTAGTTCAACGTTCAATTATATTACAATATTAGTAGATACATGAATTCATTGCAAATTAAAAATTAAACAAAATTGAATTTTGATTGTGCGGTCGCACACCCAGCATCCCGTACCAAGTATGAAGTTAATAATTCTATGAAATTAACATATTTTAAAGACTCGCCCTTTCATAACCTCCAGCAGACTGCTTTTAGCATATTTAGCAAATCGCTCAGGAGGTCAAGTTCTCTAAATCTGCAAATTTGAAGCAGTTCTATCAAATTGTATAATTCAGAGTATTTGACCTCTGATGACCTCAAGAGATCAAAAGATCTATCGAATTGCTGTAACTTGAGTTACTTGACATTGTTCAGGAGATCAAGTTTTATAAGTTTGAAGTAATAAATTTTTTAATGACCCAATCTGTGATGACCTCTGGATGTCAAAGGGTCTATCAAGAGGTCAAGTTCTATCTTTGTGCAAAGTTTTTCCTGCGAAATTTCAGAGCCCCATGTTATTTTTCCCTCATTCTTTCAGGAGGTTTGAAAGGTACAGAAAGGTAGTATTATATAGCTTTAAAATGTTGAAAACTTCTATTTCAGAAATTTTCGAAATTTTGATAGTGCGAAACTTTTGTGTACATACACAATTTAATAAATTCTATTATATAATATAAACAGCCAATAGAATAAATTAATTTCTACTAAATGATATTTTTTATAAAAGTATTATTAATAAATATTCTTAACTTTCTTTAATCTGAAATAGCTAAATTCAAGTTCTCGGTTAAAACAAGGTTTCATGCTTAAACAGACGTTGAAATCTCCAAATGTTTACATTTTTGTTGCGACCCTGATTCAGTTCTTCACCTAACCAATAACGTTTTAGTAGTATTAATTCAATTGTTATTTTTAACTGTTCTTTTACATTATTTAATAAAATAATATTAGCAAATCGCTTGCTCTCTTTTTTACACATTTATTGAATAGACACAAAAATATCTCAGCTCTCACGGTCGCGCACCAATTTCTCTGCATGAAATAATTTCATTACACCGAAAATTTGATTCCAGCAAGTTTTTATATGCAATAAAATACAGTTATGAAAATATTTTAAGTACAGTTAAATATAAAAATGAAGACTATATGCTTAAATTGAAACTTAATAAATAGTCGTGGTAATACAAATTAAGACATTTCATAGAAATCATTGTAGTCTTTTGGTGACGATACGTAAATGTTGGCCTTTTTCATAAAATTCTACTTCTTAACCTTGGCATTGACCATGAAACAGTATCGAATTCAGTAAGGATAGAATACTAATCTGATAAAATTTGATTAATTAATACCTCCTACTTCGATTTTTATTGAAGTCTATCTCAATCGTTTACCAACATCTACCCACTCTTACTTTTCTTTTCTCAAAAAAACCCTCCAGGATGCAATCCTAGAATCCAATTAACAACGATTAGACATCCTCAATTTATTAAAAACATTCTGAAATGATTAGGTACCATTCCAAAGAACAATAGTTTTTTTATGATAAGGCTGGTAACTATGTATTCCAAAAACACGCGCCATCGAGAATAGACTGAATCTACCAATCTATTCTTTTATTACCTAAAAGTATGACATGTACTTGTATGTATGTATGTCTAAATATTAATTGCAATTAACATTGACAAACCACTGAAGTAAATACATACTTGTCCATGTATAGGGCTATATTATTTTTATTCGAGGCCGACTGCTTAACGTGCCCATCTGAAAACATGGAGAAGTGTACTGAGGCGTTATCAACGAGAAAAATTATCTCGCCAATTCCGGGAATCGAGACCCGCCTGAGTAAGAGGTAACCCACTTCACAATCAATACACATAATGTGGTATACATATTGTTTCTATATATTTTATTACAGTTTTGCTTCGATCACGCCCTGTATGCACAAATATTTATATTTTCACTGTTGCATTTACTTGCAAGTAGTAGGCGCTTGTCGAATTCCCTCTTCTAAACATTGTTCGCGTGGAGATTTCTGAAATTCACTTTTTGTTAGGTCAGAGAAAAGACTTGAGCTAGCCATGTGCCACCTTAATCCATTAAAATCTCTCAGTGGCAGAAATCTAGGCCTAATAGCTTAGCAGACACCTCGTTTGTTAGTCCGAATGAAGCTGAGAAAACTCCATTCTCTGCGGCAGAATTGGAACCCAGAAACCTTTTTTTGTCGATTTTCCGATCATATACCCGTTGGTAGAACCATGGCAGACTTTAGTGTACCAGGCAGGAGCTGTAAAAAAGCAACACTGCAATTTTACCCATATTTTCAAGGAGCACTAGATTATATTTATTTCAAAACCATACAAAACAGAAGTTGACATTTCAAATCTTGGTTACAATAATGTCAAACAACTGTCACTGTGTTATCTTCTTAAGAAGTAATAGTAGATAGATAGATTAATAGACTCCTGTGCAAATTAAGAATATCTCTGGATTAGTGTTTTCCTTGAAAAAATTTAAAAATTGTATAAATAAAAAATGCTAATTTATATTAAGAGATTTTATTAATAAGAATGAATAAGAATAAGTTTAATATGAAACTAACCCTATTTACATAGTAGGTATATAAATCAGTGTTAATTTCCGAACTAACAGCAGCTGATTTTGAAATTTCAAACGAAGATCTCTTAGTGACCATATATGTATATTGTTGGATAATTATACAGCTTTCAAAATTTGTAGTAAAACCAACAGCAATACTTGTTTAAGTTTTTTAAGAAGTGAGTCATATATACCACTGGCAATGACTATTTTAGCCAAATTAACTGGGGAAGGTTAACTAATCCGTCTAGTTTAGTCATATTGTTTAAATAACGTAAGAATGTTTACGAATACGATTTATTGTACCTGTTATATAGCTTATGTTTATAATGTGTATTTTAGTTTAAGTTAACATGCAATTGAAAAATGTCCATGAGCCATTAATAACCTGTTATTTTCTAGAACACAACTCAAACCTTCTTCGATTTAGGTGGACTGGGAAATATTAAACTTACACTGATTTATACCTACTATATAAATAGGTTAGTTTCATAATAAACTTATTCATTCTTATTAATAAAATCTCTTAAATATAAATTTGCATTTTCTATTTATACAATTTTTAAAATTTTACAAGGAATAAACACTAATACAGAGATATTCTTAATTTGCACAGGCACAGGTCTATTATCTACTAATAGTTCTTAAGAAGATAACACGGTGACAGTTGTTTGACATTATTCTAACCAAGATTTGAAATGTCAACTTCTGTTTTGTATGTTTTTGAAATAAATATAATCTAGTTCTCCTTGAGAATATGGGTAAAATTACAGTGTTGCATTTTTACAGCTCCTGCCTGGTATACTAAAGTCTGCCATGGTAGAACCCTTAAAGTCTTAATATTGGCACGGAGCATTCCAAGTCAACGGGGTCGATCTTATGGGTACGTATGATTTAAAAAACTTGTGCTAATAATAAGATTTAGGAAACGTTAAATTTAAGAATAATAATAATTTTAAGATTTCACTGTTTCAAGGATCTCAAAGATACAGCTTTGAAGATTCAGTGTCGGAAGTTAGTAACTTCACAATATCATAGCGTTGCATAACGTTTAAGTATTAAATTTAAGATTACCAACCGAGCCAAATTAAATCAAATTCAAATATAAAGTTCCAGTGTATAGTCAAGTTTTACCAAAATCAAATACGGCTTCTACTTTATTCTGAATGCTTCTTTAGGTCAAATACTAAACTGGATGAAAAAGTTTATGAATGGGAAATTGCAAAGGCTGTTCCAATTGTACTTTTTTTTTTTTTCTGAATTCAGGCTGAATGTATAAAATCTATTTGATTATGGAATGTAACCAATCATCTTACCAGTTGTATATACAGGTTGGAAAGGGTTCCTATGGGTTAATTTTAAGGGGTGATAGAAGACATAAAATTTTTGACCTATGAATGAAAGACCTACATTTGGTAAATTTAAAGTTGCTGCCAGTTAGCGGTAAGCTCAAGAATTGTTCTAGTGTAATTCTTAATCTTATGTTTCTACTTCTCCGAATTTACGAACACAGTGTACTGTATAGCTTAAACAACTATGATACTACGATAGTTAGACTGAATTTAAATTTGGGGCTCTTAGTGAGTACAGAGGGGAGCGGGAGTTGAACTTCATATGTTACCCTTTTTTGTCGTTTCATTCCACACGGTATAGTGCAGCACCCCCTCCTAAATTCTCACCGGCCGCCACTGATATTAAAACGACGCAGATTGAAGTATTAAGTTATCTTAATACTTAATACGTGTATTTAAGTTAAACTCTGCAGAATAAATCGTTCATAAATGTGCAATACATAACAGGTGTGTTTTCATCCAGGATTATTGTAAATTGCGAATTTATCGAAAAGAGTATTAAACAGTATATTGGAACAAAATTTCAAATTCATTTTGGCGTTTAACGTTTTTTTTTTGTAATTTTGATATTTAAACCCATTTTACATTCAATATATGAGTGTATGTACGTACATAGATGGTTATTACTTTTATTGTGTGGTTCAATAATGTATGTAATGTTTAAAAACAGCTTATAGGTCTGCAGCATGTTTAATTTAAAACTAAATGGGCAATTCTTACGAAATCTGTAAAATTGGCATAAAACATAATTTTGATTTGAATCGACTTTGTTAATTCTAATAGAGGTGCATATGTTAAAGGTTATTTTTGGAAGAATCCAGTATGTCACTTTTTGATACTATCAGTAAATGAGATTCCCTTTTCTTCTTTACAGTTTTTATTTTATGAAACGATATTTTTATATTTTTGTATTTTTTATGTAAAAACTAAATCAGAATATTTTAATTAAGACTCACAAACGATTATAAATGTACTGACATCGATAATTTATCAAAATATAAACAATTAAGTCGATTAATAGATTTTTGTTACGAAACGTGACGTTACGAATCGTGACATTTCATTTATTTTTATATTTATTTAAAAAATAGTGTATACTATGTTTAAAGATTGACAGTAATATTGGATAGGTGTTAGAACATTATATATTTAATTGCTTTTTGGCTGTTCAGTTACCTAAAAAAGAACTAGGCTGCGTCGCAAATGTAACTTAATAACCTCCACGCACCGATATAATTGTGTGTGTGATATGAAATTATTCAACTATGATCTATATTTCGTATAAACTGCATGATCATCAATCCTTTATTGAAAAACTTTTCGTTTCATTATAAAAACATTGTTTAAATCATTTAATGAAAAGTTTAATCATCTTTTAAAGACGAAGTGCAAAAGTTCGTAACATTGAGGGACACTACTTTTTCACAAAGTGTCTTTCTTTCTAGACTATACTGTTAGTATTATTTATACTGTTATCTGAATAAATATTAATCATTTTTAAATATCGTCCATTTTTCTAAATGGTGGATCGCTATTACGTTTATTGATCGGAGTAAGAAATATGGAGTAAGTCATTTAATATTACTAATAATTACCAAATTTAGAGTTGTAATCATATTTGGTTAGAATAGCTTTGCTTTACCTCTTTCGTTCACAGGTATAAATATCTTGGTTAAAAACGACATGTAAAACAATTTGAACTAAATCTGACTATACTTGGCGCAACCTCGTTTTCCGACGTCAGAACAGAGTTGCAAAAGCTACCAAAAAGTCACGACCTAGTAACGCGGCAACGCCGTGAAATCTACATAAAACGCCACAACCCCTAAGTCGTGGTAGCCGACATTGAAAAGCAACCACTGCATTTACAATGCAACATTTGAACTTTAGACTTCGGATTTAGCTAAAGTTAAGTCAGAAGTCGGAAATATATTGCTTAAGTAAAATCAAATATGAGAATGATTACTAGAATTAATTACTAATTTGAACTATTCCGCTCGGATTGGCACTTCAGCCCATTTCGGTAAGGTCTGGTTTCACGTTGAAAATAGTAAAATTCATCCTTCAAGGTATACAATTTGCAAAAATGCACTAACAGAATTAACAATCTCGTAAAGTGAAATTTTGACGACCCTGTGCTCTTATATTCTCAATATCTTTGTTTGATCTTGATTATAGACAATTTACTCCCATAACGTACGCGTTATCGGCGTGTATGCGAGATGGTACAAAAATATGAAGATAAAGAAATACTCAAAATAGGTGAATATTACAGAAACTTGTGGAACTACAATATGCTGAAATGTAATATTTGTCAAGAATGGTATAAAAATCTACCTACAACTTTTGAGAAAATTTCCTGAGTTGTTTAGCCATAAAATTGAATCCATTGAAGGATAAGAAGGTGGAAAAAAAATAAGTATTTTAACGCGCTAAGTTGATAAACAAGAACTTTTTATGTTCTAATGTCCTGTATCAATCAGATTTTATGCCTTGCATAACCATGCATGCCATATATTAAAATATTCAAGAAAGAGCCAACGCTCTCTGGATCATAACAAAAGGCTATAAAAGAATTTCAACCATTGAAACAAGAATTGTTCATATTAAATCGTCCTTTGGTGTCGCGATTGTGTGGGAAGGAGATTAGTACTTGCAATTTATAAAAATTCTTTATTATATTTTGACTATATCGTGGGGTACACAATACATTAATTACTGCGAGAGAAATGCCATAATAAATAAGTTGTTTGAAGCATGGAACCAAAGCATTATTTTTTCAAAGTTGTGGTTCACCGCAGGAATTAAAATTTCTTTGTCGGTTACTATTTATCTAACAATATTCGCTTGAAGCGCAGTTACGGTTTTGTTCTGATGTATTTATTTAGCTTTAATTCAGTTAATGAGCGGTGTAAAGTTTCACAAGTCGACATTTTAGTACCTTAGAGACTCTACAAACCTTCACATCCTGTAAGCGTGTTATACCAATAAGGATACGGAATAATGCATAAAGAATATAAACCATTATTTACTGTGAAGAACTAAGATTGAAGAAGAACATTGTACGGTCACTGACAAGACAATGACAAATAAAATACTGTATCCAAGAAAGACGATTCTCCAGAAATTTCAAACAATTCTGCATACAAGATCAATACCGACAAACAAATAATTATTATTGGAGTTGATAGTGTGTACGGTAATTTTTACGGAATAGTGAATCTTCAAGAAAAACAGGCAGATGCTGTATTATAGAGGTGAGAACTCGTGCAAGACGAGCCATTTACGCGTAACGCCATTGGGTCTTCAATTCTGTAATCTAAAATCGGATCCCAATCTGAAGATTTTAAATTAGAATCGCCACCTATTTACAAATTATTTGATGCATAACAGGCACCTGTCGACAGCTGTATGCTGTTCTAATCATTGGGCCATATATTTCTTTACCGCAACCGCCGCATGCCTGCGTATTCACTCAACTTAATCAAAGTTAAGATAAACTTGATATTTTATGTGATAACTAATTAATTTTAATAGAAGTTAATTTAATTTATAGATTTGTAATCTTTAAGGCTACGTAAACATCATTCATTTAATAATATCTGTTTGGAATGGATTAGCTACGTAAAACTGGATACGAATGTACGTATAAAACAAAAGGGTTATGGAGTGGAAATAATTAAATCGTTTATTGTTAAAACGGGTTAAATTACTTTTACCCCTTTTAGGAGTATGTGTATGTCATCTTATATATTCAATGGCTGTATACCGTTTGAAATTGAAAGGAAGTCAAACACAAGAGTTTAATGGGTTTTTTATCTATGGGTGAAATTTTATATAATTTATTTTGGTTTAGAGTATCTTTAAGGTTTTCTCTAATCTGAAGCTGATATTTAAAGACAAAAACCAGAGAGGCTATTGAATCTTTGAAGCCCTGTCCAAGCATATCCCAATAAATTCTTAATTTATATAATAGCAACCACACATTAAGATCACTAAAAATAAGTTTTTATATTTGCGTGTCCTAATGGCTTCATTAGGATTGATATATTGCAACATGCGGCCTGTTCGTGAACTTTGGATGGGAGCAGGGGGTAGTTATTGTTGAATTACCGTTATTGTTCGGTACTCAGTTCGTTTGTAGAACTACCAGAAGTATCTCTGCTGCTTTGGGTATCTAGTTTTTGCATTTATAATATAACAGCAAAAAGTTATTGTTATAAACTTACTAAGGTAAGTGTTATTATTATATCAATAATATTTACTTTTTGAACACCTCTATATTTGAGATTGTAAAAAATTCTTATTTTATACTCTAATAAGAAATATTTAATTTACAGAAAAACAGACTGGCTATAATAGGAGGTGGAACCATGAGACGACACCCCAACGACACCAAAAAAATCAAACATAATTTGATGTATTTTATAAGTATTGAGTACTGTTAAGATTCCATTTGACTTTTTTAATAAAAATTATACAGATTATTGTACGTA
This sequence comes from Agrypnus murinus, assembly GCA_929113105.1. NCBI lineage: Eukaryota > Metazoa > Arthropoda > Insecta > Coleoptera > Elateridae > Agrypnus > Agrypnus murinus. Next base: position 86,335,258 of record OV816023.1, on the reverse strand, counting down.
TTATTTTTAACATGATGTCTGATATACCGTCTATGCAAATGCAAATTTGTAGTCTATTAGAACATCTAAAAATAGTATAAGTTAGACGTCGGATATTCCGTCTACGCAAATGCAAATTTGTAGTCTATTAGAACATCTAAAAATAGTATAAGTTAGACGTCGGATATTCCGTCTACGCAAATGCAAATTTGTAGTCTATTAGAACATCTAAAAATAGTATAACTTAGACGTCAGATATTCCGTCTACGCAAATGCGAATTTGTAGTCTATTACAATATCTAAAAGTAGTATAGCTTAGACATCAGATATAGGTCCTAAGCAGCTGCAGATTTGCAGTCTTATTAGAACATCTAAAAATAGTATAACTTAGACGTCGTATGTTATATACAATCTAAGTTGTGGACATTTAGTGGTCTACAATGCATCTAGAAAATACAGTCAATAGACATATATGCTAGATGTTAAGTAAATGTTTATTAGATGACACTGTGTTCCTTCGGTGATATCACTGTTAGACAGCTGTTCTTAGAATGTCAAACTTATCTTATTTACGCAGTGAACTCTTATAACTGGAATGCAACGCTTGCAAAATTAGTATTGCAGGCTATATAAATGCGCCGAATAATAAATAGTCCTAAGAGCGTAACAGTTTTTACTTTATTATTAACGAAATTGTATATTTTGATACTGATATCATATGGGACGCATTGTGTTGTGTATGTGCTCAAGATAAACTTAACGTAATAAAATTCAATTTTAATTTCAATTAATTTCTTTAACGAACAAGGTATTTATTCTATGAAATGAAATATAATTATTCATCCAATTTGTTAATTCATTAAGTAGCAATTATTTATGTCACAAATATATTGGTATACATTCTACTTTGAATTTATAATAATTTTCAACAGTACGTATAATACACCTGGAAAATCTGAACGAGGTCCTGCTGCTTAGTTAGCGGGCTTTGTGTGTATAAGATAAGAATGGGACTTTCTGCGTCGCGCGGATTACCTAAAGTTAAGCGAGGTTATGTAAAAACAATTGCATAATTTCTAGTGTTGCCAACTGTTATGCTACTTACCAAAATATCCCTAACAAATTTTATTTTAAACTAAGTAAGTTTTTAAATTATTTAATAACGAACTAACGCCAATAGAAAAAATAGTATAAAGTATTCGATTCATAAGACGTTTTAGCGCACTTGTCCTCTTTAGAAAACTCCCCGCTACGCGGGTCATTTTCTAAGCTCGGACGCGTGTGCTAAAAACGTGTCTTATGAAACTAATACTTTAATATACTATTATATAACTTTAATTTATATAATTTAGAAACCACAATATCTCTGTTTCCTTTACACACCTCTTAAAGTGCTTAAATGGAGTATGTTTAGCAAGTGGCCTTTATTTAGTTACGTATGTAATTTCAGAGTTTATAACCGATAGTGTAGTATATAGGGATCTAGTTACAGATATATAAAAAAAAATGTTGTACTACCTTGTCATTAGTAAAACCAACACTTTATAAATTATTAATTATAATTATTGAATTAAATTATTATTAATTATAATTATCAATAATAATTATTGAAATAGCACGTTTTATTTGATAATTATTTATTATAAATAATAACATAAAACATGACATGGTGCCGAAACCCAATTAGATTATAAAAATTGTTGTGCCGTGTGAAACTGCCCTTATTATCTAATTTTAAAATATACCGCGCGTCGCCTTCGCGAAAAAACAATACGAACGCAAACAGGAAAAATACATTTCATATGGAATTATCCAGTTAGAACGGGGCTTGATCTGTGACAAAACAATCATAATAATAATAACATATGATACAATAAGGGAACGGTTGTTGTAAGAACACCTAGCTTTGAAGAAACTGATTGACATTTGTAAGGCTAACGAACAGGCGAAGAAGTAATTAACCACAAATAATGGAAGTGGCGAGAATAATAAAATTGAAATCTATCCAGAAAAAATTAAATGCAAAAGCAAATAAAAGTAAAAAACGATTTGATTGAACTAGACATGGACCTAAAGCTTATCTTAAGTCTTTGAAAGGTTTTAGCATTATCTTTGAAATATTTCAAATAGACCAGGAAAATTAGGTCTATTAGGAAAGAAAAGCACTTAAAAGTCTTGATGCATATCGAGTTTGCAAATTCTTTCATGGGAGGGGAGGGAATTCAATGTTCTCCAAATATCTCGAAAACTATCAGGTTTTCGGAAAAACCGCGGAGATAAAGTAATAAGTGATTCTTTTTTATGTAGTATCCCCAGTAGGTCTATATAGTCGGTCTGATATAGTCCTGCTATCCCACTGATATAGTCAGTCTTGCCTGAACATTCTGAACATGTTTCACCTGACATTCGAGAAAGCAACACCATTGATACTTATGAAGATATTGACCCTATAGCTTTCGAGGCAGAAGACGAGGAAAATTACGAGGACCTCGAAAATGATGTACAACTTGACAAGAAACTAGAATAATTTTTCTGCATTCCAAATAACATGTGAATTAAACCTACCGGGTATACCACATATAAAAATGGTCCTATTACTCTACCTCCGCAGTGGTATCACAGAGGGTCACATTTTTTGCAGAAGTGCAATAATTCAAAATTGTCGTTCATTTTTTTCCAAAACGATTTGTTATACGAAGAAAAATCATAGGACCTTTTTTCTACCACATTCGTTTCGGGATGATGGGAACTGGACGAGATGTCATGTCTTGGTACCGAGTGTTTTTATTATATTTTGACCCTTTTCAAACCTATAGAACAATATCTTTTTTGATACACTTTTGGTTTAACCGGAACGGACAAAACATGACGGTAATGATATCCAAGAATTAGGCAACTTTTGCTTTCAAATGGAACACGCTGTATATTTTTTCACAGTTAGAAAGCCCGTTGTTTTCCCTTTCCGAAAGTGCTGTACTGGTCATCGTTATTATACAAGGTGATAGTTTTATAAGCACGATTATAACTCGACGATCTAAACGCATTACATGCCCTTTAAAATGCCTTGCAAAGTTTACTTGGACTTTCATAATGCGTTTTGTCCACCGAACTCTGACAAACAAAATGCATTTTTCGTAAAATAAGTACGTACTGCGTTTCGTGTGTCTGACTGCTCAGTTTAGGTTGTATTTCACAGTGTAAGTTAACAGGTAAAAAGAAATATTTGTAATATTTAATGTTTGTTTAGGGGCCGTCCTTAAATTACGTAACACTTGAAGGGGAAGGGTAGGGTCTTTGATAGATTTACGCAGTGTTACAAGGGGTAAGGGAGGTCTTAAGATTAGCATTACACAACTCATAATTTTCTTTTCTAGAAAAAGAATCATTTAAATTTTAAATTGTAAATTGTTTTAAAACGATAGTAGTTATGAATATTATTTTAGCAAATTAAGCATTTTTCTACGTTATATCATTTGATGTCATTACATCATTTCATAAAATAATATTTCAAATTTCGCGGTATTTGAGATGTTCATATTCGTCGACGTCATAAAATTTCAGAGTTTACATGCTTTTTAAAATTATTTTGTAGGGGGGGGGGGGGTGACAATAGCGTTACGTAATTCTCGAATGAGGGTTCAGAATAGCGTTACACGAGAGAGAGGGAATAACACATTTCTTCTAAATATGCCTAAATATGCTTGGGTGTTCAGGAGACCACACGACGTTCGCCCATAAAACTGGCTGTCTTCTACCCTACCCCTGTAAAGGGCAATGGATGAAACTGTCAGATAAAGTGTGTGGTAGAGAAATTCGTGAGAATTCTCGACGATAACTCATACCGATCAGGGGGAGCCCTGGTAGATGAGACCGGTGTGGGCGGATTCAAATCTCGCCTGGGATAAGGACATTTATGGTCACCAAGGAACCCGCTGCTTGACCGAGGTTATTTATGGTTACCAATGGAACCCGCTACTTGACCGAGGTCATTTATGGTCACCAACGGAACCCGCTACTTGACCGCGTCATTTATGGTTACCAACGGAACCCGCTGCTTAACCGGGTCATTTATGGTCATCAAAGGAACCCGCTGTTTGACTGAATCTCAAGTGCGGAGAATCGAAGTGAGGTTTACCCTGCTTTTGGGCTAATGGTAAACTGCAGGCCGCCAGGTAAATGTGCTTAGGAGCTATCCCGACTACCCTATGATCCGGACTGCAGCCGGGTACAGTGATTGGGAGAAGCTCTGAAAGCCATTACGATTAAGGAGAGTTGAAGCGAATACATAGCATCTCACAATCAAGACAACTTCACCAAATACGGGTACACACCGAGAGTCTATAACGTGTAGACTTAAACGAAGCTGTGTCGAGGGCCCACCAAGCCTAAAATTGGTAGAGCAGGGTGGCAAAGCCATTAAAAAACCAAGTCCCGCCACAATTGATGTTGGATTTGATCGGGCAGTGGTCCCACTTTGCAACAGCGCATAGCTGGGGAATAGTCCTATTGCTGGACGAGGTACTACGGTACCGGCGGGTGAGCAACGTGTTAAGTCAATTGCTCCGGCACTAGACCTGAGTTAGCTAGTAGAGGGTGGATAGGCAACCTTGCTCCGACCAGTGAGCCGATCAGGTAGCAATTGCTGTACTGCCGGTTGCAACTGCGCGCTGATTGGGCGTATCTCAATCACTTCCTTCTGGAAGGGAACGTGGTGGTAAGTTCACACAGGTACCTCGCGTAAAACAACCATGACATTCGAAATATGCCTTACGTAATTTAAGGACGACTTCTATATTATAAAAAATAGAATTGAAATGATATTTATTAAAGTTTATATTCTATAAAAGATGTATTATTCTATATATTTTCAAATAAAAACACTTCAGTCCGTTTTAGACAAACAAAATGACCTATGTCGTCATAAGTTTTGGTGTTTTTTAGCCAAATTTGAAACTGCTGATTGTAAGGCTAATAATTTGCTTAATTTTTTCATAAGTTTATAATCCTTAAATATCGGTTCCACTATGTATCGTAATTAACTGACAGTTTTCTTGAATTCTTGAAATTGCATAAATTGGACAAAACGCATTTTGAAAGTCTGCTCCTCATTAACATAATGCTCCTAATTACAACTAATGCAACAAATAAAAGAAACATGGAACCGTACTTCTCCTTCATTATGTTCAAAATTAGTTAACAATATATCAAAGCTTCATCTAAAGGCCTAGGACAGGGGTTCCCAAAGTGCGGCCCGCGGGTCAAAAGCGTAAACCCTAGAAATGCGGCCTGCGATGTCATATCATCCGTGATCTGAAGAAGAATTTGCTTTATTTTGTGATCCATTTTCTTGCGTTCCAGGAAATGTTTCCACAAGATATGCAATTTGAACTGATAGAATTACAGGAAAATGTCGAAACCAAGAATTCTTATCGCAATAATTCCTTAATTGATTTTTACAAAGGATTATCTTTACAGGATTTTCCAAAATGCATTTCAACATGCTCAACAAATGTTTTCATTATTTGGAAGCTCTCTATCTATGCGAAAAAACTGTCTCAATCATGAATATTAATAAGTCCAAATTGAGATCAAACTTAACTAATGAACATTTACAATACATTCAACCGATTTATAACCAAGGCACAACGATATTATTAAAAAAAAACAACAACTGCACAAGTCACACACTTCAGATTGACGAATTTATAGTTTTTTCGGTTTTTATGTGAAATTATTTAGTTATTTTTGTTTAATTACTTTTGAAATGTTAATAAACAGTTAACAGTTATAAACAGTGTAATAAAAAGTAATTATAATCAAGGTCATAAATCAAGAACAGTTATGTTATAAAATTAGTAGAAATTTTTCCCCTTTATCGATCTGAACGTACTTATCTATAAAACTTTTTTAACCCGCCAAATATTTTGGAATTTACAATTTGGCCCACCTAAGCAAACCTTTGGGAACCTCTGGCCTAGGACAAGCAAAACTGGTAGTATTAAAGCTTGAAACTGAATGTAGTCATCAACTTTGTTACTTGCTGTACATAAGTCATCTTTACACATTAAAAGCAAATCCTTAATCTTACATTTATCTTTATATTCAACGCAAACATTACGTGTTTGCCTTATTTTCTAAAAAATTTAACCCCCCTAACTCCCCTCTACCCTAGTAGCGTCTTTCACTGATTCCTTTTTGCTATTATTATTATACATAAAATTTATAAGCAAAATCTTTAACTAAAGTAAATTTACAGAAGTACCTAACGCTAAATTTTATTTGAAATTATAATATGGAGAATTCGTGTAATCTTGATATTTATATTGATTCCTGTCAAATTAAATATAGTGAATATCAATGAAATATTTATCTTACACTTAAACGATAATCAAACAGAATACGGAAACCTTTTTCATGCAGTCTTTCAAAATAAAGTTGTAAGAAACTCAACTAAATTACTCCCCCTTGAAACTGATGAAAAGGTTGCAGTTACGCATTGCTCACAGTCACGTTACCATAAATCTCTATGGTCCATGTATTGCATTGATAGCTGACGTCTTAATGTTTTCTGTAACGTGTAGACTTTTTGGTAAATAATTCTTATGTTTTCCTGCTGCGTAGACAAAGTAACTTTAATGTACTATAAACTTTATTTATTAGTACGTTATTCCAAAGTATTATTTTCGCAACTTCAATTAAATATTTTATTAAAGCTCTTAACTTTTAGAAATATCTTGAAATTACCATCCGCTAAACATCATAGCAGAAGTTAAAGCTACCGTAAAGTAAATTTCTGGTTAATTTGACTCCCTCAGCTTCCCTTAATATCATCATTGTGTAGACGGTGTTTTTGTATAGCACCCTCCACTACCAAGGAAGTTTTAGGCGCCCTATTGAGCTTATTGTACCAGCGGCAATTATCCAAACGTGATAGCTCAATCGAAACCGTACATAATAAATTCCCTTTTCGGAATTAACCCAATTTTTCTTTTTATTTTAGAAATATCAAAATCTGCAATACATCTAAATAATCCTGTATATGTTCCAATAACTACATAAAGGATCTGCGAGGTGGCGGTAGCGAGTTCTAAAACAAGCTTTCTAGTATCCTTCAGATCCACGTGCTTAGTCATCGATCCGCTGTACCTGTTGCTTCAAACATTAAAACCAGAACGCTTTTATAGAAATGAAGAATTATTCTCCCAGTTTGCAATTTGCATTTATGACTTTTTTCAATAATGATGATTTCTTTATTTCTTTAACACAGAAGAAGCCTTAATATCGCAATTGTTGTTGATGAGTATTCAATATCAAGATGTAAAATATTTTCAATAAGCTTAGAGACACTTATCGAAAGGTTATATTTGTATTCTATTTACCAGAATACAATTCGTCTACTTAAAACAAACAGCATAGAAAATGAAATTGTTTAATCCATTCCCGTAGTAATTTTGCACGAAAGCGGATGGACAAACAGAAAGATAAGTGTGGTAAGCTTTGGATGGTGACAACAAACGATTACATACGAGCTTAATCGTTGCGCCGTAGCAAAGCTTACCACTGATGTGTTGCGTGGTTATTCTAACCACAGATATATGAATGACAAGGCAGGCTTTACAGGGTAATTTTTTAATTTATCGCATAAATGATAGCATTCATCTCTACTTTTATTACCAGCTATGTATTTAATAGATAGATTTGTTGTTAACTTTTGTAAACGTGCACACAAATGATCATTCTTGTCAAAGGGAGAATATACTATTTGTATTCGTATTAAATGTTGACTAGGGAAACCTCGTCAAGACATGACGGTCAAAAGGATTGAAGGATTTCCTTATATACAACATTCGTTGTGTGATTACAATCCTTCGGATTTTCATGAATGATTATTTAAATGAACAACCAAATATAACCAGTTGAAAAGTCCAAGCTCCAAGCCTAGCAGCACTCCTCTCTTCCAGCTTACCCTCCCCTCTACCGACATATATTCCTCTCTGGCTTACCCCTCCCCGCCGGTTCATTCTATATACGTAGGTACATACGGAAATTCTACCTTACGAAATGATAAGACATTCTTGAAAACGTTTGTTAGTACATATTTCAAAAACATGACATAAACATAGTGTTGGCAGATTTCCTGCGTGTTATACAAACAATATGAAACTGTTCTGAATATGCAATTGACATCAGCTATTATTTCTATAATTCGTCTGTTGTCCATAATTTTCAACTATGCGGGTTTTGTCTACGCAACCTAACAATTTTTTTAACATAAACCGCTTATTAATGATGGAAGTGGACGACTGCATCACCCTTTTATATTTATAAGCGGGAGTAGTTCGAAACTCACTACCGTAGAAAGTTAGAGGGTGCCGCAAGTAAATGCCCGATTCGTTCGTCTCAAATTAAACATTATAGTTTTTCAAATTAAAAATATAAACATTAAAAATATATAAAAATTAAGTAGTGTTGACTAATCTACACAACGAAAGCTTTAATATAAAAAAAGAATCACGTAAACTGGCCCAGTGGAACTCTCAAACGAACTGGAACAAAATAAACCTTGTGTTTTAAATATATAGATTCCTAAAATAAGGGATTTAATTGCATTTAGGCCCTTAAAATATAAAAGTTATACAAGAGGCTTTATTATTGAAAATGGCATTATGCATATAAATAATCTTTTACATTAGCACTATTGAAACAGAAAAAACACGACAATCTTTGATTTTCGAGCTTGAACCATACCAGAGTAAAGTTGAACAAACCATAGCAGGGTAAGGTAAAGTGGTAATAGTATATTGTGTTACAAGTGCAGAAATGTGCCAATTTCGCACGAGTGTGAAATTAACGTTTTTGCACATGTTACACACTCCTTTATCTAGGATCACAAGAAAATTAATAAAAGGGAATTTTGAAAACAACAAAGTAAATATTAAATTTTTAAAGACAATAGTAACTGCTTAAAATCTGTATAATTTCAGTTAATCTAAATAGAACAGCTAAACGATCATACGTACATGCTCGTTTTCAAAAGTAGTTTTTTATAGACAAGCAATTCAATTGTCAAGGTTATTAACCACTTTGCCGAGAAATATAAACATATTGTCATGAGCGGAATTGATCCCTATACGCCGCTGTCGAACATTCGATCCTGGACATGACTCATCGACAGCTGCACCAACCAGTCTAATCTAGCGCGTTCTGAAAAGATTATATATATTTTTTTATATATATTTATTTTCTATTTACAATCTGTAAAAATATACAATAAGTAAGTCCAGGGTCATATAAATAATAACAATAGGGCGTTACTAAGGGCATGGGAGAGTATTCCAACGATTACCTCTCTGTTTTGACTTGCTGTGCACAGTGGTTTTAAGTTATAAACAGGATTGAGACATTGTAAACAGGAAGGAGACATTAAAATCTGTGAGGTAAATCTAAAGGTTTAAACCGTTTGAGTCTATGTGTTTGTACACTATTAGCAAGTAGGTTAACTGCATAGATGGCTGGATAATCTATCTAAATATTTAGTACTGCACTTAGTTATTTCATCACGTACTGTGTTTACTTTTAAGTCACTTAATATATCAACGTTTCTGACAAAATAGGGCGCATCACATATAACACGTAGCACTTTATTTTGAAATCTTTCTATAGACTGTATCGAGGAGGCGGCTGCAGTGCCCCAGAGCTAAAGGCCGTAAGACCATATAGGTTTGGAAACAGTTTTGTAAACTAACACTTTGTTTGCAGTTGATGGTTTTGACTGGCGGCCTAGCAGCCAGTACTGCTTGCGGAGTTTGAGGCCCAACTGTTTCCCTGTTTTCCATATATGACTCTTCCACCTCAACCCTTTATCCAGATGTAGTCCTAGGTATTTTACTTCTTGAACCTGCTTAATTGGAGCATTATTGATTTTAACTGGAGGGGTGTTGCCTCTGCGTTTTGTAAAGGTAATATGCATGATTTCTCGTTATTGATTTGGACTCTCCATTTTTGCGCCCATTTTTCTATTTCGTATAAGTTCTTTTGAAGGAGCGTAGCTGCGATTACTGGATCCTCATGTTTAACTAAGATTGCTTTATCATCGGCAAATGTAGCGGTAGTAGAATGGTTATTCCTCGGAAAATCAGCTGTAAACAGCAGGTAGAGCATTGGGCTTAATATGCTTTCTTGCGGAATACCTGATTTTATTGGATGCAGGTCTGTTATTTCTTGGCCATGTTTGACTTGGAAGAACCTATCTGATAGAAAAGATTTGAGAATGACAAAATAGATGTGTAGAAGTAATCTTTTTAGCTTGAATAGGAGCCTGTCATGTCATACTCTATCGAATGCCTGGCTGTGGTCTAAGAAGGCAGCAGTGCAATATTGCTTATCTTCGAATGTTTGATTGATGATATCGACAATCCTGTGGACTTGTTCTATCGTTGAATGTCCCTTACGGAAACCAAATTGGTGATCCGGAAAAAGTTCTATTTCTTCGATAATTGGTTCTAGTCTCTTAGCAAGTAATTACTCAGATAGTTTGCCTAGTTGTGGAAAAGATTATATGGGATATATAAATCGCCACCGCGCACGTAAGCGGGTTCAGTCGGTCAACAATGAATAATTAGACGCGCTCAAGGTCAAAGTTATTCTCGTACTTGATATTCAGGTAAGACCAGGTAAACATGTGCAGATAAATAACGCGCGAAATAAGAAATCATAAACGCCATCATTTTTAATTTCACACGAAACGAGAAGGATTCACGTAGATTTTCGACGACGGACAGAACAAGAATAATTATACCTTTTTATAGTTAAAACCTGTTACTTAAAAACTTGTCAAAAAACAACTGAAGATCGGAACTTCGAATCAAGGCCAATCTCGATTTATTAATGGCACAACCCCGTATATTTTTCTTTATTACGAATGACCTTTTTTTCTGAATTAAATATATATAGTTTGTTAAAATTGTTAATTTTCTTTTTGGAAAATTGTGTTTTTAGTGGAAACCTTTTAAGGATGTATAGAGCTTCTAAGGTAAACATTTAAAAAGCTCAATATTTTAAAGAAACTAATCCCACCAACCGCCAACCAAAAATCCATAAAAAAGACTAACACTCTACTATCAGGTTGACACAATGCTTTGAAAATGAAAACCAACGCAAGAAACAGCATTAAAAATTAAAATTGGTCTATAAATAACGACTCTGATTATCTAAAATGGCCACTTGTGCCCACAATAATCACTTAATTAAAGATCACCAAACATCTTTCCGAAAGAACTTTACAAAAAACAGTACGCAGCTTTGGATGCAGTTTTTAAAGTATCATGGTACAGACATTTTTGAGATACCGAGCTATAGGAAATTAGGGTTAAAAATAAGTTTTTTTTTAATTTGTTCTTTTAGTAGAGAGCTTTTAGGAACTTATAGAAACCGAAGTTCTAAGGTAAATATTTAAACAGCAATATTTTCAAGAAACTAATTCCACCAACCACAACCAAAAAATCCATGAAAGGCAAAGAAATACCCGGATAGCACAACATGGTAGACAAAACTAAATCTGAATATTCTAAATATGCAAAAAGAGCATAGTCGCTAGCAGCTTTATCTGGTGCTTGGTTTATTGATTATTCTAAATTCTTGCAGCACATTTTGAAACATCTATCTAATTATCCTGGTAATATATTAAAATTCCTGATTTAAGTATTCACTTATTTATTGAAGGGGATCTAGGACACCACTCTATAACTTTTATTCTCCCTCTGCATTATTGTTACAATTTTCATCATTTAACAACTTTTTAGAACGTTTAGCATACAAAAGACCCGGGGCTGCGATACTGCAACTCACGTAGCTACATTGCTCTAATTTCGAAGTTATTTTAATCGCTTACAAAACGGTCATCGAAATCGCAACGCCTTGAGTTTTCAGCATCGTCTGGTTTTTAGAAAATAACTATTATATGGACAATGGGCGTCATATGTATATGTAGAATAAAGAAATGGCTGAACTCTCTGAATAAGCTATTTAACTGATCTTTATCATTTAATGGACTGTTTTGAATTGTACTATATGAGTCTGTGGCGTGGTTGGCACGTTGAGTTACTGTACTTAGTTACTGTAGTTATTTACTCAATGTAGCACTGCGCAATTCCGGAAGTCATGACATAAATATATTCTATACAAAAAGTAGCAAATAAACAAAAACTTATTGTTATTGTTACTACTATTACGTATTAAACAGTGGCGGCTGCTCCATAAGCGATGCGGAGCTGCAGCACCCTCAAGAATAGAAAAACGAAAATGTATTTTATTCTCTTTAAAATAAAATTTAAATACATTCTATATTAATAATTTAATATTAATATAATCATAGAATATTATGACAATTTGCTATGTGCGACGGACGATTATGCAGTAATTCAATTCTCAAACGTCTGCGTGAGCTATGCATTCTTATTACTCCTTGCCAGTGTCGGCAGCTCTCTGCTGTAGTGATGCAGATGCGAATGCCACATCCGCGTATGCAACAAATCCATATAGTCATTTAACGTTGCATAAAATATAATTAAATTGGGGCTCTTAGTGAGTACAGAGGGGAGCGGGAGTTGAACTTCATATGTTACCCTTTTTTGTCGTTTCATTCCACACGGTATAGTGCAGCACCCCCTCCTAAATTCTCACCGGCCGCCACTGATATTAAAACGACGCAGATTGAAGTATTAAGTTATCTTAATACTTAATACGTGTATTTAAGTTAAACTCAGCAGAATAAATCGTTCATAAATGTGCAATACATAACAGGTGTGTTTTCATCCAGGATTATTGTAAATTGCGAATTTATCGAAAAGAGTATTAAACAGGATATTGGAACAAAATTTCAAATTCATTTTGGCGTTTAACGTTTTTTTTGTAATTTTGATATTTAAAGCCATTTTATATTCAATATATGAGTGTATGTATGTACATAGATGGTTATTACTTTTATTGTGTGGTTCAATAATGTATGTAATGTTTAAAAACAGCTTATAGGTCTGCAGCATGTTTAATTTAAAACTAAATGGGCAATTCTTACGAAATCTGTAAAATTGGCATAAAACATAATTTTGATTTGAATCGACTTTGTTAATTCTAATAGAGGTACATATGTTAACGGTTATTTTTGGAGGAATCCAGTATGTCACTTTTTGATACTATCAGTAAATGAGATTCCCTTTTCTTCTTTACAGTTTTTATTTTATGAAACGATATTTTTATATTTTTGTATTTTCTATGTAAAAACTAAATCAGAATCTTTTAATTAAGATTCACAAACGATTATAAATGTACTGACATCGATAATTTATCAAAATGTAAACAATTAAGTCGATTAATAAATTTTTGTTACGAAACGTGACGTTACGAATCGTGACATTTCATTTATTTTTATATTTATTTAAAAAATAGTGTATAATATGTTTAAAGATTGACAGTAATATTGAATAGTATGTTAAACCTTTTTTCAAGAAGTGCTCTTTAGCTTCTTCTTTAGCTTTAGAAGCTAAAAAGCACTCTTTGAAAAAGGTTTAACAGACCAGAACACGTGTAGAGTATTCTGCATAATTTATGGAAAGGTTTAAATGCAACAGTTTTTCTTAAAACTGTTATAAACAATGTTTCACAAAGAGCCTACCGCGACTTCAATTTCACTAATTAGTGGTATGTTACAAAGTAGGTATTAGTCTCTCTAAGGATAAATTCAAATACAATAGCACTCAGAATATTTGACGCGTTCTATATTTCTGTACTAAGATAGCCACTATGGATTTAATAGAAGTAATTAAAAAAGATTCTTAGTTTTTTAGTCAAATTCTGAATTAAAGGAAATTTAAGTAAAAAAAATTACTTATGCTTAAAGTGTGAATTATAAAGAGTTAAGAGTCACCGAATAATACTAAAATATTTCAAATTGTCGAAGTCGTAAGTTACTTTTGAAGAGCGTATTTTTTTAAACTATTAATAAATTACAGCTTGTAACACATACTTAAGTATAAGAGCGTACCAAAGAGAGAGTGTGTTTGCATGTTTTTTAGCTAACTCTGTGTTGGCTGAAGTGTAGATTAATAAAGTTACTATCGTAATATTCAGATAAGATCAGGTAAACATGGGCAGCAGACAAATAACGCACGAAATAAAAAGTCATAAACACCATCATTTCAATTCTGCACGAAAAGAGATGGGTTCAGGTAGATTTTCGTCGACGGGCGAAACGCGACGCACGAAACAAGAATATACCAAAACCATAATGTCACCAACAACGAAATTAAAGATGATGAATCTAATTTTATTTCTGACTCTAGATATTACATTTTTGAGCTGCAGATGTGTTTTGTTGGGTCGTTCATATTACGGTGTTTACATTTTGATCTTTGGTCAGAGTTTCAAATTCTACATACATTATACATACATTCTATACTACAAGCCACGATACCATATCGCTGGTAAGGAAAGACGTGAAAATCATCTATGAAACATGCTAGGGTCCAAATAATGCAAAGCTGATGTATCAGAAGATCTAACGAAGACGCATTGTATGGGAAAACGTATTTACTAAGTTTTATTCGAAACTTGTTAACATAGACAAATGTTGCATGCTATTTCCTACTAGAGAAATTAAACTTGGAGACTGGTATTACGACCTAACGCGGTTTATTGACAAATGTGCGGCATCTCGACTGGATTTGGTGAAATTTGAAAATAGGCCTAGCCCGTGGTTGTTATGATAGGATTATATTAGATTTACAAGTCAAGTTAAGTTTTGCGACCAAAGTGTGCATATTGAGAAGTAGTATGCTACGACTAGAAGACTATTTTTCTCTGTACAGGGTGGCCCACGCAAGATGATCCTGTACCTTATCTTGGAAACTGTAAGAGTTACAAAAAAATGTTAAATATCAAAGTTGGTTGGTATGAAACAAATTTTAATTTTATAATAGTTTTGTATATACAGGGTCTTATTGCTGTGGCTACTATCAAACTTTTTATTTTGAATGGAACACCCTGTATATTTTTACTGTTTTTTGATTCTACACTTTATTTTAAGTATGTTTACCTAATGTATTTATCAAAAGTCTGCACAGTTTCTGAGCAAACTCAGTTTTTCGAGTCGATATCGAAGATATATTGTAATCGTTCACTATCCTATCGTTATCCTTCTTATCTGTTGCTGTTTGTTTGAAATAAAAATGTTCTAACACACATCTTACAGTTATTGTTCAGAAATTTGATAATAGCTCTTTAATATACCCTATTCTGCATCGGTAAAAATCAGTTGAATCCTACTATTTTTTTTAGATGAAAACTAATAATCAAAATGTTGAACTAAATTCCTACAAAACCGTAAAATCATAACCTAGTCTGAAGTCTATAATTTTAAAATGAACTTATAATGTTCCAAAAGGAAATCGGACAAATGACAATTCTTAAATACATAATTAAGTACTGATACTATTGAAATCAAAAGTAACTGAAAATAGTCAATTTAGTTCTTATCCAAAAACGTGATTAGCCAATGGATAGAGCTGCGTCTGTAACGCTGTATATCTTCCCATCCAAATTAGTAAGGAAAATAGCTAGAGAACCAGGAAAACGCTGATAACTTGCAAACTGACCAAAATTATAAATCTTTGAACAGGAAAACCTCATTTTTGGAAACTGTTCGCTGTTAGATAGAACATATATAAATGAGTTGGTAGGGAACCAAAAACGAAAGCATATAAAATTTAAATATATAGGGTGTCCCATTTGAAAAAATGAGGTTTTCCTGTTCAAAGATTTATACTTTTGGTCATTTTCCAAGTTATCATCGTTTTTTCCTGTTTTTTGGATATTTTCCTTGCTATTTTGGATGGGAAAATCTTCAGCGTTACAGAAGCAGCTCTGTATATTGGCTAATCATGTTTTTTTGACTATTTTCAGTTGCTTTTGATTTCAATGAGTATCGGTATTTAACTATCTATTTAACCACTACCATTTGTCCGATTTTCTTTCGGAACAGAATAAATTCATTTCAAAATTATAGACTTCGGACTAGGTTATGATTTTGCAGTTTTCTAACAGTGCAGTCCAACTTTCATTATTAGTTATCATCTAAAAAAATAGTAGGATTCTACTGATTTTTACCCATGCAGAATGGGGCATTTTATAGAGCTATTATCAAATTGCTGAATAATAACTTAAGATGTGTGTTAGAACAGCGGCAGATAAGAATAAATTACTACAGTAAAACATAAACTAGTGAACGATTATAATATATCTTCGACGTAACCTCCCTGCATTGCTATGCATATTGGATGACCTACATGGCAGTGACAAATGACAGTAGTTAAAAACCGATACTCATTGAAATCGATAGTAACTGATAATAGTCAATCTAGCTTAACCAAAAAAATGATTAGCCAATGGATAGAGCTGCTTCTGTAATGCTGAAAATCTTCTCATCCAAATTAGCACGGAAAATATCGAAAAAACAGGAAAACGCTGATAACTTTGAAACTGTTCACTTTTAGATAGAACATATATAATGAGTTGGTAGGGAATCAAAAACTAAATCACATAAAATTTAAATATACAGGGTGTCCCATTTGAAAAAAGTGAGATTTCCCTGTTCAAAAATTTATACCTTTGGTATATCAGATTGAACACCCTGTATACTATTTAGTAATAAATTTATGCAGAAACGCGGATTTAGATATATATAAGCGTCGTGTATTATTATAATCGTTTAAATGTAACTTGCACTATGTAAATTTATTTTTTGAAGAAACTTCGATTTTTGATAAAATAACAGAAAAACTGAGTTTTCTCAGAAATTGTGCAGACTTTTGATATATACATTAGGCAATCATACTTAAAATAAAGTGTAGAATCAAAAACAGTAAAAATATACAGGGTGTTCCATTCAAAATAAAAAAGTTGATAGTAGCCACAGCAATATGACTCACCCTGTATATACAAAACTATTATAAAATTAAAATTTGTTTTACACCAACCAACTTTGGTATTTGACATTTTTTCGTAACTCTTACAGTTTCCAAGATAAGGTACAGGATCATCTTGCGTGGGCCACCCTGTACCTGCACATTTTTTTCTTCGACTCACCTTCAGCGAAGCAATGGGTAGCGATTGTATGTTATTTCGGACTGATGATAGTGTAATGATTTCTGCTATTTTTAGCCCCTGACTGAGCATATCATCAACTTCGACAAAAGGTTGACAAAGGTCAATCACAGTATTTCTTTGCTGATGGGGAAGTCATTCATCAAATTTCAAGCTCCGGCATCTCAAAACTTCACTTGATAGCACTATTTTTCTATTCATTTTGCTTGCCGATCCCAGGTTTGAAAATTTATTTTCAAAATCAAAATTCACAATTTCCTCTCCAATCGGTCAAGTGCCGGGAGGGGTCAAATATGCGGAAAAGTTTTTTTTTTGGAAATATCTTTTATACCATTTTTTTAATATTTTGCTATTTACTGATTTATTTTTATAATTCTATTTTTTTATATTTTCTTCGAATTTATTCATACTTTAGTATTATTTATTTCGTATTGTTTGCTTTTTAAGGTTTGTCAGTGGCCATCCGGCAGGGCGACCATTGATTAGTAAGATCATCAGAGTGGAGCAGGTAAACATAAATGTTACTTAGAGAGTATTTACAACTGTATCTTTTCTTTTACACGAATTTTTATTCGTCCGCCAAAGGTCACTCTCGCCATGTGGGCGTATTTGACGACCCGTTTAATTAATTTTTTTTTTATTTAAAAAAAGTGCCGATGTAGGAAAAGGTTCAATAAACTTATACATTGGAACCAACCGAATACCCTTCATAGCTATTCATTACAGCAGGGAGCTATGTGGATCCCAAAAATAGTCAAGATCCTAGAGGATTTTACAGGACAGGATTTTACTCGACCGAAATGAAAGTACAAATGCCAACTTCGAATCAAAAGCTTTAGTCCGAATCAGTCAATAGATATCTATGATAGCAGATGTCTACACCTATCTACAGGTCATTTTTCACTTCCATTATTGATTCAGTTGCAATATTTTACTCAGAAACCTGATTAGTCCCAAAAAATAAAACAAAAAGATGTAAGAATTCCATGAGATGGTGATCAGCGTAATTGACAAAGATGAGGCTGGATAAATCATTTTTTCTTGCATTTAGATATGGTTGTTTTGCTCACCATCTGAACGATGTTCGATGATAGAATAGTAAGGGAGTAACGGAGACTAGCTTGTTGGAAAACTGACTGGACAATAATTCCGTTAACCTATTGTAAGGATTTTTCTTAATATATGCGTTATTTCTAAAGCCAGGAGCTTTTATTGAACACGCATTTGTAATGATGCAAGTTTTGTTTTGTTGGTATGATCCTGAAAATAATAATATTGGAGCACAAATTGTATGCTATGTATTAAACAAATAATTTCAAAAGCTATTTGGAAGGTATATCCGCCTCAAAATAAGCGTCGTCTCGGGAAAATCTGCCAATAAACGTTTACTGCTTAATGATTTTAGATTTTCGTTTCTATAACATTCAGTTATTCGAGACACTATGTTGAATAGATTGCAAAAACCTCATCCATGAGATTGATAAATAATAAGTTTGATCTCTGAATGATGGAGCTAATTAAATATGGTTCTGGCGAAGTTATTTATGTCTATCTGTATTATTTATGGACCGAGCGGGATATGGTTTGGTTTTATTTCATGACCCATAACTTAAATAGACGCTGGAGGCAAAATTCCATCGGCGCCGTAATGACAATTTTTTAAATCTTTTGACTTCGGATGGTTCTGCTCAATAAGTGTCATTATACTCTACATATAGTGAAGAGTAGAGTGACAGGCATCTTCACCTCTAGGACAGCCGGACCGATAAGTTGTTCTTCTTATTGTACGTCCAGGAATCTAATAACCTTTTTACTTTAAAGGAGCTATAAAGGTATTATGAAGGATATCATTTTGTAAAATAAGAGACAATAACGTTTTCGTGTATTCATCGACCACTGTGCTCTGGTAACTGATAAAGTTTTTGATTAAATTGAAGAGAAATAAATATAGTGTTTGGCAGCAAGAATAAAAAATTGTATGAGAAATGTTTTTTGTAATGAGCATCGGTTTGCCCGTAAAGGCAGACATCACGGATACACATTAAAGGTTTTTAAATTGACTTGCGACTAAATATTCATACGGTTTTTAAACGTATAAATAACTTGTTTCTTTTAGTAGTACCTACCTGTAAGTAATTAAAGCAAATTGATTAGTAACTATTAAATATTGGCGTTTGCAAAGTTACAGTAAATAAACATGTTAGTTCCAAAAAATATCCACTTCCTGTACATATGTTATACATTAAAATTACCCATAATTTCTAACTAAAGTTAACTTTGAGGTTAGGAGTGCATCTAATTATGGAAATTTATATATTCATGAAACAAGGAGTGCCACGATGTATGCATTACTGATAAGTATTAAATATCTAAAATTAAATGACTCAAAGAAAAATAGAAAAAGGTTAAAGTATAAATCTAAAGTTAGAAGTAGGTGGGTAATTAAATTGATTGTATAATAAATAATATACTGCAATTTTTTTAAGAATGTATATATTGATTATCTTCTATGGGTAGCGGGTTATAAAAATGAAGTAAGATAACTAGTATTTCTAGTGTCTACAGTCTTTGTGGTTGTTTTAACCATTTTATGCTAAACTGTTCTGGCTCCATATGAGAGAGCACTGTGTAATTCTTTTTGCATTATATCATAATTATTATAACTGTTCTTAATTATATAGAATTGAATATTATTACATAGTTGAGCTTCATAAACAAATATTTATCTTAGGTTATAAATGGATTATAATAGGTTATTAATTTTGCGTATCTCTGGTAAGGAGTTCTTACTGCTGTATAATTAGTATGTTAAATAGCATACGGATAACTTGTCATTCCAACTCTTCAATGATATTTTTTAAGACATTTTCTGTAAAAGATATCGTTTTTTGTTGGGAATGGCATTCCATAGCAGAATATTAGTCAATCCATTGCAAAAGAAAAAATGTTTGAAAACCATTGGACTTCTAAAATATACACTTATCATGAATTTATTTTTATTTATTTATTTAGACCTGTTTTATACATATTAGAATTTATGCGAAATTCTTAACCAAATTTTTGTTGAAATTTTTCAATAAAATTTTGGTAAAACTTTAACGTATTATACAGCATTTTATTCTAAAATTTATTGTGAAAATATTTACAATAAAACATTGGAAGAATTTCTAAGATTTTTAGAAATTTGCGAGTAATCGACTCGGAAAAGTGCGCACAAAACACTCGTAGCTGACATGCACCACAGCGGTTTATTTTGTTTTTAAAAATGGTTATTTGCATTGTAAAATATTATTAAGGCGATCATGTAATGGATAACAAAGCTAAAAATCAAGTAACATTTAATCGCTAGATGCGCAAAATGTCTTTAGTTTTATTTTATTTATTAAAATGGACAAAGAAACGTGCCAACGACATTAGTAGATTTTAGGAAAAATACTTTTTGAAAAATGTGCCTTTAGAGCCTGGTAGTTTTATGCTGTGCAATGCCTTTGCACGAATCTTGATATATTTCTGAAAGATCCAAGAACTAGCTCTAATCTGACACCTGGTTGAGCCAGATAACTCAGAAAATAAGGGAGTTATAGCAAGTTTAGTTAGATGAAGCAGAGCGTCGGATAGCAGAATTTGCAAAAAAAATCGAAATTTTCAAAAACTTCTACTACGGCCATTTTTAATTCAAATAATCTGAAAAAAATTTGAACAAAATCTGAGACATTGAAGCGCATGGCTCTTGTTGGTTTGGCATGAAATTAACCGATTTATAATTGTGTATAAAATTTATTTAAAACTCTTATCACGCATATTTATCAACAATATTTTTATTACATGGTATGTAAACAATTTTTTTCTGAATACACCAACTATTTTTATATGACGTCATTCTTTGTTTACAATGAACGCTCAGTTGCTTCGCAAACACGCGAACGTATGACCATAAATTTGAAAATAATTTGTGTTATATTTTATTGCATGTGTAAAACGAGGTGAAAGTGCACACCAAAATATTATTCGCAAATTTATTATAAACATTTTGCCAAAAATTTTTGCAAAGTTTTGGTTAAAAGTAAGTTGTAGGCGTAGGTTGCGCTGACTAACAGAGATACATTGACTAGAATGAAATAAGTAAGAAATAATAAAGTTGTTTAAGTAGTTACATCAAAATAAATAGGTTGTGTTTCCATTCGGTCAAACTTGCACATTAGTTTGCATTGGTTTCAATTAACCTAATCAGAAGTACAGTGGTGGTACTTTTCAGATGAAGTAAATGAAATTTCATGATTTTTCTCGTAAAAACGAAGTCACACTTACAGAAAATTAAAGCGAATTAACTCCTGTTCAACCTACTCAATTACACAATTTCAATCATGGGTACCTACCTGTAATCAAGGACACCAAGATAAATTATTAATTAATGAAAAAATAGAGGCTCGCTGTTATGTAAACTGGAAGGACTCAGTCGACATATCTGGACATTATAGCACGGTATTGTGTATGTCAGGATTTCCCGAACCTCCTTGACTACTCAGAACAAATCGCGTTTAGGCGCGAATTTATTAGACCCTTAGAAAAATTTTGCACATACTCGTATGATTAACATTTACAACATTGACATTGCAATAGTGTCATTTGAGGCCCAAACCAAATGTCCGCGCTTGAGCAATACAGAAATCTTCTCATTATGTGCTGACATCGTAGAAATTGCAGAGAATTTGATAGTTTCATAGTTAGGGTCATGTGACTCTCTCATACAGGCATAGCTAACGCCGCTAAGTCTTGTTGTTTTTATTGTCCACCTAGTTATTAGCGAGATTTCGCAAAGCAACTCAGTACTTGAGGTTTTCATAATTCTTCAGTTTCAGGCCGATTCAAAGGCTATGAATCTTCTATTATTATGTTTCAGATATTCAGAATCGTATAGGAGTAACTTAGATTTGAGTTTTAGATTAAGAGTAACCACCGCTGATTTTCACACCATAATTTTTTTAATTTAGAACTGTAGAGGTTTAAGTGCTACCGCTAAATATACGATAATATATACTGTAACAAGAGAGAAAAGGAACGAACCTCTTTTCGAGCGACAGGTGGTGTGTTCTGCCGCCTTCGAGAGAATGACGCATCGCACAAGCATGTAAACCAGACGCGGTTTATTCTAGCATTTTCTAGAATACATAGAAGGTTCGAGCGACTTCTGGTGCGTTTATATGAGGATATAAAAGCGGATTCGCGGATAAAAGAGGGCAGTCAACAGCAAGTCATTAACTGTGTATTACAAAATAAATAGTGAATATAAATGTTGTATTAGAAATTCATAGTCTGTAAATAATAGTTTTTAATGTTTTATAATCATAGCGTTAATTTATAGTGTATTCATTAGTGTATAGAAATAAATATTTGTTTGTGAATAGACGATTTAAACAGCACTTGTATTATTATTTGAAAAAGAACGTTACAGTGATGTCAGGTGTGGCGTTTTAAAATAAATAAAATCGCGTAATAATTAATTAAAGTGCTGTGAGAATAAAATTTTTGGCGTTAAAATTAATTTCAACAAACGATTAAAATGGTGATGAAACTATTGAAAGATCTCTTAGTAATAGATTTAAAACGGGAATTGGACGAGAGGGACTTGGATAGTAATGGAAAGAAAGAAGTTTTGATAAATCGGCTAAGAGAATGGCTTTTAGAACAGAAGGAAGATCCTGAAAATTACCGCTTCGAAATACCTGGACCCGCAATTGATACTAGTTTGTTGTTAAGTAAAATGGAAGAAAGTTCTAGAAAAGCCGAAGAAAGTTCTAGAAAGTCCGAAGAGAATTCTAGAATTTTAAAAGAAGAATTACTGCAAAAGTCCGAAGAGAATTCTAGAATATTAAAAGAAGAGTTACTGGAAAGTTCTAGAAAAGCCGAAGAGAATTCTAGAAAGTCTGAAGAAAATGTTAGAATGCTTAAAGAAGAATTACTAGAAAAGGCCGAAGAAACTGTTAGAATGCTAAAGGAAGAAATACTGCAGAATTCAGGAAAATCTGAAGAAAGTTCTAGAAGGCTTAAAGAAGAATTACTAGAAAAGTCCGAAGAAAGTTCTAGAAGGCTTAAAGGAGAATTGTTGGAAAATGTCAAAGCGTTGGAAGATAAAGTTTTCGAAGAATTTTTGGAGAATGCCAGCGCGTTAGGACTATTGGAAGGTAGATTGGCGGAACAAGATAGGGTAATAAAGATGGTAGAAGAGAAAATAGCCCAAATGCAATTACCACCAACAACTAAGAAAGACGATATGGCCGAAATGCTGGAAGATAGAATGAGGCAACTACGGTTTCCCTCAACTTCTGAGAGGCCGTTTAATGAAGTAAAGAAACAATTTAAAGAAGAAAAGGATCCTGCCGTAGGGATAAAAGTAAAACCACCCACGTTCGATGGAAAGATACCTTGGTCCACCTACTACAAACAATTTGAGGCGGCCGCTGGGGCCAACGGATGGACAGGCAAGGAAAAGGCCGTTTCTTTAACTGTGGCTTTGCGTGGAGACGCGTTGAACGTCCTGCAAACAATCCCAGTAGGACAGGAAAATGATTATCAATTGTTAGTGTCTAGATTGGAGATGAGATATGGAGACGCGCATCTTCAACAAGTGTATCACGCGCAAGTGAAGAATCGTATCCAGAAGAATGGAGAAAGCCTGCAGGAGTTTGAAGCCGATGTTGCGCGGCTTGTCCGATTGGCGTACCCTACGGCACCCGATTCATTTTTGGGACAGCTCGCTGTGCAGACCTTCATTGATGGGTTAAGAGACGGGGAAACACAACAATCATTGAGGCTAGCACGACCAAGAACAAGAACATCATGATGATGCGCTTGCTCACGCTTTAGAATTTGAAGCTGCAAAACAAGCGTCCCGAGGTCACGGGCGTGTTCGGGCTGTTGTGGAGGAAGAAGAAGGTTCTAAAGATCACCTAGAAGAGTTAGTACTGAGAGTTCTTCGGAAGGAAGAAAGCCGTAAGAAGAATCATCAAGAAGTTCGAGGGCCTCGTTGTTGGAATTGCGGCGAACAAGGTCACATACGACGCCGTTGTCCCAAAATAAGAAAAGTACAACCGTCGGAAAAGTTAAAAAGGGTTGGCAAGAGGGGGCGAACGTTGACTGCGAGTGAAGATGCCCCGGAGATCACGATCCATGCCGTAACATCAAAGAATAGTAATGGCAGTTTGTTTGTAGATGGAAAGATTGCTAACCGAACTGTTCCACTACTTATTGATACGGGGGCGACAAAATCCATCGTACGCCCTGATGTTCTACAATCAAGTATTAAATTGTTACCGACAACTGCTCATCTCCGTACAGCAACAGGTGAAGTGATACCAACACGCGGAGTGGTGAAGATGAAGATTGGCATTGGAAGTGAAGAACGTGATCATGAGGTGCTGGTAGCCGATATCACTGATGACTTCATCTTGGGAATGGACCTCCTGAGAAAATTTGGTTTTACGTTGGATTTGAAAGAGGGTGTTTTGAAGGTCGGTAACGAAGAACTTCCTTTGCACCCACGAGAAGATCCGGTTGTAAGGGTTTTGCTGACTGAAGATGTGATATTGCCGGGTCAAAGCGAGATGGTTGTCGAGGCGGGTTTGGATGGAGATCTTCGGGTAGGATGTGTGCGAATGATGGAGCCTGTTTGTGATAAGAAGATCCATAGTGGCATACTGGTGGGAAAAGCGCTGATCAAGGTTGGAAAGAGAGTACCGGTGAGAATTATGAATGTTAATGTGGATCCGGTGACATTGAAGAAGAGTACCCTTGTGGGACAGTGTGTGCCAGTATTTCGAGTAGCCAGGTGTATGGCTGATGTTCCAAAACCAGTGCCCAAAGACCATGGTGGAAAATTAGTGGGTATGGTTACTAGTTCGTGCGAAGACCTTAACAGAACGGAAGTGAAAGAGGTACAGGGTTTGGTTCACCGATACCAAGATATCTTCGCTCTTGACGATAGCCAGAAGGGACGAACAAATATAGTAAAACATAAAATCAATACAGGCAACTCTATGCCTGTCCGTCAGCAGCCGAGGCGTCTACCTCTAGCAAGGCGAGCAGAAGCCGAAAAGATTATTACTGATATGGAAGAACAAGGGGTCATCGAGCCATCCAGCAGTCCATGGGCATCACCGGTGGTCCTGGTCAGTAAGAAGGACGGGTCAACGAGATTTTGTGTGGACTATCGGCAGCTTAATGACGTGACCAAGAAAGACAGCTATCCCTTACCACGCATCGACGACACGTTAGATACCCTGTCTGGTTCACGATGGTTTTCGACTTTGGACTTGAAGAGCGGTTATTGGCAAGTTTAAATGGAACCTGAAGACCGGGAGAAGACCGCGTTCACTATTGGTTCCGGACTATGGCAGTTTACAGTTATGCCTTTTGGTCTATGTAACGCTCCGGCCACCTTTGAGCGTCTAATGGAGACGATCCTGAGAGGGTTGTCGTGGAAGACCTGCCTGGTATACCTAGATGATGTGATTGTAGTCGGAAAATCATTCAACGAACATTTGAAAAATCTAGAGGAAGTGTTCCGAAGACTACGTGGAGCCAATCTGAAACTGAGTCCGAAAAAGTGCCACATATTCAGAAAGGAAGTGAAATATCTCGGGCACGTCGTATCACAAAATGGAGTGGCAGCCGACCCCGATAAGATTCGTGCAGTTCAAGAGTGGCCAACACCGAAAGATAAACACCAAGTTCGTAGTTTTCTTGGGTTATGTACCTACTACAGGCGTTTCGTTCCTGGGTTTGCCAATATAGCGAAACCTCTGACAAGGTTAACTGAAGATGGGCGCGAGTATGTTTGGAGCGGAGAGTGTGAAACAGCTTTCCAACAGCTGAAGCGTGCCCTGACAACAGCACCAATATTGAGCTATCCACGGACAGAAGGGAAATTCATACTTGACACAGATGCAAGTAATCTGGTCATTGGGGGGGTACTTTCTCAGATACAGGATGGACAAGAAAAGGTCATCGGCTATTTTAGTAAGGTTTTGTCGAAAGCCGAAAGGAATTATTGTGTGACCAGAAAAGAACTATTGGCCGTCGTGAAGTCCGTTGAGCACTTCTACAAATACTTGTACGGACGGAAGTTTTTATTGAGGACGGACCATGCAGCGTTGAAATGGCTTCTACAATTCCGTAATCCTGAAGGCCAGGTCGCAAGGTGGATCGAACGATTACAAGGATACGACTTTGACACCGAACATCGAGCGGGCACTAGTCATCGAAATGCCGATGCTCTTTCAAGAAGACCCTGTCCAACGGATTGCCGTCATTGCTCTCGTTTGGAAGAGAGGGTTTGCCAAGTATTAAGGACTACCATCGTCAACGACAATTGGTTGCCGGAAGAATTGCAACGACAGCAGGAGGCTGATCCCGAACTAAAAATGGTACTGGAATGGAAGCGCGTGGGAGAAAGGCCTGCCTGGGAGGCCGTCAGCCCTTTCAACAGAGCGCTCAAAGCATATTGGGCCCAATGGGAGTCCTTGAAGGTGGAAGACGATCTCCTGAAGCGAGTACTGGAGAGTGAAGATGGCACCACCATTAGGTCTCAGTTCGTGGTTCCTAGAAGCCGAGTGGCTACAGTATTGCGACATCTCCATGACGGTGCCTCAGGAGGACACTTCGGTGTGAAAAAGACTTTGGAGAAAGTTAGGGAGCGTTTTTATTGGGTCAACTGTAAAGAAGACGTGAAGGAGTGGTGCCGGAAATGTGAACTATGTGCCACTGGTAACGGACCCTTGGGGAAACGAAGAGCACCTATGAGGCAGTACAATGTGGGTAGTCGTCTGGAAAGAATAGCCATAGATATTGCCGGACCATTTCCCGAAACCGACGATGGGAATAAATACATATTAGTGGCAATGGACTATTTTACCAAATGGCCAGAAGCATATGCCCTACCAAACCAGGAAGCTGCGACTGTTGCTGACGTACTAGTCAAAGAGTTTTTCAGTCGCTTCGGAGTGCCCATGGAGCTGCATTCGGATCAAGGCCGCAATTTCGAGTCTGTACTCTTTGGAGAAGTCTGTCGATTGTTGGGCATTCGCAAGACTCGGACCACACCGTTACATCCGCAGTCCGATGGAATGGTAGAACGCATGAATCGGACAATGGGCAAATATTTGGCCAAGGTCGTCTCCGATCATCAACGAGACTGGGACCAATACCTGCATCTGTTCCTGATGGCGTATCGTGCATCGGTCCACGAAACAACCGGTCAGTCACCAGCGTCTGTGATGTTTGGACGCGAGTTACGGTTACCGTGTGATCTGGAATTTGGATCCCCACCTATAGAGCAGGAGGTAGCCGGGAATGATTATGTCATCAACTTAAAGAAGAAGTTGGAGGATATTCACCACCGAACCCGAAACAATAGTCGAATCGCGAGTGACCGGATGAAGGCTACGTACGATGTGAGAGCCCAAGAAGGAGGGTTTCAACCTGGAGAGCTTGTCTGGTTATACAACACGCAAAGACGTCGTGGCTATTCTCCAAAGTTACAGCGAAATTGGGAGGGCCCATACCAGGTGAAGAAACGAATAAATGACTTGATTTATCGCATCCAGAAATTGCCAAGGGGGAAACCAAAGGTGGTACACTCCAATCGTCTGGCGCACTACGAGGGAAATAATGACGCAGTCCCGGATCGGAAAGATGAGGCTGAGGTGGCTATCAATACCGTAAGGCCTGAAGATGATCAGCCAACCTTTAGAGAATTTATGGCTGCGTTCTCTGGAACTAGAAAAGCGCGATTCGGAGTCACGACTGAGATGCAACAAGATCTCTTCCGGGTCCCTGGTGATTATTCCATTGCCCACTGTGTCTCTGCGGATCTCCGTATGTCCAGGGGGATCGCAGTAGTGTTTAGAAATAAATTTGGACGGCTGAATGAACTTCGAGAACAAAATCCCTCTGTTGGGAAATTCTTACGCTTGCCTGATCATGACCGATCCATTTACTACTTGGTAACCAAGCAGTTTTACTACCAGAAACCGAGTTACGCCGACTTGTGGAGGGCACTATGGAATTTGAGAATCGAGTTGCTTACCAGGGGAATTAACAAATTGGCAGTTCCCAAACTCGGCTGTGGGCGGGACCAGCTGGATTGGAGAATCGTTAGAAACATGCTGGAAGTTGTCTTTAGAGGTACGGACGTCAAGATCTTCGTCTGCAGTTTTGACCCACAGCCCGCATTAAGGCCAACGAAGAGTGTAGACTGTTATTTCTACCGTAATGGAACGTGTAGTCGAGGTGAAGACTGTCGATATCGTCATGACCCGTTCTACAGGAACCAGAGCATAAAACCTGTTCTGGGACAGAACAGACTTGAAGAGGGGGGCAGTGTAACAAGAGAGAAAAGGAACGAACCTCTTTTCGAGCGACAGGTGGTGTGTTCTGCCGCCTTCGAGAGAATGACGCATCGCACAAGCATGTAAACCAGACGCGGTTTATTCTAGCATTTTCTAGAATACATAGAAGGTTCGAGCGACTTCTGGTGCGTTTATATGAGGATATAAAAGCGGATTCGCGGATAAAAGAGGGCAGTCAACAGCAAGTCATTAACTGTGTATTACAAAATAAATAGTGAATATAAATGTTGTATTAGAAATTCATAGTCTGTAAATAATAGTTTTTAATGTTTTATAATCATAGCGTTAATTTATAGTGTATTCATTAGTGTATAGAAATAAATATTTGTTTGTGAATAGACGATTTAAACAGCACTTGTATTATTATTTTTAGAAAGAACGTTACAATACGAATATTACATACGAATAAATATACGATTTCAGTTCATACATGACCGCTGTCTGTAGTCGAAGTTAAGGACTCTGCACATTACACCACGGTTTGACAACATCTTATGCTATAAAAGAGAACTTAACGTACGCACATATTTTCATTCAAATCTATTTAATCTTTTTTATCTCTTTTTTTAGTATCAACGTAAATAATTTAAACTCCATTATAGTTGTTTTGTTTCAAGTTAAAAGATGGGTCTTCGTTATACTAATTCCAATTAATGCATTTAAAATATTCATTTATTCTTTTTTCCGTTTTTGTAAAAGTTGCATATTGTTTATTAATCTAACATTAAGTCATTTGTACTATTTAACAAAAAAATATTTATTTGTTAATGTGAAATGTGTTATAGTAGAAATAAAATTGCTAAAATTAGAAAAATTACTTTTTGAAAGGTGAAGATGTATTAAAATTCTCGCCAGGGCGGAAATAATTTCGACTTTGCGGAAGGCGGAAATGGATCTCTAATATGAGCTGGGTCGCTCATATTTTGCTATTTTTACATCAATTTCGAAAGTAAAATGCCTATGCTACTAATAACAGCTTGCACATGATAATATTTTCCTAATAGTAATGGTTTTTTGCAACCGTTTGCAATTATTGACCTATAACTAAAAATCTAAAATATTTGACATTCGGCATAATGAGTTTATTCAGTAAAAATCCTTCTTACAAATAGGGTAAAAATTACTTCTTACATAATTTTTACATAGTACTTTTATTACAGTAACCTGTTCATGTGTCTGACAAATAAACTAAACATAACCATCACATTTATTACTAGATTTGTTACTGTATTCCGGAAACTGGTCCAAGTGACCCGATTGGAATTTCCCATAATAAATAATAAATTTATCCCATAATAAATTTATTCTAAAGCACCTTCCTAACAACTGCGAGGAATACACAAACGCCTAAAGCGATATTTTGGAAAACCGCGAAATTATTTAAAAAATGAAAATGTGGTCGCTTGAGTCCCGATTCACGCTGTCCGAGGGTTAAGTCTTAAATTAGAAATCTTAATTTTAATAATAAATGTTCAATAAAAGATACTAAATATTAACTAAATATACACGTGTGTGTATTATATGCTACAACTTCTAGTGTATATTTAGTCGGTAAACGCGATTTTATAAACCGTGGTGGATTTAGATTAACATTACGCAAAACAGTAGTCGGCTTATATAACTTTTACCTGCATGTTTTCTCTTTTTCAACAAGTGTAAGTAGAAAAAGGATGCATGCACCAACATAACCAAGAAGCATACGTTTGCGTTGTCATAATATAAAAAGCAAAGAAATAATGAGAGGAATATATTAATAAATCAACAATAAAACACAGTCTGAACGAGACGGAAACCAACTTACGTTAGTTATGGGAACTACAGTTGCTTCAGTCGTGCGATTAGTAGGCTAACAGGACCATCAGGGAAGTCTTTTCAGAATGGTTTTTAACCAATTTTTGTTCTTTTTGTGGGTCATATCCTACCGGGAAACGCGACATTTCATTTAGCTCTAAAAACCTTTAGAAATGATATGACTTAGGTTTGCAGCACTACGGGCAAATACAGTTTGTCCTTTCCTTTCGAATATAGAAAAAAGTAGTCCTCACTTCTAACTACAATTCCAGGAATTGAAGATTCCGATTTGGAGAATAGCTGCTGCAACAGACTCCAACATGGTCACTACACTTGCACCGCTTAGAAACTGTTTAGTATAATGCCGGAAATCAAAACAATGTTGAATTCGTCACAGCGCAGAGTGACGAATTTTTAGATGCGTTGAAAACGGTTTTGTTACTGCAACTTGCTTTATCGGTATTTAATCATCATTAATAGCACTACTTTATCAGAATCTTCATTAGTCATGTATTATGTAAATGCATGCTGCGAATTTGTGTTGTGGGAGAATTATTATCAAAAAATATGTAGGTCACCTAATTATACGTAGACAAATTTTATTTGCTGGTCTTATCATTTTATTACGGTATAGAAACAAAGTGTATTAGTTACTGATTGACGTATTTGAATTGTATTATGGAGTGTCAATGTTCCTAAACTGGCTTTCCAGATCTACTTCACTGTCTTTGAACAAGCAAGAATGTTTTAAGTGTTGCTTAAAAATCTATTTTCTAATGGATTTAAGATTAGTTAATACAGAAAAATGAGTGTTCTTTTTTCGTTTATGCACTACGGGGGCATCAACATCGAAAGTCATATCCCCTAGCTAACATGCTTCTTTTTTATATACAAGTATATTAAACTGGAAAATTAACAACACTTACAAGAATTTGTCATATGGTCACCGAAGAAAAGGTTGTTTTTTGACGAATTGATGAAGGAAGGATGCCAGAATAGTAAATTTGTAACAAAATCTCCCCAATACGATAGATCATATCTGCCGATCTCTTGTAAATATATGACGAAGTTTTTTTTGTCTCACCCCCTAAAGTTGTTCCATATGTTAAAACAGTAATTCATATAAAATTTCAGTAAAATTGAAGCAAGGGAAATAGTGACGCCATCGGCTTATTCTTTATAGTTTTTAAATACTATAGAATATCTTTCATTCCAATGTCCATAATTTACAATTTTCGTTAATTCGAAGTTTATCTATAAAATTAGCATTATATTCTATTACAAGATATCCTAATAATTCTATTGAAACATTTCAGAATCTGTTAATTTGAATTTAATACCAATCGTTTTCTTTTGTCACTGGAAATTTATTCTGCCACATTCTCTTTAGACAGTTTTTAGCTGTCTTGTATTGCTCATCTAGATTGGAAAATCTACTCCAGGTCTCTGCAAGGTAGGAGGTTAAACCATGTCATTTAAGCATACTCTAAATTAGTTACACAACATTGTACACACATTTCAATGGTGTAGGTTTTGTGCCCAAAATGGCTGAAGACAGAGATTTACGAAAGAATACATTGTTGTACGAAAAATTAGCGTTTTTTGAGAAACGCTCATATTTCAACGCGAGATGAGCAACACTGCATTAAGAAAGTAGAATAGTTATATAAACAATGAATATCTCTACCAAAAAATTCTAAATTGTCTGATAATAATAATAATATTAATAATAATTTTTTAATTTTTTAATGTTTATTTCCATAATATACAAATATAAATGAGATGCAAGACGCTGATGCTTTAAGAAGAAAAGAACAGGCTTTTATAGCCAAATTTGATGGCCTGTTTGACATAGTACTGTAATCTCTTGCTATTTATTTACATATCATATACAAATCATTACATACATATCCATCAGGAAGGCATTGAATTATGGGAATATTGCAATAGCAACAATAATCAACAAGAAGTAATAAATAAATATCTCATACAAGATACACGTCTTTTATTACCTTCAACCAATACTAAAGGGTATAACTTCTAAGATTGTGTACCAAGACCCCTATAAACAGCCTTGTCACAATAACTGGTGACCCACGACGAGAAGAAAAAAGAACCCAGATAATCACGCCAAATTCCATTGCTCTGGTTTTTCTGTCTGCCGGCATACGCAACCTGCACTCCTGAAATTCCTTGAAACGGTTATTTGATTATCCCCCGCAAGCAGTCGACTTTAAGAAGTTTATTTATATCCTTTTTATCATTCAAATATGATAAGTAACTTATATTTTATTGGTTACGTTTCAATATGGCGAAGGCGAAGTTAACAGCAAATTTAGTAAAATTTCCTATTTCTGACTGATTTCTTCTTATGTCTTGATAAATAGGAATTTTGACTTTCTACATATTGGTAATGAAATTCAAAAATATAATATTCTAATTCATAACTTGCCATATAACATTTTGAAACTCCATTCGAATCTTATCATGTTTATTGATAGGAATAAACTTTCATTCAAACCATACACCACGTTCATAAACGAATTATTAAACTACTATTTGGGTCCTTGCTTGGATAAACATTCTAAACGTTCTACCAACAACCCAAAACCAAATACTCTCGATTCTACAGATTTCTGGTTACTGCAAGATGATTCCCAGGAATCTCTTGGACTAGCTGAACTATTCCACGAAGAAATCTTTTCTCCCTCCTTTACTAGCGTCACAACCACAAACTGTAATCAAATATCACATGATCCGTCTTTCCGTTTTCAAGATCCTAACCCCCAAATAAGTAACGATGCTCAAAACGTCATGTGTGAAACACTAACAGAGCACAAACAAATCCTTTAAAATGCACCTGCATCCATTGATACTTTCTGTTTTATTAAACCTGACCATTCAATTCTTGAAAAGCACGTTTCACAGGTTATTACTTCCATTATAGAAACTATTACAAATGATTTAATTCTAAAAGTGCATTTATTCCACAACCAAACAAAATCACAATCTCCTACAAACATTCCAAAAACATCACACTCAGTTAGGATACCGCTAAAATTGAATTCTAACCAATGTTTTTTAAATCAGAAATTGCAAGAGCTTCCGAAGGCCGACGGTTTGGGGAGATCAACCACCGTATCAGTAGGTATTGGGACACCTGAGACCAGCCCCTCCAGTTTTTTTTTGGCCACGCCTGCTGCGCTCTGATTGGTTACCCCCACTCCTGTAGCTCCTCCCCCTTCGCTGTGATTGGTTACCCCCACTCCTGTAGCTCCTCCCCTTGCTTCTGATTGGTCGCCGCCATCTTGGATTTCCCCGCCTACTGCTCTCTGATTGGACGTGCGCCATTTTGGAACTTTGGGCGCCATTTTGACCACGCCTGCCCGCCATTACGGGAATCTGTATTACCGGCAATCTGTGTGCTACCAATAGAGGGCGTAATGCTACAATTAGTGTGTATTGCTAAGAGAGGGCGTCATGAAGGGATCTGTATTATCGATGCGTTGTGTACTACTACTAGGTGGCGTGTCATGAAGAAGAAGAAATCTGTATTACTACAGAGAGGCAACCATTTTATATCACAACATCTTGCATGCGCGCGCTAAATTTGAATCCGTCAATTTTAAATATTTGTCATTTTTGCATCTGTCAATTTTGCTTCTGTCATTTTAAATTTGTCATTTTTGCATATGTCATTTAAATCTGTCATTTTAAATCTGTCATTCTTAAAGCAACCATCTTACCAGATTTGAATTTTAGCGCTAACTCAGGGATTGGATTCTTTCACTAAGCTGAAACGTTTCCACCACTACCTTTTCTAGAAGAAATAATAAAGCCATATAGGAATTTAAAAAAAATTATGTTTATTAATATAGTGTTAAGGCTACATTTAATTTATAATAAAAAAATGTTGATAGAATGCTGGTGCTTGAGGACTTCAGGACTGACCTCTGTTTTCTATTTGCGGTTCCAGGGGCTGTAACAACAATAACAATAGAATGTTAAAAAGGGGTTTATTGTATAAAATTGATGTTTACTCGTACCTTATTTAATTCAACAAACAGGCAGTCATCATAACAGTGTGTTTTCCCCATGTACATCAAACCTAGAGAAATCGTTTTAGCTTCAATCTGCTGGTTAAGCTCTGTAACCCTTTGATCTGTTAACTTATCGCTGATTCGCTTTGGTAGAAATGTAACATGCTTTTCAGCAACAATAATCACACTTTGACGCTTATCACGGCAAACGACTCTTTTGAATTGTAGTATCTCTGCAATTTCTTTTATTTTGTAATCACATAACTTCTTGATTGGCTTCTGGCTAACGGGAGATTTGTTCAATTGTTGTATTAGCAAATCCATTTTTTTTCTATGTAAAAAAAATAGACAAAAACTTAACACTCACAAGAATAATAAATGATTATTTTAACATACCTAGTTCAAGCAAACAATAACAATATTACTATCACCGTAACCGATGTCAAGACCAAACTAAAACGGAAGGGGGTTTGACTGAGCTTTTATAAACTTCGAACCTGCGCGAATGAACATGATTTTAGATAAGATCATAATTTATTACCAGAACAAAAAGGGTATTGTTAAAAAAAAAACCTGCACTGTCAATTAATTACTTGAGATCAGATAAAAATCTAAATTTATTACCCTCGAAGATCGGTCACATAGATAAGTGCTACCTACATTTACAGCGCAGGTGTTCTTTAGGGTATTGTTAAAAAGGGATCGACACCTGCACTGTCAAAGTAACACGAGTAGATAAAATCTAAATTTATTACCGTCGGAGCAAAAGGATATCATTAAAAAGGTAGACACCTGCACTGTCACGAATAGATAAAATCTTAATTTATTACCATTCGGAACAAAAAGGGTATTGTTAAAAAAAAAAGGGATCGACACCTGCACTGTCATGTAACACGATTAGATAAAAATTTAAATTTATTACCCTCGGTGTCGTTTTTATAATTTACTATAACATTAAAATTTTAAATTAAACTTTTAGATGTGACTATTGATAACCATTTAATTTATTACACACACACACACAGACCCTGAGCAAAGAAACTCGTTAACGAATAAAAGAACACCTGCGCTGTAAATGTAGGTAGCACTTATCTATGTGACCGATCTTCTAAATAAAGGTTGACTGTGTTAGAGCATTAAAACTATTTTTGTCATACTTTAGACATTTTTTATTAAAAATATACCTATTTAAAGAAATGGTTTTTTCGATTTATCATAATCACATTTAACAGAAAAAGTTTCAATGGATTATAATATTGATATACTGTAATAGCAAAATAATCAAACATTTCATCACTCTTTGTATTATTAAGTACCTGTAAATCTCGCACGTTGACGGGTCTGATTTCTAAAGCTATTTCCAGGTAAAAAGACCTTTCTGTCTCTTAGAGCATTTAAAAGAACACACTTTAAATTTTATAGAATTTTCTTTAAATAAAAAAGGCACACAATTAAATCAAACCTCAACTGCTTGCCTCGTTCATTTATGTGTTGAAAAGTTATAAACACATCCTTAAAAGGGAATCATATCGAATTTTGACAACAATCTGTCTATTGCCTAATAAAAATAATATAATATTACCATTGCATTCTCTGTTCGCACAATACGTTGAAATTTATCAGATATCTAAACACAAATAGAACCGAGAAAGACACTAAAGTACAAAAGGCGATATCGAATGTAACCTTTATTTAATACAGACAGGGTCATAACTTATTCGTCACACCTGCGTTCAATAAAAAACGGTATGACAGTTGAATGAATTATATCCCCAGAGGGTTAGAATGGTACACCGTTTTTTATTCTAATAGATAAAATCTAGAAGGTATGTCAACTCTGGTGCAGAAAAAAAATTTCAAACTGATTTATGACGCACAGGTGTTCACCGGAGAGAACGCTTTGTTCCTTTGTTAAGCGGGCAAATTGACTCGAGTTTTATTTTTAGCTTATTGCATAATATTGCGCAACAATTCGAACCTATAAAGCCAACCACGGAAGTAGACAAGCACTTGTTTGGGGTTACTCGAGACATCAACACATGTATGTTTTTTATGCGTACTGTTAATTATTACGTTTGTGTTTGAAGTGATTTGTGCCATTCTTGATTGTTATTACCAATTGTTGCTACAGAGTCTATGTGAAATCTACAGCTTTAATCGAACAAAAAGGTAGGATTTATTATTATTATTGTTTTTATAATAATCGGCAATCTCGTTCTCGCATGATTTTTCACGACACTGTAACATAATCGGTTTAAAATAATTATTTAAGTTGCAGGAATAGTTTTATATATTTTTTAATTTCCCTAGTTTGATTATCGATTAAAGTAGTAATTGTTTTATGCGAAGTGTGATCGTTATTAGTTGTTTATCTAGGGGTTGTAACATAGTTATTTAAATCATAATTTGAGGTTATGCTTTTTAGATCAATGTTTATTTAAATTAACAGCATATAATCCTTGTTGTTTTTAGCCGTTCCTTATTTATTTTTTTTATAATAATAATCTATCAAAGGGATTTAGTAACAATTTAAACTCTATATTTGTTTAAATTAGATTGTTGTTAAAAAGTGTAATATCGATTAAAAGGTTTATTAATTTGCATTGAAACTGATCTTTTTTTAACTTTTGTCAAAGCAAATAATTTATAATATTTAATAGCCTGCATTGCATTCAGAGGTTATTGTTTATTTTGCGTCAATTTTTTTTTACCATCACGTAGCATCTAAGCTTTTTATTTTTAATTAGGGGTTAAGAGAAGCAGTTCGTGAATGGTAAAAGATTTATCTGTCCATTTGTCGCTATATGATTTCTTACCTGTTGCTGTTATATTTCAAACAATTTTAGCTTATTTTGTTGTTGTTTATAATAATAATCTGTCAAAGGGATTTAGTAACAATTTTAAACTCTATATTTGTTTAAATTAGCTTGCTATTAAAAGTTTAAGAATGGCTAAAAGATTTTATTAATTTGCATTAAAATTGATCTTTATAATTAATTTATAATATTTAACAGCTTGCAGTGCATTTAAACTTTAATAATAGTAATTAGTCAATGTTTATTTAAATTAACAACATATAATCTTTGTTGTTTTAGCCTTTGTTAAGTGTGCAAGTGCGATATTTTTTTTTTGCTATTGTTGCTGTTACTCCTGTACAAAATGTCTTCTCTCTACGAAATTATCGATGAAAACGTGTCCACCATCAAGAAATTTGGCACTCTGAAACATCGACTGGTGTTTAAAGTAGCCGTTACGCCAGTCGATGAAGATCATTTGGAGCATTTTAAAACGGCTATTAACCTAATTCTAAGGGATGTGCTAAGCCGAGCACGACCAAATGATAAAGTAGGGGCCACATTTGAGTTTGATAGTTTCAAACAAAAACTTCCCGGCTACATGAGCCTCAGGCGCTCTGATGAAATCACCTTCAATGATGTCTGGGGCATTTTAGAATCGATTTTACAGAGCGATCCTGAAGCCCTGAGTTCGGACACCTTCAGACTAATAGCTACTATTGTAACACCACCTGCTGGACAAGGTCGCTGTCGTAACGGCACGTACAGCACCTTTGCCGAAGAGTGTAGCCGTCGCAGAGGGATTGTCACGATTAACAACACCACCAGTGACAATCTATGCCTACCCAGGGCTTTGGTCGTAGGCAGGGCTCACGCAGATAACAGTGCTGATTACGCTAAGACACGTCGAAATCAGACCGTGCAAAAGATAAAGGCCGAGGAAATGATGCGAGCTGCTGGAGTAGCTTTCATTCCACCGGAGGGAGCCGGGGTCAATGAATTAAGGTTGTTCCAGCAGTTCCTGGCCCCCAACTACAAGATAGTAGTGTATAGCCACGGCTCGAGAGGTCGTTCACTTATCTTTGAGGGGGTCGTTGATAATGATGCCGCAACAAAGAACATCAATCTGTTGTATCACGAGCATCATTATAACGTCATAACATCATTGACCTCAGCCTTTGCCTGCGGTTATTTCTGTGAGCACTGTCATGTACCGTATAACAACAAGAGAGATCACCGGTGTGAAAAGTCCTGCGTAGGCTGCGGTAGTTCTCCGCCCTGCGAAAGAACAGCGCAGCTGATTAGGTGTCCGGACTGCAGGCGAGACTTTAGAAGTCAAGCCTGCTTTAACATCCATCAGGAGGGCAACATGTGTCGGGAAGTTAAAAAATGCGAGGGATGTTTCAAAACCATCAACATCAAGACCCGGAAGCAGGCCCATGTGTGCGGGGAGATCTATTGTAAGATCTGTCAGAGCCATAAACCCGAAAACCATTTTTGTCATATACAGCCGGCCGGACCTAGGAACACAAAGCAAGACACCTTGTTTGTGTTCTTCGACCTGGAGACCCGGCAAGAGAAAGAAATTGCGCCCGGCGTCAACCTCCATGAACCGAATCTATGCGTTTTCCAGCAAGTCTGTTCTGAGTGTTACAACAACGACTCATCATCAACTGCTACCAGTTGTGTAAGATGTGGTTTGCGAGAACAGATCTTGCGAGGAAAATGTATAGATGGTTTTCTCGCGCACCTGTTGGAGATGCGTAAAAAATTCAAAAAAGTTGTAGCAGTTGCCCATAACGGGCAGGCTTTCGACACACAGTTTATTCTAAATTACTTGATAACCAACAACACCTCTTTGAAACCGGACCTCATTATGCGCGGTTCAAAAATTCTGCTGCTGCAACTAGATAATCTAAAGATTATCGATTCGCTCAACTTTTTCCCCATGGCTCTGGCTGACTTGCCTAAAGCGTTCGATCTACCGGCTCCCAAAGGATACTTCCCGCACCTCTTTAACACCGAGGCGAATGCCCATTACGTGGGTCCTCTTCCGGACATCAAATTTTACAGCCCCGACACCATGAAACCCCAGGCTCGTAAAGCGTTCCTAAAGTGGTACGAGGCGAACAGGGACGGGATCACGGAGTTCGACATGCAACGTGACCTGGTCGAATATTGTCGAACAGACGTCGATATTTTGAAGAGAGCCTGTATCCACTTTAGGAATCTCTTTATTGAGGAATGCGACGTTGACCCGTTCACGGAAGCCATCACCATCGCCTCTGCCTGCAATCTCATGTTCCGGAGGAAATTCCTCAAAGAAAGCACCATTGGACTGATACCAAAGGGTGGTTATAGACGCGCAGATAACCAGTCTAAGGTAGCTCTCCAATGGCTGTTGCTGGAAGAACATCAAAGAGGTGTTGAGATTCAACACGTCGGCAGGCAGAGAGAAGCTATCGTGGGCGGGTTAAAGGTTGACGGGCTGTACGAGAATACCATATTTCAATTTCACGGGTGTTACTTCCATGGATGTCCCACCTGCTTCACTACCCGTCGCAACGAGCCTCTACACGACGATCCTAGCGACACCATGGATATGAGGCTCGAGAAGACCCGAGCCACAACAGAGAAGTTAAAGTCGCTAGGATACGAGGTTGTTGAACAGTGGGAATGTCGCTTCCGAAGGCAGTTAACACCCGAATTCAGACAGCAGGTTGAGAAACATCCCTTGTTAGTAAACACGCCCTTAAACCCGAGAGAGGCATTTTACGGCGGCCGTACAGGGGCAGCAAAATTAAAGAGAGTTGCAAAAGACGGGGAAAAGATCCGGTATGTAGATGTATGCTCCCTTTATCCTTGGGTATGCAAGTACGCCAAATTCCCAGTTGGCCATCCAGAAGTTTACGTAGGCAAGGCGGCTTGTGAAAATCTAATCAGGGATAAAGGGGGCCTGGAAAACATCAACGGCGTGGTAAAATGTACAATGTTACCGCCACAAGATCTATACCATCCGGTCTTACCCGGCAAGATGCATCAAAAGCTGCTGTTCCCTCTATGTCGCACTTGCGCCGAAGAATTGAACCAGGCCGAATGTCAGCACGGCGTAGAGGACCGAGTCATCAACGGAACCTGGGTCTTGGACGAACTGGTAATGGCCACACGAAAGGGTTACATCGTGCAGGACATACAAGAGATCTGGTCGTACGATGTAACCCAGTACAACAAAGCGTCCAAGACCGGGGGACTGTTTTCGGGTTTCATCGACAAGTTCCTGAAGATGAAGCAGGAAGCCAGCGGTTGGCCATCTTCAATAACTGCCAACAACAACGGCGAGGATGGTATCGATGGAGCCCGGAAACAGTACGTTGATGACTACTTCGAGAACGAGGGAGTCTCCTTGGATTCGTTGAAGATCGTCAAGAACCCTGGTTTGAGATCGTTGGCCAAACTGATGCTGAATTCCTTCTGGGGTAAGTTATAATAACCTTATGTAGTTTTCTTTACTTAATATTTTTTTTTTGTATTCTAGGGAAATTTGGTCAGCGTGAGAACCAGGCGAAAACAGCCATAATCAGCGAGTCCAAGGAGTTTTTCGACCTGTTGTCCAGCCCAGGCGTAGAAGTTAATCATGTGCAGGAAATAAATGACGAGGTGATTGCGGTTAACTGGCAGCATAAAGAGGAAGCAGCAGATCCTCTGTCGTCAGTTAACGTGGTCATCGCGGCATTTGTCACTGCACAGGCCCGTCTTAAGCTGTATTCCTATTTGGATCAGCTAGGAGAGAGAGTATTATACTATGACACAGGTAAGTCATTCAGTACTATCAAACATCAACACCGTTTATATTAGAGTTAATTTTTTTTTCGTTGTTTCAGATTCCGTAATATACGTTTCGAAGCCGGGCGACTTCGAGCTACCAACAGGAAGCTTCCTGGGCGACCTCACAGACGAGCTCGAAGAGTACGGTCCCGGATCGTATATTATAGAGTTTGTGTCAGGCGGGCCGAAGAACTACGCCTACAAAGTTTATTCACCGACCACGGGACAGATACACGTGGTCGTCAAGGTCAAGGGCATCACCCTAAACCACGCCGCGACTCAAAAGATAAACTTTGAGTCCATGCTTAGACTGCTGGAAGGTATGGACGAAAAGATTATTGTAGAGTCCAACAACATCCGGCGTACGGCTGACCATCAGCTTGTAACGCGAGCGGAATCAAAAGTCTATAAGATAACGTTCGCGAAGAGACGCCGTATAGAAGATTTTGATTCCGTTCCGTTCGGCTACAACAACAACAAGCGACCACGTGTATAAACAATAAAGCCCCTCTTGTATATATGTAAGTGTATAGTAGTATAGTTGTATTTTTAAGTTTTGTAAAATTTGTATAGGTAGTATTATATTTAGATCTTAAGTAGTAAAATATTATCATAACGTATATAATTATTATACAGTTCAATCGTTGTAGTAATAGATATGTGTATAGTAGTAGTATAGTTGTATTTTTAAGTTTTGTAAATTTTTGTATAGGTAGTATCATATCTAACTCTTAAGTAGCAAAATATTTGTATAGTAATAAGTGCATGTACAGTTCAACTGTAGTAGCAGTAGTCAGGGGTTATGTTAATCACAAGAGATCGACCTTCGGCTTGATGTAATTATTATTATTATAAGTGATGATGATGATGATGTCTAGGTTTATACTTTGTGTATACTATATTCGAAATTATTTAAGAATGTAATAATTTGGTAATTAGTTGTTGTTGTAAATTGTTCAATCATCTTTTGTCAGTATAGTGTAGTTATAATAATAATAAGTGAAGCTGACAAGAGTTATACCTTATGTACAGTAACTATTAAAAAAGATGGTGAAACTTAAGGGTGATTGAATGTAAATCACAAGAGGATACTCAGGGGAACATACTCATGAAATAGATCTGATAAACGCGATTTTGTTCTTTTCAATTATGTAGTAGTAGTAGTAGATCAAGACATTGTTGAAAAGAATATTAGGCATAACAAAGCGTACAAAGCATTCAATAGGATGTTTCATGAAAAATGAGTATGTCTTCATGGTTATCCGAGCAGATTTCAACCTAATAATAATAATTGTTTAGTTATTTTGATTATTGTCTAGTTGTTTAATAATTTTAAGAAACATTGTCGTCGTAGAATAAAAGATGTTCTATCATGGTTATCCGAGAACAGATAGTTGTTTAGTTATTTAAGTATTATTGTTTTGTTGTTTAATAATGTTTTGAGAAAGATTGTCATAGAATAAAAAGATTAATGTTTTATATATGTGTATTATTACTATTCTCGCCCAGCTGTACCATGACATGAAAAGTGATAGCTATAACTGAGAGAGAGAGAATGAGGTAATTACCTACGAACACCTGCCTGTGATGATGATGACGTGTCAGCGACAGGATGAAACTTGTCTGCCAGCGATGCCTACCTGTTTACCGTATGCTTGTTACTGAGCATGCGCTGGATCTAGGTAAGTATAGGTGACTATATAAAGCCGACCGTTGTTAGCGTGTAGTAGTAGACAGCACGTGTGCAGCAGCAGTAGCAGCAGCAGCAATTACGATGATGTCAAGCAGTCCTAATTATTGTTATGATAACTGTGTGAGCGAACCCCTGGAAATAGGTAAGTTGTTGTTGCTGTTTATAAAACTTCAAGTTTATATGCTAATTTGTGTCTATTTTGTTGCTTCTTTAGATGAAGAAGGTTCGGATGTTGCAGATCATGCATCATCATCATCAACAGCAAGTGCCGACAACGACGACGGTCAAGCGTGGAACAACGAAGTCGAAGAAACAGGTAAGTTGTTTAAAACTTTTGTGTGTGTGTTTATGCTTATATTAAACGATTATTGTATTATTATTGTTTAGCGTTCCTGTCGCAGCAGCAGCCTCTATACTACGCTGATGACGCTGTAGCAGCATCAGCAAACTTTACCATCATAGATACACCGGTAGCAGCAGCTAAACGTGAAGTACGTGTTCAACTGCTCGGGGCTGTCCAGTATCCGTTGTATGTAACGAGACCTCCAGGGGAAAAAGAAAACTACGATCATATACACAACATCCAAGTAGGACTTATTCCGCCCGACGACGACGCCCAGGGAGAATTTGCCGTGGTAGTGAAGCTTGAGTGCGTGAATAACGTATGTGAGTATGGTGAATTGGTGTTGTCGGAACGGGACTGGTTCGAGCTGTATGATATACGAGTCGAGGCACTGTTTAAAAATTTCTTTCATGGTTGCTGCTGTTGCAACAAGGACAACAGTGTACTACACTGCGATAAACATTTGAAATTCCATCTATGTGACAATTTATACATCGAGATTATTCACAACGAGTTTTTCGGCAACAGGGTTGCCATACATGATACACAGCGGACTATAACCTTAAAAGATTACGAGTTTCAGTCTATACTGCATTTAGCACCGTTGATCAATCATCATGCTCGAACGTTACGTCACCTCGACTTTTCACGTTTCTACCACGCAAACATAGAGAACGTAGCGGAAGGTCAACTGAGACGCCATGAAGATGCCTATAAATCGCTCCCGACATCCGATTCAATTTTATTCACGTCCGAACTGTTATGCGGTTACTACTCAGCTACCAGTTTAATAGACAACACAGCAGCAGCAGCAATTGGTGGTGGATTGAACTCGTTCATTTTATTAGAAATAATAAAACATTATCCGCAAAAGTTTATCGATGCCGTACGTACACGACTGCAATCATATCAGCAACAGCAGCAGTCGGAGACGTCAACGACAACAACGTTTGCACCGTCGTATTAAGAACACCATGGCGGAAATAAACTATCTTAGAAATAGGCTGCAAAAATATTTGCACAATTTGCAAGTGTTACGCGATGATCTCAACTCATACTGTGTAATGAATAATTTGTCAAATCATATGT
This sequence comes from Agrypnus murinus, assembly GCA_929113105.1. Classification (NCBI taxonomy): domain Eukaryota; kingdom Metazoa; phylum Arthropoda; class Insecta; order Coleoptera; family Elateridae; genus Agrypnus; species Agrypnus murinus. The sequence continues at coordinate 86,291,144 of OV816023.1, read as the reverse complement.
TACAATTGTCCATTAAATATCAAAATAAATAATATGTATAAACAATGTTGTTGTTGTTTCATTTACTAGCACAGGGTGAAGGGGTTGACTATATAAAAAGGTAGATCGTTGTCATCAGCGACAGAGTACACGAATAAAGCCGAAGCTTTCCGACGGCGAACATCCTAAGCTACAAATCCGGTAAGTAGTCATACTATGAGAGAGAGAGAGAGAGAGAGAGAAAGAGTTTCAACTTAGTGAAAGAAGGATCCACTCCCATAGTTAGCGCTAAAATTCAAATCTGGGAAGATGGGTGCTTTAAGAATGACAGATTTAAAATGACCGATTTAAATGACAGATGCAAAAATGACATATGCAAAAATGACAAATTTTAAATGCATAAATGACATATGCAAAAATGACAGATTTAAAATAGATTCAAATTTAGCGCGCGCATGCAAGATGTTGTGATATAAAATGGTTGCCTCTCTGTAGTAATACAGATTTCTTCTTCTTCATGACACGCCACCTAGTAGTAGTACACAACGCATCGATAATACAGATCCCTTCATGACGCCCTCTCTTAGCAATACACACTAATTGTAGCATTACGCCCTCTATTGGTAGCACACAGATTGCCGGTAATACAGATTCCCGTAATGGCGGGCAGGCGTGGTCAAAATGGCGCCCAAAGTTCCAAAATGGCGCACGTCCAATCAGAGAGCAGTAGGCGGGGAAATCCAAGATGGCGGCGACCAATCAGAAGCAAGGGGAGGAGCTACAGGAGTGGGGGTAACCAATCACAGCGAAGGGGGAGGAGCTACAGGAGTGGGGGTAACCAATCAGAGCGCAGCAGGCGTGGCCAAAAAAAAACTGGAGGGGCTGGTCTCAGGTGTCCCAATACCTACTCGTATCTTCGACGAAGACTCCCTTGAATCCAGTAAGAAATTCCTGGAAACTACAAGCTGAAACAAATCCAGTTCCTGATGAAAATCACATCAATAACTTTCCTCAAGAACCAGGCGCTACGACTCCCGTAGTAACAGTTCCTGAAAAGTGTCTTCAGCATTACTCGGGCACAACGATGCCGACATCTCTCTCGACATCGGAACGATGCCATAAGAAGAGGTTGTTCTTGGATATAACAGGATTAACATCTTTTTTTCTTTATTTAATTTTGATGTTTAGTTTGTTTTCTCGGATAAGCATCAACGAACTTCGCATCAACATTAACCAACCAGATTTTGTTACGTCAAAACGCGAAATTTTATGCAAAAGTCAGGCGATTAAACGGTCTCATTACTTCGTAATTAGAACAATGCGAAATTTTCGATTTCTTGCTAACCGAGAAAATTACAACCATGCAACTGCTATTTACCAAACTCAAATTATCTTATCACGCGTATGTTAGCAAATTCCATTTCGCTTACAAACCTTAGCATTATGTGCAGTGTTTCTAGTTATACACTACAAACACAAGTGCAGCAATAATGGTAGTGACATATAATTTTCCACGCGAGCCTTGTCAACTCGACATTACAAGTAATCATACATTGATAACGTTCAACTAATCAATCTTGAATAGCATTTGGACCTACCAAATACTGTGCTACATGGATTATCACAATAGTACATGCAAATGCTCTGGGCATGATTAAAGTTTAAGAGGATAGAGGTAGAAGTAGATTTTTTACTGAATCAGAGGAAAAAGGGTGTCCCCTGGATTCATGTGAGGTATTGATAATCAGCTGACTGCCCAAGAACAAAGCAAGGAAGATAAGGACCAAGAAAAAGAAAGTTTTTTAAGTCTTAAACATCACTATTTTTATGTCTTTTCCGCTGTTACAAAAGTGTTATATTCTTTTATGTTACTTTTTTCTTTCCAGCTGAAGTAGAATTCTCATCAACATCCAGTTCCCTATCCACCGATTCTGTTTCGAATCAACAACAAGAACTTAGATCATCGCATCTCAACAATAATAGAAAAAAACTTAACACGATGATGTTTCAACAGCTTCTATAAATAGAACCACCATTCAATGTTGTAGACAAGATTTTCGTAACAAACCTGCAGTGAAACTTAGAAAAATCGGTTTAAAAATGATGATGAATGATTTGTTAGCACCTGCAATTCGCTGGAATGAAAAGTTTATTTCTTCTGTCATTAGCACCTACAAAAAAGACAGACTAGCCGTTATTATTACAAGTGGTGATATCAACACATCCTTATAATACTAGGGCTTGATGGTTCCAGGAAAAAGTTTTAAGTATGACAGAAGTAATTATCAATTCTTTAAAATGGCTACAAAAATTCCAATATAGTTTTACGTGGAGCTCCTGTCGTTAGACTTAATCTCCACTTCCTTCCAAGTGGCAGTAATTGAGATACGCTCAATCAGTGCATTAATTTAAAATGGCTACAACAGCAACATAGCTATAAAAAAAAAATTTAAATTGCAAATGGTTTCCTAGGAAATTTAGTTGAAGCTACTCTTTATGTTCCCGGTACTTTCTGCAAGGGGTGAGACCGTAAAAATTTGACAGTCGCACAGATTGGCCACCCTAATGTACGTACGAGTATGTCTCACTTTGTGACTAAGAATTTTTGTTAAAGATTCGATATCAATCGAAAAGTAACTTTTTTAGTTTAGTTAAGGTAGGATCTATTACGCCAAAGATTATCACTCTAAAATTGCAAAGCCAAGCCCCAGACATACAACCTAATCATATTTTCATTACTTTTTAGATGTGGTGATCGATGATTTGGTCTGACACGTATTCAACATCTCACTTATTGCAGTGTGCTTATACTAGGATGAGCTATAAGAGCAAATCTTGTATACCGAAAAAAGTTAGTCTTAGCCCATGTATCATTAAAGGAAAATAATTCATATATAGATTGCGTGATATAGAAAGTATAGGAAATACTAGGAGTAGGGGAAGTACAGACATCCTGCTATAATACCATAATAACCAACGCACCAAAAGAAAATAAAACTCAAATCGTGAAAATCAAAGCTACATTTTTTAAATTTTAGGCTGGAAGTTTCAGACGATATGTTTATTTATCACTGCAAGAACGCAAGTAGGATTACTGCCGATAGGCTATATCTGCAAGTATTGCTCCCACTTGCCAGACCCGATACTTACTTTGCTCCTCCTATCAGAATCTTTTGTATTATTTCTATCCCATGCTATTTATAGTCTAATTCTCCCTTTTTTACTATTATTGTTAAATCCTAAGGGCTAGCATTAACGGTTCTCACTCTATGTTCTAGTTTAGATGCACTCATAGCTTGTTTTAGTTATTATTAGAGATACATAATAATTCTTCGAGTCAAGCTAAAAATTTGATAGTTTCTAATTTTTGGAAAAGAATTCTATCCATTCGCTATTCCATTAATATAAATTGTGATACTAATGGTTACTATAAAGCACAGGAACATATTTGAAATTTTCGTTTCATAATAGGCCTTGCATTAAGCTCCACAATTGGATTTGACTTTATTCTGAAAAAGTATCAATAGATTAATCATGTTTTTTTGCATAGGTTCTATTGTCCACTTCAATATTCAGATGAACATTGTAAATGGATTTATACTCTAAGGAATATATAAGCACTCTTGAGAACACTTCACGAATAATGAAAGAAGATGAACAAGATAGTTCTGGGGAATTCAAAGAGTAAGATTTGATAAAAGGTTGGGTACTGTTATACTAATGGAATGTGGTGAACTCATGCAGTGTTATTAGAATAACTTTTATTTAAAAATTCTAGTACTACTTAAAAATATTCATCTGATGTATTTACATCTTGCTAAATTATTTATTTTGAAATTATTTATCTAGTTTGAGAATTTCTGAACTCCACCTCACCTTCTATGAAAATTCTTTTTAGAAATCAATTATAATCGTTTTTGTTTCAGGTGCTAATGTAACCCTTTAATAATATATTCTTTGGGCAATAAACCTCAAACATGTTACTGTGAGGATAGTTATAGTAACACTGCGAAACTGTGTTCTTTCTAGCAATTAATGTTTTGAATCGTGGGAAATATGTGTTTCAGATGCACAATTTTATTATTCTCTTTACTCTTGCTCGTACTATATACATGATATGTAGCTGCTATTAGCCATGATTCCATTTTACAGACATCTTAGTGGTGAGTTTGGGACCGAAACCAACCAAAAATTAAAGTCTTATGTGGAATTCGATGATAGATTGTATTTTACTTGCACATTACTTCTGTTTTTATTATAGTTAAACTTTTCCTCGGTCTAAGCTAAATATCAAATGGTATGTCGGCTCAGATTTTATCGGATGGATCTTCTTTTCTACCTACTTGACGACAAAACAAAGGTGGTAGGGGTCAGACTTCTGACATTGGAATATTATTAGTGCATACCTAGAATTCCAGTTGGTTATTGTCATCCAAAGTAGAAGAAAAAGAGCATTTGGGAATTACTAGCGTTTTACTAGTGAATTAGGCAGTGAGAATAACAGACCAGGCAAGAGAAACAGCACCATTTCTTGTTACGATTTCAGCAAAACATATCTACCCAAGTAGCAAAATCTGTCTGTACCAGGAAAAGATTGCGCATACGTGCTAATAAAAATATATGTGATATTGATGAAATGTAAGCACGTACACGCAGTCTGCATTTGGTATAGACAGATTTTATTACTTGGGTAAGATAAACCAGATTATGTACACGAAAATATAAATATAATAGAATAGACAGAAAATAGGTCAAAGCAACCTTCAACCTGAGCTCGTGTCAAAAGTCCCAGAAGCTATAACAAGAGATATGATGGAAAAAATATCTTCATACTATGGATCCCTTATTATTACAGACGGAGTGATAGACCAATTGTCTCATGTACCAATAAAGAAATTTCAGATTTGTCACATAAATATGGAAACACCTCATTTGTCTATTACACGAATTTGATTGAAATAAGAGTTTTTCTAGGACCGTTATATTTGACGCAAGTGTTTAATTCAAATTACGGAGACATTGAAAGGTTAGTTGTTCACCACGTCACTAAAAAGATTTTTGCTGTTGTTAATTGCCATAAGGTTAGATAGTGTGTCAATAAGAAAAATATATCTTGATAAGTTGCGTTCTATATGAGAAATTTTTGATTAATTAGTAGCAAGTTGTAGAAATTTGCTATATTCCTGAGAAATTGCTCACTATGACAAAATGGTTGTAAGTTTTAGAGGTCAATGTTCTTTTCGAGTCTGCATAAACACAAGGCATAAGGAATATGATTTTTGAGTTTTATACCTCTGCGATGCAAAAACGCACTCTCAATCTCGTCAATGCTTTTGTGAATGCTGTTCTGTGCACCAACAAATTAGAGCCCAGCACACACAAGTTCCAAATTCTTACTCTCACTGTGTTATGATTAATCGAACCACTTAGGAACATTAACAGTAATATTACTGTGGACAACTGGTTAATGTCATTTGAATGGTGAGTAGGAAACTGATCTACGTTGGCACTGTATGCAAAAATAATAGGCTTTGCTGGAATAGACTTTGTTATGTCTAAGTGGAGACTGTATCGCCAGGTACTTCTCCCCGGGTAGTCGCATTGCACTGTGGATTGGATGCCGCGAGGGCAACCTTGCGAAGAATTGGTAATTTGGGTCAGTTCGGTCACTTAAGATCTAGAGGTATGGCTGATCCCAAGAAGGCTACTCCAGAGGATCACTTTATAAGGGGTGTTGATGCGATTATATAGCTTCTCACACCTAAGACAACCCTACCTCCTAGCAGATATTGGCCGGGTGTCTACTTCTAGGTAGAGTCAAACGGGGCTTTGTCGAAGACCCGTCAAGCCTAATTATGGTAGTGTGGGTTGGCTAATTTCTAGGATATGCTAGGCAGACTCAATTTCCCAAGTCCCAGTCATACTAGAGGTTGGACTCGTCCGGGCAGTGAAAGACTGTATGCTGGACTAGGGGTGATGGGACTCCCTCGGAGACGGATGAGCACGTTAATAGCTCCGGCAGTAGCCTGGAGAGCTAGTAGAGGGTGGATAGACAACCTCGCTCCCACAAGTGAATACTGGTAGCTCTTACAAATGTAACTGACGCGTTAATTGAGCGTAACTTCGTAGTCCCCTAAGGGGGACAGTGGTCATATGCTTAACGTAGGTGGGCCATTTTAAACAAAAATTGGATATTTGTGTGCAAAAATAAACCAAAGATTCCTCAAGAGGTTGTCTTGGACAGAAAGACTAAATCCGATATCTCTAAATTTGCTTTTTCCAACACAAAAGCATTGGTTCTTTAGATTCAGATGCTCTAGATCAAAAGTGTGCAAAATATAAACCGTTAAGTCTTTTGTACTGTATCAAGGTTGTCAAATTTCATTGTCGACTTAGGTCAATCCTTATTCGCGGTGGACCTTAGACGAAGATTATTAGAAAATATCCTAGGAAAACTGTCACAATAATTAGAAGAGTATTAAAATGCGAAGATAGTGTAGTAACCGCAGGACAACCTGTGACATCTCAAGAAGAATTTGACCTCCATCAGCCCAACCTCACAAATAGTGACAGTATTTACATATATACAGACAATAAACATTCTACTACTTGTAATAAACGTAAAGATCACGTTTGTAATTCCACACTTCATAGTCTATCACGTTCATAGTATTGCTCTCTATTGTGTAAGAAGAGCTAACAATAAGATTAGGGTAGTTCAAACTCATTGCACGATTTCTTTGTGTAGTAAGTCTTATAATCTATATAATATACAGGGTGAATGAGACCACCCATATCAGTATTTTTTTTTAAAGAACGGTGAGTCGTAGAGAGTTGGAAAAAAAAATTTATTATAAAAGTCATACTAAAGAATCGAATGGTGATATTATTATTTCTTGAAAAAGTCAGCATCACGAGTAGTTTTGTCTACAATGTCCAGAACTCCAAAATTTTAAATGGCACCATAAGTCGAAAAACGTATTGTTGAAAAGATCGTTAAAAAAGAAGAAAGTTTTGTTGGAAAAATTATTTTACTACTACCATCCCTTTTAATTAATATTTTATTAAAGTTATTACATTTGAAATTCGTTGTTAACAAACAAAACTGAAAAGTCGGCTTTTAAAATCTAGTTATTGAATTAAACAATCTTACAAGTGTTCAAAATGTCTTCCATTTACTTCTAAACACTGTTGACCTCTTCTAGTTACACTATCAGTGGCTCTAAGTATTTCTTCATTACTTAATGATAGGCAAGCATTCCGAATTCTCAGCTTCATATCATCTCTCGTTGTTGGTTTTTCTTTATAAACAATATCCTTGATCCGACCCCAAAAGAAAAAACTAGAGGCGTACAATCTGGTAATCTTGGCGGCCACACCACTGTACTTCCTCTGCCAATCCATGTATTAGGAAATAGTTGATTTATCGTGTTCCTGGCAACTAAGGAAAAATGAGCTGGGCAGCCGTCTTGCTGAAACCACATTCTTGCTCGCATTAAAAGAGGGACATTTTCCAGTAAGTCGATCAAGTCGTTACCTAAAAACCCGGCATATCGTATTCCATTCAGAGTTCCTTCGAAAAATAAGGGCCTATGATAGATCCACCAAGAATACCACACCACGTATTAACACTCCAAAGGTGTTGATTGTCAATAGTTTGTAGCCAGTGAGGATTTGTTTGCGACCAGTATTGCGCATTGTGAATATTGACTTCTCCAGTGCTTTTAAAACTAGCTTCGTCAGTCCATAAAACTCTCCTAGGAAAGTGGGGACCTTTATTTAGTAACCAATTACAAAAAATGACTCGACCTTGAAACTCATTCTCACTTAATTCTTGGTGCATGTGCATGTGGTATGGATGGAATTTGTGATCCTTCAAAATTCTGCATACGGAGTATTGGCTAATTATGTGGAGGGTATTATGTGGTCTTAAAGACGACCTTAAAGTCTGTTGAAGATTTAAATTAATCTGTCAAAGATCAACTTTGAGTTATTTACGTATTATGGTCATAGACAGACAACGGTCCGGTATTAGATAAACAATGTGACTGTGACTGAGCTATCTAGATTTTTCAATTGCGAAACTTGGGAAGGCATGTTATAATCTAACAGCCTTGGTAGTGTAATGTCTAGCGTGCTGGACTTTCACCCAAGCGGCCCGAGATCGACTCCCGGTGCCGGCAGATCTGGTTAAGGTTTTCTGCAGTTTTCCTTAGCTGTGACACAAATTTGGGATTTGCACTGTTCCATCTGTAAGTCGGCTGCAGCCGTAGGGCGTAGGCCCTATTTAATAATAATAATCACCCCCTCCCTCCCGCACAAGCTTATAGCTTCTGAGGCCTGGTTTCCAGGCTAGGGGTTGTAGCAATTATTATTATATAATGGTGTTATTAATATTGCAATCGACACTTAACTGATAATATTAATTATTGACATGTCTATTGATGTATCTTCTATAGCCACAGAAAACGATTAAATCTCAAATAGCTATTAGTATTTTAAATGTAATACATATGACAATTTGTGGCCACCCTAAAGAAATCTAATAAAATTTATTTATTAAACAACCATAAGGTTGTTATTTACTTGCAAAGATACTATACATAACAGTCTATAAACGATAACTTCTATAAACATAAATGTGAATATGAACAGATACACGTGTACTTGGCGTTTGATTAATTAAATAACCAGTAATGTAAAGAAACAATCTTGTTAGGAATACCATAAATGCTGGATGATTAGGTGAAGTTATCATGGATAATGAATGTAAAGCTGATTATTTTAGCAATTCTTTCAAGATACAGTTATTAATACGTCAAGTAAAATTAATAAACCGAGTAAAATACGCTATTAGATTACTTTAATCTAACACAATTTATTTAACTCCAACTACAGAAAATTAAATTATTAACAGTTGTATATAAACTCTTTAGAAGATTCTATGGCAGCAGGAAATGTGGGAATGACAAGTTAATGCGACATTAAAAAAGAATATAATAAAATGTTTTATCTTGCATAACCGATTTATGTTTTGCAAATGGAAAATTTTCTCGACCATTAAAAACTAGCGTAATTATTTTCTTATGTTAAATCAGACTTACAGATAAAATTAACAATAATTATTGACATATTTGCGCGGCAAGTGCCATTTACGTGAAGACTTCAAAGGTGGTGCTTCCAACACAAAATAAAAACACGCTTATTATTTAAAAACTAGCATAATACCCGTTGAAAAATCAACGGTCCGCTTCTGATCATGTTAGCTATCCACGAAGTAAAAAACAGATCTATTTATAAGTTATTTTTTGAGAACCTGTAGCTCAGGATGTGCTACTGCAGTGGAGTTTTTATTTTCCTTAATAATAATGTCATTCGAATCATAACATGTAACTATAATTTAATATAATCACGTTTGATTCATAATTAGTAATGCTTTTCTTCGTAATTTCTAATAAGTCCCACACTTTTTTTGCTCAAATAAATGCTATAAAAACACATAAATTGCCCTTTTTTCAAAATAACTTTAAACGAATGGTAGGCGTGTTCAAAGAGAATACATAATACAATTATTTTAATTATATACCTATGTAGTTTATTATTAATATATTATGTACTTTATATACCATAATATTCGTTGGAAAATCAACGACGTGTGGAGCTGAAAACGCGCCACTCGCTGGCAATCAGTGCGTGCCCCCATTAACTTTGTAGTTTTTGTAAAAGCCGGTAAATCTCGAGAACCACTGAATAGATTTTGATGCCGTTTTCACCATTTGATAGCTTATTTCCTAGCAAAGCTTTCTATATATACAGATTATTGAGAGGATTTTTGGAGAGTCCAGTAATAAGCAAAGTATGAAATACATACTTAAGAAAATTGGCTCTAACAGAGACAAAACGCATTACGGTGCGAAAATGGTAACAGATAAAGGCAAACTTTAAGCGAACGAATTGTAGCCCTCAAAAAGATCTACAAAAAAGTCTGGTATGGCATATACGTATCTCTTACAGAGTACTCACAACCAAGATTTCTATAATAGTTATTTTTGCGGAAAACTCTTCTCCCCATGGAATGCTGCCTTACTCCGCCCCTGGCTAAAATGCCGGTAATTTTTGTATTTGTTTATCTTCAGAATTGCTTCAAGTATAATCTGTGAAATATTGAAGTTTGTAGCTTTCGCCATAAAAGATATATAGCCATAATGATTTTTCAAGATAAGATATTTTTCGGTGGACATCGGACATCGGATACCGGACATCGGAACTGGCTATTATTATATAGGAGATAAGAACTCGTGCTCCATGGTGATTCACAGGTGAATTTATGTACAGTATAGGTATCTACATACATAATTTCCAATAATAATAATAATATGGTTTATTACCCAACAGCATAAACCAATTGCAGGAAATGCAACACATTCAAAAATCAATTGCATGTATATAAAGTATACATATTATCAAATTTAACACTTATTTAACACAAATAAGTTTAATGAATTACAAAAAAAAAATTAAATATAGTAACTAATTTAAAGTTAATAAAAGAAGCACTTGAAACTATTCCTTATAACACCTAAAAGTAATTAAATGCTACCTCCAGAATAGTTTTAATGAGTCAACATTTATGTCAGTACTATTACTTATTATACTGCACCCAAGCAGCATTTTTAGTCATCGCTACGTACCAGCAACTACCGGTGGAACTATTAAGTTTTTGCCACTAGTCACAAGCACATAATTTTTACGATTTTATTACATGTCTGGAACCAAAATGGGGAACAATGTTTGGGGTAGCAGATACGTTGCAGTAACCTCTCTGAAACTTGTACAGCTAAGTTTCGGCTACATAGCGGGAACGTGGCGACGTAGTAATTGCTACTTTCGTGAAACTTCTTTTCTGTTTGACACATAGTGTCGCGTGTTTGCTCTCTCTTACTCTTGCAACTTAACAAATATTCTATCGTTTTCTATACTAATGCTGCGTATCGTGCCACAAAATAGATTAATAATTTATTTGTTATACGTACTTAATAATACAAAGAGCGATGAATTGTTTGATTATTTTGTCATTCCAGTATACCAAAATTATAAATCATTGCAGCTTTTCTGTAAAATGTGATAATGATAGATCGAACAATAACAACGCGCTCTCTTTAAATATATCTTTTAATAAAAAAACTTCATTTAATAAAAACCATTTATATATTATTCCTAACACAATTTGGTACCAATTTGTTATTTTTATTCAAGGTTATATAGTAAAACATCTATTAACAATCATAACAAATTGCAAATTGCTTCGGGCAAGTTACTGCTACAATGATAATACCATTTTGAAGTTGCAACAACTTTAAAGTAATTATGCTAAGTGGCAAACCGTTCCACATACTTTAAAAGTTACTCAGAAGTAATAGAACCATATAGTTCCCATAAATAGTAGAAACAACTACATAATTACTAAAAGATTCCGAACTGACGTAATTAAACCTATAAAGTCATAAATTTAGTTGTAGTTACGTAACAACTACTCAATCAAAGTTCCTATCTCAGTTACTACTACTTAGTTGCTGCTTGGGAAGAGCCTACATATTGTGTTTACAGGTAACTTCAAGCATAGATTAGTTCTACCATCCGCTAAACAGTGTACGGCAAAATTCAATCTGATTAATGATTGAAAACTAATGACTAAAAATTTAATCATACCCTAATGACTAATGATTGATTAGTTTTAGCCCTAATCAATTAATCAAAACTACAATTTTTTGATTGAAATTGAGGCTGCAGTTAACATTCACACTACTACCCTACAGCTATTTAGTACGTCCTACACTTAGCTACCCACTAACTAACGCCAATTTATAGGTAAACAAGTTTATACACGAAATCAACCCCTAAATAATAAATTACCCTACATAAAATTATACCACAAAATCAAAAATGATAAAATTCAGGAAAACCTTGTCATAATTTTGGACTTAATTAAGGACTATTTATTGTCGCATAACCCATTTTTGGAATTATCCCCTTAATTAGTAAATTATCTCGTGCAGGTAAATCCAAGAAAATAAATAATAAAAAGCTGATAAAACGTTGCATTATTCAAGACTTAACTTAATATTTATTGTCAAATAACTCTTGAAATCAAAAACTTGAAACTTGAAACCATCCCCTATATTGGTAACTTACCCCATGAGTAATGTCGTGAATTAAAGATGAAAAACTATGCCATAATTTTGGACTAATTAAAGACCAATAATTGGTATATAACCTATTTTTGAAATCATCCCCTAAACTGTCATTCTCCATAAATAGTATCACGAAGTTAAGTAAAAGCCTTAATAACCGAGCCATCACTATGGACTAATTAAAGACCATTCACTGATATAATCACTTTTGGAAATCAACCCCAAAATAGATAACTACCCCATATGAATAATAACAAGAAATTCAATACTCTAAGTTCAGAAACACGTCATATCCTAATTTTAGGGTAATTACAGATCATTCACTGACACACAATCTGTTTTCAAAATCAACCTCTAAATAGAAAACTACCCCGAATAAATAAGGAAAAAGATTAAATAGGATAACATTAAAGAAAACCCTATGTTATAATTTTGAACCAATCAAAGACTATTCATTGGCGCATAACTCATTTTCCAAATCAACTCCTAATATAAAACTACCCCAGATGAATAGGAAGCCCATCCCATACTATTTAGTTGCTCCAGTTTTAATTTTGTTAAAGCCTGCGTTTACCAAAGAAAGAGTGCTGAACGTACTTAAAAATAAAAGTGGGTCAACATAAACAAGTAGGTATTCATGTGGGCTAGTTTCATTATTAGGAGTTGATTTGGAAAATGGGTTATCTGCCAGTGAATAGTTTTTTTGTTTTATAGTTATGGCTTGATTATTCAGGATTTCTTTAACTTCATGATATTATTTATGGAGAGTAACATTTTAGGGGATGATTTCAAAAATGGCGTTTGAGAAAATGAATACTCTTTCACTAGTTCCAGGTTACAGTACACCTTCTTCAGACTCTTATGTATTGAATTTAATGAAATTATTCATTAGGATAGTGGTGATTTACCAGGTTAGAGGGTGATTTTAAAAATGGGTTATATACCAGTGATTGGTCTTTAATTAGTCCAAAATTATGGTCCAGTTTTCATGTTGAGTTTTTCATCTTTAATTCGCGATATTATTCACGGGAGTGGTTACCAGTTTAGGGGATGATCTCAAAAATGAATCATCTGCTAACTAGTAGTATTGAATTAATGCAACATTATGGCACGGTTCTATTAGCTTTTTACTTTTATTTTCGTGGATTTATTTAAAAAGAGCGATTTAAGGGGTTGATTTTGAAAAGGGATTCAGTATATGCTGCTGGATAGTCTTTCATTAGTCCAAAATTATGACCTAGTTTAAATTGAACTATTATCTATATGCTGGGGGTGCTAGCTTGAGATCAAGCCAGCACCCCCCACTTTAAAATTTTCATTTCTAATGAATAGTAGTTGGTTCAAATTTTTTTTAATTGGTCTATAATTAGTTCAAAATCATGGCACTAAGCTTTTTGAAAATCGACAAAGTAGAGGGGGGTGCTATCTTTACTGACGTAAATTGTGGATGCTTAAAAAAAGTAGATTTGAGAGTTAACAATAGGGTGTCATCTAATAATAATTTTGGCACAGTAATTTTGTGGAAATTGTACAAAAGGGATTTAGTTAGCTATTTATGATTGAAACTAATGATTAAATGATTGATGATTATTCTATTTAGTCATGATTAAGACTAATTTTTCAATCATGATTACTTTAGTCATGACCAATTAGTCATAATTAGATTTTTAGTTGACCAATCAATCGATTGAAAAAATTAGTTGATTACTCCCAACACTGCCGTTAAATAAAATGTTACATTTCTCCTACTATTGAGTCTCGGCACATGAAAATTGATTAATTCTAAGATGTATGGGCCATCAGTTTTATAATGTATCAATTTGTACAGAAAGGTTATCCCTTGACAAATCCTTCTACATTCACAGGATTTAAATCCAAATGTATTTAATATGACTTGGTGGTCAAATACTCTAGTGAGATACTCGTCATAACTCTTGTACCATAAATATTTTAAAAATTTTCTTTGAAGGCCTTCAATATCATTTATATTGCACTCATAAAATGGACTCCAGAAAAATGCACAATATTCAAGTTTGGAGCGAATTAAAGCAAATATAATGCTTTTAAGGCATCAATATTAGTAAATTGTTGGCAGTTTCGCTATTAATTCCTAACATCTTGTAACCTAACGAAACCGCTTGATTTATGTGTGCTACAAAGGTGAGTTGGTTATCAAAAATTATACCTAAATCCTTAATGTGCTGTGATCGCGATCGAGGTACTTGATAAATGAAATAGGTAAAAAGTATTTGAATAGTCTTGTGAGTAAATGATGCTACTTTGCACTTATTAATGTTTAAATCAAACCTATTTAAGGAGTACCAATTGGCAATAGAATCAAAGTCTAATTGAAAAGCAATACAATCCAATTCAGAGGTCACAGGTAAAAAAACTTAACGTTGTCTGCGAACAATAATATCTTAGATTTGAGATTATTACATATATTATTAATAAACATTACGAAAAGAAGTGGGCCTAAATTGGAGCCTTGTGGTACTCCAGAATACACCATGTATTTATTAGATCTACACCCACTATAAGAGACATATTGCCTTCTGTTTTGTAGATATGATCTAAATAAGGAGGTAAGTGCTAAAGCCGAAATTACAATGCTTTTGAAGTAGAATGTCATGGTCAATTCGATCAATCGCTTTAGAAAAGTCTGTGTAAATAGCATCAATCTGACAATGGATGTTGCTTTTCAACGAACCCATTATGGTATATTGATGTATTATTTTTTATGTTGTGATGAATATGTTGAAATAAAACTATTTCTAAAACTATGGAAAAATTTGACAAAATAACAATCTGTCTATAGTTGGTTATCTCAGAAATGTCGCCACTTTTAAACACAAGAACAATTTTAGCAACATTCTACTACTTCGAAAAAGTAGAAGTTTTGAGGATTAAATTAAAAATGATAGAAAGCGGTCGAGCTAAAATACCTGCACAATCTTTGACAAAAAAGTAAGGAAGTGTATCATTACCAGCTGTAGGTTTGTTCTTTAAACTTTTAATTGCGGCAATAATGTTATTCTCGGTCACATGATCTAGAGTTATGGAAGGGAAGTTTATGTGTAAATTATCATTATCACAATGACCATTATTATTTGATGATACTTCTGGAATATTGTCCAAAGAATAAAAATAATCACCAAATGCATTGACGATTCCTTTGAGGTATTTTAAGTGATGCCTCTCTTATGCATTATGCTAGGAATCCTACTGCTGTTCCTCCTAGTTTGTATAAAGGAGCGGAAGCGGAAGGCCCTTTTTTGAATCGGTAAAAATAGACTGTTGAACCGTATGCACATATTCACTATAAGCATTTTTAATGTTTATCTTAATCAAAGTTCGTAGTCGACTAAACTTATTATAGTAAACATCAGAGTGTATCATTTTATATAAATTATAATATTTATTTTTTTGTTTAATAGTACGAATAATATCATTTGTGTACGATTTCCTATATTTATATCGTTTCTTATCATAAGACGGTGGTGCATACAACTCAAATAATTCATATAGTATAGATATAGTAAGTTATAAAAGTGTCAAAGCAGTTTAAAGACGGATCTTATTGCAAGGCGCGCTCAGGTGAAATTTGGCATAAGTAATATACTGTGTGAAAATCGCCCTTATGGGCCTGGCTATTAAGGTATAATTTAGTACGTTCAATCTACGGTTTGAAGAAACCTTTTGGAATACAAAAGTTCTAGAACAAGATATTCACATGCACAACTTGTTTCTTCTGACATTCTTATTGTATGTATTTTTCAAAATAATTCTACACATGTTTTATTTTATTTATTTTTTTCACGCCTACACTACGGGGGAACCAACATCTATGGTCATATGTCCCCAATCTAACATGCAACACGTATACACACACCCATAGTTGAGGTGGCGAAATTTTCCAATTAGAAAAATTCCGTCGCCCCAAGTGGGACTCGAACCCACCGCCCTTGGAACACGAGTGATGCACTGACACCACTCGTCCACCGCCGGCCCTACATGTTTTATTATATTATTTTTTTAAATATATTTATAGGTATCTTTTATTAAACAAATATATAGTAGTAATTATTATTTTGTGTTTTTAAATGTTTGTAAATATAAATGTATTTTACCGTTTCAATACCACTTCGATAATCGCAGATGTTTGGAGGTGAACAACCCAACATCATTGAAATAAGTCTCGTAAGTTGTGACGTAAATAAATATACCTTATGAGATTTTACCCCATCTTTATATTTCTTATTTCGAAGTCGAAGTGCAAAGATGGCTTGGGTTGACTTAGATTTATTTGCTTTAATACGTCAGATCCGCAATCAATCTTGCACTCGGTTCAAGGAAATTACCTGAGGCAATTTCTGGGGCTTCACGAGATGTATTAACGGTGTTGTCTGCAAATGTGGATGTTAACGCTTTTTCTGAAGTAGGTACGTCTGCCGTATACAGTGACTACATGACCTGTTCAGTGAGTTCCTGTTGGAATTTTACCTGAAAGTTTCTGTTGGTCAGGTACGACTTTCTGAGGTGGTAGAAATTATGCGGTAGAGCCGTTTTAATTTTAAACAGCAGCCCCGGGTGCCAGATCTTATGGAAGGCCTAGGCCACATCCAAGAACGCAGTGGAACAATACTTCTTGTTTTCGAATGCCTGGTTGATTTTATTTACTATCCTGTGAACTTGCTGAATGGTGCAATGTTCCTCCCTGAACCCAATTGATGATCCGATATCAGTCGTGCTCTTCAAGAAGAGGTTTCATTCCTTTCAACAGGAAATTTTCAAACACCTTGGAAGCTGCTGGCAATAAACTAATGTGACGATAGGATGATGCTTCTTCTGGTGGCTTTCCTGGTTTAGTAATAAGTACAGCTTGAGCCACTTGAGCGGGGAAATGATTCAATCGTAACATAGTATTAAATATGGCCATCATAAGTTTAAGTCCTTGCTCCGGTAATTTTCGCAGTACTTTGCCCGTAATAAGATCATATCCTGACGTCTTCATTGGGTTTATTTCGTGACTAATTGCGTGTCTAACCTACACTAGAGTTATCTTCTTCATTCTAAAGTAATTCAAGGTATAGCTCAATTCTAGGTATCGTTGTATTTCTTCGTCTTCTTCTTCAGTTAATTCAGACGGAAAGTGCTGAAATACATTCGTAAGGTGTGCTGCAAATGTATCAGCTTTATCTTTTTCACTTCTGACCCAATTGCCATCGGTCTTTCGAATTCGGGGTAGTGCTTATTGTGGTTGTTTTAGCTTTCGTGTGGCTCTCCACAATGAATAGTCTGATGCTTCAGTGGCAGAGAGACTTTTTAGATAATTTTGTATTGCCTGGTTTTTTAGATCATGGAGTATTATTTTCAGGTTCCGTGCTGTACTATTAAGCCTGTTTTTGTCATTTGGACGTTTAGTGTTCTGCCATGTATACCTATATATGTATTCTGCCAAAGACATTTGGGGATGTATCTTGATCGAAGTTAACTTGGAAGAAATATATTGTCAATAAGCGTAAACAACTAGGTTTGAAATTCTGAAAATTATACTGGCTGCTAGGAGGTAAATCCAAATTCACACTAAATAAAGTTTTACTTGATAAAACATTATTAAATCCTATTTGGACATATGGGTTGCAACTATGGAGTACCAATAAGCAATTCTAACTTGGAGATCCTGCAAAGATATCAGTCAAAGACGCTAAAAACAATAGCGGACGCCTCACCGTGATCTTCGAGTGAAAACTGTTAAAGCTGAGGTGTGGTGCCCGAGTGCAAGGTATCTAAGTCGACTCGAAAGCTATACCAACACCCTCGCAGTGAATCTATTGGACAATAGCAATACAACTTATAGACTTAATAGGTTTAATCCTGTAGACCTAAAAGATCGTTTTTAGCTTCTAATCATTGTTATTAATTAGTAACTAGTTTTCACACATTATACATATTCATATTAAGTAGTTCTATAATTCTATAATCTATGGTTTTCATACTAGATTCATGGATTTAGAGATCATACGGATATCATGGAAGGCGACTAAATAAATCAGTGTTTCTGGAACACCGCATCGCGCTTTAAAGAACGAACTACTATAACCACAACAGGCCTCTCACCACATTTGAACCCGGTCTCACAAAAGTCGGAGCTGGTCCTGAATGAGAGTAAAAAAGAAAGACTAGAATTGACTCAAGACTTACCATCAATGAGTAACCAGTTTTGTGTTGTACTATTTACCTAATTTTCGTCGATAATTAGGCGACTCTCTTCAACATGTAGTAAAGCAATAAACTCTGGAAGATTAGTAAAAACTCGTGATGGTTTGGAATGTGTTGTCATTTATTAACTAAAGGTAACAAAAAGTTGCAACGCGGTAGTAATAGTAGTGAAAGATATTCCAAAGTTTCTAGGTATGTAAGCTAGCGTATAATTTGCCAAAGTATTTTGAGTTGGAAATATCAACATTTAGCAGTAGATCGTCATTTGAATGTGTGTACAGTGGTATGGCCATTAATGTCTAAAATCCACTATGCTGTTTGGTAAGATCACTAACTTTTACATTGTCCGTCACTTGTTCATTATGTTTCTAGATAGAGTATTTGCAAAGAAAACATGCTATACACAAAAAAGGCAAGGATTACAGACACACATGGTAAGGTTGCAAAGTTATTAATAGTTAGCAACTTGTTGCTACTTCCTACTTTGACAGTAGTTCATGCTCTTTGCTATTTCATCAAAGAATTCATGGAAGCGTTCTAAAAGCACAATACAAGTAATGTGAGCAATAGATTGTTCAATAGTGAGAAAAAGTTTTTTTAATAACTCTACCAACTTTAATAACGTGGTGGTAATACAATGGTTCATTCTTGATGTTTAAGTTTAAGAATCAGGTCGAATATGAATCAGCTTGACCGAAAATGTTGATGAAATGTTATTCCACAGCAATTAGTTGATTTTATTTTTTCATCATTATTTTTTAAGCTCTTCCTATTAGGATGTTTAACAGCGTCCTAGGCTTGTAAGTTGATACATTCAAATGGGGTTTTTCTGGCATAAACGTAATAAAGTGGTAACTAATTTCAATGCCCAGGAAAAATAATTTGAGTGAAGAAAACCGTTGAAAAGTACTGCTGAGGTCTATAACAACCGGGTTTTAATGGATATGCCGTTTGAGTGATCTTTCTGGGAGACGATCATTACTAATAACAAGACTATGCTTTAGATTTCTTAAACAGTGAAGACGTTTATTATATTTTTGATATTTCTTAATGAAAGTGGTAGTTACTTCAATTAGCACTTTTGCTTATTGGGCGGCAGTATTGGCATTATAACTCTCTGTTGACTATTATCTGCCATGAAGGACAATCTATGGAGCCATGCATAATGAAGATGGATGTACGAATATTTCAAATTACGAATGAGGGCGTAAAGAGTCTCTATAAGAGGCTGTATAAAATTTGAAAACACGGATTAGATGTATTATTGCGGTATCTATGCATAATGTTGTTATGGAAAACAAAGAACAATTAATATCTCGAAAGGTCAGTACAGATGCTTTAAATTGCTATCCCTGTTCAATTTAGCAATAATCCAGCCGTCTGTAAAACTTATTTTGGACCTTTTCTTTTGGTATTGACGCAATGGAATGTATTTCATGTCGTATTCGATACATCAGATCTTTTGAGTTACTTGATTTAGTTGTTAATACTTTATTTTCTAAGTGACCCCAAAAGACAAACGGAGGAACTTAGAACGGGCGATCTACCTAGTGGGAATTCCTCATCTACATAAATACCTAAATCATTTTTAAATATTTTTCTTATAAATCCATTGTTTGGGAATTAAGGAGTTTTCACTCTTCTATAAATATAACAGTTAGAATTGATTATAAATTTAAGACGAGAAGTTTTGGAGGCCAGCGTAGCTTGTAAAGTTAAGCCAACCGCTTAACAATCTGAGGTAGCGGACTAGTTATCAAGTCCATGGGCGTTTGTCCATGTACATGCTTATCCATTTTATCTGCATTTTTAAAAATAAAAATGCTACAGCTCTAAATGGCTTTATTACAAGTTACAATTTGCTGTATATACATAAAATCTTGATGAACAAATTCGTAACCGGTTCAACCGATTTACTGGGAAGAGATATTTTTATTCATAAGGTAAGTTTTAAAAACCTAATAAAGATTTGCTTTTTTAATTTACCTTTTCTTTTGTATGAAGTAATTAATTAAATATTCAAGCTTTTTTGTTGTTAATTTGTTGAATGACAAGTAATGTAAATATTTCTGCATATCTAGAACATAAATTAAGTGTTAAAAACACTCTGTGTAATTAGTTTTTAAAATATTATGCACAGAAAATTAGAATTGGGCCAAAATATTGTTCATTGAATTTCGTTGGAAAAGTAACATCTTGTACTTGAAGTTATCCCCATCTTGTGCAGTAATTAGTAAAGAAAGATTAGATTACATACAGTCGAGCTTACTTCTTGCCGCGGGCACTCGTTCGTCTGTTGGGAAGCATAAAATATTATCAAGCATTTGTCTTGAGATTATTATCTTCATAGAATGACTCCAAGTTTAGAAGTCAAGTAAGTTTATTAAAACGATTAATTTATTGGAATCTAGTATTATTGGAAAATATTTAATAGTGATTAAAGCCATTATCATTTCTAATACTGTATAATAATTACCACCATGAGTTTTTCGCCTCTTCGGTGTGTTCAATACATTTAAAAATCGTTGTAAATTATCTACATTAATTACATCATTTTAATTTACGGCACTTTACGCTTAATCTCTTTTATTTTACGCATACAACGGTCTTTTATGCATTCATTTCTATTAAGGGTTAAATAACGCGACAGTTATCAACAGGTGAATAGCGTTTCTCAACATCAATCTTATTTATTGTGTTCTTTTTCTTATTAACACCTCGTAACTTATAAGTAGATCTTGTGAAATATGTGAAGTAGAAGTAATGTATACTTTTTATCTGACCATATATGTCTAGGAGATTATATTTGCGGACAAAATCGACATAGTGCTTTATTTTGCATATTTGAGAAGCTCTTTGCAAACCACAACTTATTCAACACGACAACTTTAACGAAAGATGAAAAAGTTTTTGCACTGCCTTTTACTTATTGTTATAGGGGAAAGTTGAATAGTTTGCACCTAAATTATCGATCGACGTAAAATTAAAAAATCAGTCGGTGGTACCATCTAGCGTTCACATCCTGAATTACGTCTACTCAATAGCCATTTAAAGTGCTTTGAAACTTATAGGATAACATTGAGTAAATTCAGTGGTGTAGCAATCGCTTAGCGAAATCCATCGCGCGAAAGGGACAAGGTTTGGGGACCCAAGGGCAGGGGCCGGGCGCTAAACACGGACCTAGTCGAGTTAAAAAACAGAAGCTGAACTAGTCAAAAAGGGAAGTCAAGGGGAAACCATTGCTTGAATAAATTCTACTTCTTGCGTCGATAACTCCGAAAAAAACCTCAACACCCAGATACGCAATGTTGACTTTACAGAATGTATTAATATTATGATGAATCTGTCAAATTAGTATTAATGAAGGCTGAACTATTTGACAAGATAAATAGTTGTAAAGAAAACTCATCATTCACAAGTTTGAATATGACATTTTCCCTTAAATGACTCAGCTCCAGGCACCATGAATGGATTTAAGGGCTGGCTATGGTTAGCGGGAAACGAATCTGCAACAGATTGAGTAGGGTTTATATTGGACTTTGAGGAGAGGTGATTATGACTTATATTATTATCGGCCACTACCGAATCCTAGTAAGCCATTAATACCTTCAAATGGGCAGTTGATTCGACGCCAATAGTATTTCACGTCCAAGACAACCTGACTTCCACGTAATACTTCTTGGGAAACTCTACTAGGGTCGGAAAAACCTAACAAGGCACTGGTAAAAGCACACCAAGCCTATAACTGACGCTTGGGGTGAGTAATTGTTCAAAACTCAGCCCACACTTCGGTTGACTTCGATGTGGCAATAAAAACTCTACATGATGGTTACGTTAGAATTCAGCTAGAGGGTATAGGAACTATCCAGAGGAACCGAATCGCGACGTGTGCGATAGATCCGTTACTAGTCTCTCAAGCTAGTAGAATAGCAACCTCGTTCCCATTAGAGAGAACTGGCAGTAGTCATCTAAGGAAGTAACGCGCTAATTTAGTGTATTCCAATCCCTCACTCATAAGGAAATCGTAGCAGGAAGTTATATGGCAGGTATGTCGCATAAATGCGCAACATATCCATCATCAGTCGCGCACACTTTGTTGAGTTTGATCTTTCTTCGATTTTTTTTTATATCACCTGTCGACTAGAAAACAATAAGTTGTCTACAAAGATGCAAAATGCTCCCAGGTTTGAAGTTTACTCAGGTGTACCTTAGGGCGCCAACTTGGAACCATTACTATTTATAATATTAATCAATAAATTGCCAAAGTACTTAAAACACTTCAATTTCTTGCTGTTTGCCGACGATGTGAAAATCTTTCGCAAGAGACACTGCATTGCTGATTATTTGAAGCTACATTTGTCAGATTTACACAATGTTTATTCATGGTGCATCAATAACGCTCTTTGTATGCCCTTTTATAAATCATGGAAATGGCTATTGTTTAGTATTTATTTTAGTTTTATATATTTTAATTCTAAGCAAAATATTTAAAACTTTTTGTACACTCAGTACAAAATTTTGAAAATTGTTTTTTTCAATGTGACTTTTGTGTCATTTTTTCTGTGAATATAATTACCACAGTATTTCATCAGGTACTTCAAAACTTTCTACAACTATTAGCTTCTCAGAAGAACTACTGGTCAAACTTGTAGATGTGTTTACTTAACAGTTATGCAGATTTTTGTCCGTGACTGACGCTCGTGACTGACTACCAATTTAAACAAGTAGTAGTGGTAGTTATGGGGAGACCGAAGTCTAGCAAGTAGACCTTCATATGCCCTTTTTGCCAACCCCTTGACATCCCCCTAACCACCTCCGCTATCACCTACTTCAAAAACCTCTTCTCCCTCTGCAAACCTGCCCGATTTCCCAATGAAGGTTAGGATATCGGTCCACGCTAGGGAGTGCAACTCTTCCTTTCGAAGCGTAGCTACACCAAACGTTTTAAAACGTAGACGGTGGTAAGCCACGCATTCTCCCAGGTAGTGATAGGATGTTTCTTCCTCTCTCCCACATCTTGAGCAAATGGGGTCTTCCTTTACTCCTATCAAAGATAGATGTCTTCTTAGTTTACAGTGGCCTGTCAAGATCCCTATCAGAAGATTAACGGTTCTTCGGCTCCTTCCCATTAGCCAGATCGACTTCTTTGAGTCGAATCTCTCTATATGGTCCTTCGCCTGCCGACAGCCTCTGCACCTTCTCCACTTCTGTCGAGATATGCTGCCTTGTAATACCCAGAAAGGGTTCCGGTCCTAGACAGATATCCTCAGCACCGAGTTTGGCCAGTTCATCACCTTCTCGTTGCCCCAATTAAACAAAATTAAACAAAGTAATAATATTATGTATAAATGTTAATTGTAATTAGCATTAACAAACCACTGTATGAATATATACTTGTGCGTGATCGGTTAGTTTCAGACTCACAAGACTATCTGAGTCTGAGTATCCCAAAGGTTATTCGTAGTATCAAAGTATGTGAGTACCCAGAAGTGTACCGATTTTCCAAACTATCCAAAAATCCTAAAACCAACTGAGTGTTCAAGTGTCAAAATTATCCAAAAAATATTTGAAAGCATAGTAATAGTAATTTGCAAGTACAGTTATACTTGAGCCGAATTACAGTGTTGTATGTACTACAGTGCCGAGCACTTGCAAATTGACGACTCTTTATACGAAATTCTTTATTCGTTGTTATTCGAAACTTAAATAACAACGTGTAAATCAGACCTCTCAGGTTACTAACATTGTAGCGAGTGACAGATATGCATGTGACAAATGTCAAAAAAACAAAAGTAAAAAATCGCATTATGAAAAATCCTGTTTATAATGGAAAGTAACATAGCCTTCCAAGCGTCAACTTTCAACTGCTCGTCTCTATACATACACTATAACGTTTGAATGTCGAATACAATTCGAATAGTGGATGAAAAACTGAATATTGAATAGATTTGGGAATCAGATACGGAATAACTTCAAATATCGAAGAAACATGTTCGGGTAAAGTTCACATTTGGATATTCAGATTCAGTTTTGGATGTCTGTTCGAGTTTTGGATTCTGCCATAGGATAAGTCACAACTCGATGACATATATAAAAGAAATATGAAATTTTGGTATCGTGCTAGATTTCATGTTTGCGTGTTTCATAAAAATCTACTTATAAACTATCCATTAGCAGAATCATACCATGAAAAATACTAAATTGTATCTAATTGAATTTCACAGAATACGCCACATTTCAAACAAGTAGACAAAATGAGAAAATATTTATATTCTTTTTAATACAAGTAATAAAATTAAATATGTATAATATTTATTTAATAAAAATCTGACCAAACTTGTCTGGAATTTTAGCAAGTCTAACAACCCTTTGTCTAATAATAGAAAAAAACGATTTATGTATTTCTTAATAGAAAGGGTGCCCAAATCAGATTTTGGCGAAGAATCAAAAGTTAGGCTTTCATCGCTATGATGACATTCTTTCATTACATAGCTAATAGGAAAACACCCGGCAAGTAAGGCAAGTAAAAACAAATTGTGTTATAGATGACTCGAATTTGTAGTAAGATATAATCCTAATTGTCACGAGTTGTTGCTGGTTTGAGTTTGCATTGATTTGGCATAACGGCTCTGACAAAGACAAAATGGCAATGTTGCCTAATTTGTACCGTCTCCTATTTCCTAGATTGTAGAGTTACTTTGGAAAACCTTTCTGTCAGTATTGCGAATATAATTTTTTATTGTTTGGACATTTAATCATTTTAAAAGTATTTTCAAAATATAAAATATTTCAAAATAATTGACAATATTTTAAAGATGCTTAGAAAGTATCACGTGTTTTAGAGATTAATTTTTAGGCATTCATTAAATTTCAGTATGGCAGAAAAATGTAAATATGGAAATTGGACCCAGGACTGGAAACGACCAGGACCTAGTGAATTGTGGACTAAATGAGTGCCTGAATCTATCGTGCACCTAAACCTGCAAATAAAATGACACACTACTGAACACAATAACGTAATTGCTAATGGAAAGGTCAAAGTGTTAACAAGAACTAGAATACTTTCAGAAGAAATTGGGGAAGAACTTGAGAAACATATTCTACAATTTCAATGTTTGGCTAGCATCATCAGATGCTCAAAGTAAACACAATTCTATGCTGTATCAGTGCCTCTGATCAGTACATTTCATCAATGATTTTTTTTTCAAGAAAGAGAGGATAAGTAATGAACTCTCTGTTGGTGCTTCATTGAGCTGCTTAGTGAGAATATTCAAAACAAGATACATAACGTCGGAAGTTTTTGTATACAATTCATAGAAAATCTTAAATGCCACTAGTCAAAGACTGGCAATTTGAAATGTGTGATGACAATAGGGGAGGCGAGATGATTTGTTATTTGCAATGTGAAACATGGGTTCATTCAAAATGTGCAGAATTATTATCTGCGACAGGAACGGTTCAATTAAACGTACTAAATATATATTGATTTTCTTGCCTTAACTGAAATTGTGATAAAGGCGATTTGTCCTTATCAGTATCAATTAAGCAAATCTAAAACCCTATATCGAGTGTTGCATGAGGAAACGCACCATAGGGTATGATATACCAATGTTGTATTCCAGATGCTAGACTAAGTATTACCTTCTTAATACATCCCACAAAGACTTTTTTATTCATATTCTAATTTTATATTTTTTATTTCATATTCTTCTAGAGAGACAAAGAATCTTACAATTCGTTGGTATTTTTATATAATTTTCAAAAATAATAATTTCCAATGGAAAACTTTAGATCACAATTCCGTGCAACTGTGGCTGGAGAACGAATTGCCTTCTGAACAATGGGGATGAGAATTCAAGCAAAACCACTTGGAACCCATCCAAACTAAAAATCCCATCGCCCCTCAGGCAGTTTTGCGCCTTACCTTTTGCAGATGTGCCACAGTCTATAGAGCTAAGTGCGGATGCAGAAGAGTTGCAATGAACTGTACATCCCTTTATCATAATGCCCATGGTGATTGTGACAATGGAGGAATAGCATTGAGGAAGAGGGAGAACTACGCAGTGAGTTGAGCAACTAATTTTAAAGAAATTGGACTTTCAACTATCTAGTATCTTTATGAAATTGTTTTTGTATGTTTATGTTTATTAAACTTCTGAATATTTCTTTTGTATATACATAAACCTTGAACAACTTTAAATTTGATTCAAATGATTACTCCGTACATCGCTCCGGTAGGTTTTGTTAAGACCTAGAATGTTCAATGAACACTGTTCATTATACAGCAATTACAGGAATTGTTATACTTAAAAAAGTAAATATAATAATTTCATAAAGAATTTAATACTGTACAATATTGGTTATGAGCATTTGTATTGTGCAAGGCACGGTTTAGAACATTTGAGCTCGTTTATACGGAAAAAAGATGAGATACGGCAAAACCCGAAAACCACAGCATTTTTTCATATTCGTAATTAATTATCTCATAAGCTATCACAGATACAAGAAACGTGAATCAGATCTTTCTTGTAGGAAATTTAATGCACTTTAATTTTGTACAATTTTTTGCTAGGTTTGCTAGTTTCTGAGATATTTTGAAAATACCCAAAAAAAGGCAGGTTGTTTGAGTTTCTGTCCTAGACATTAGTAAACAAATCTGCAAACTATCAAAAGTGTTTTATATTTAATTCTAGTATGGGCCCTATATGAGCGTAATTTGACTGTACTATATGTGTAAAATGCCAGTTCAAGAATTTATTTTAAATGCGTTCAAGAGTCGTGGTCTCATGGTCATGAACTGAAGATGACGTCGGGTATTCTCTGTTTTATAAAAACGTACGACAATTTGTATTGTTGTGGAATACCTCAAGGATCTCATTTGGAGCCTCTTATTTTTATTATATTTGTAAATGAAGGTATGTAAGAGAATGAATGATATGTAGGGGTAGGTAAATTTAAGACATAATATGCATATCCTCCGTATCTGTAAGGACATAAACATAGTTTTAAGATCGAATTTAATATTTTTGAATTGTAAATACATAACTTCATTAATTCCTTTTCATATTTAATGTATAAAATTTTATAAAAGGATGTATAGGATTTTAAATGTGAATTAAATCTTGCCGTGATCCGACATATTTACAAATATGAATATTCACCAATAAACAAACTGTAAATTACGTTTGAAAAACAACTAGTTTCCATGTAAGACACATCCGGCTGTTAAACAAAAAACTGGGTACTTTTCTTACAAAGAGCGTTTTCACACAGAATCCCATGAAAAGTAATGAACCTAATATGTTTTATTAAACGGTAAAGACATAGTATAACTTAATTATTAAACTAAAATCCCGTTTAATACTAATGAGATCTGAACTTTATAAACATAACTTCGACATCAATTTGCGTATAGGTTGTCACTTGAAATTGTGTAATTACCGCTAAAATAATCATTGAAGGAAGTACACAATAAATAGAATATAGTTCTTTTATTTAGATGTGACTAAATTCTAAAACGTCACGTCGCAGAAAAAGGTGTAAAACCTGTATACCTTCTGTCCTCTACTACCCAAACATGGGCTTTTAATTAAGATTCTTAAGATACATACATATATAAGATACATGACAATATTAAGATCTCGCTGGTGGACATCATGCATTATTTTATTTTATTTAAATTAAGCTTTAGAATTTTATTTTTTTCTTACCATAACCTAAAATATACTATATTGCTAAAAGTAGCAAAGTGTTCTAAAAATCTATTGAATTGTGCCAGAACGACAATCTCTATAATCACATAATGAGTATTGTATCTACTTATTATCAAAAATATATGTATTCCAATCGAGAAAATTAAATTTTTGCTTGTCCCGCCTTTACAGAGCACTCTGTATAATTAAATATATGTTACGTAGTTTCAAAATCTCTGGAAACTAGAGCTGAATAAGTGCCCCAAGCATTTTTATTAAAACGTAATTATTCACCAATAAGTTACCAAAATACCATTTCAGGTTTCCACCCTAGAGTATAAAACAAGGTCAGATAAATGCGGAAAAGAATGGATTTTATTAGAAATCAAGTTAAGAGCTGTTTTACACGTACGTGAATTTATGCGAATTTCTTAACTAAATCTTTGCTGAGATTTTCTAACATTTTGGTAAAGAAACTTTGACGTGTATTAATACAGTATTTTTATTTCGAAATTTATTGTGAATAATTTCACAATAAAACCTCAGAACAATTCGTAAAATTTTTAGAAATTTGCGAGTAATTAACGCGGAAAAGTACGCATAAATCACTTGCAGTTGACATGAAACACATCGGTTTATTTTGTTTTTAAAAATGGTTATTTGCATCTATAAAATATTATTAAGACAACCATGCAATAGATAATAAAGCTAAAAATCAAGTAACATTTATTCGCTACGTGCGCAAAATGTCTTTAGTTTTATTTTATTTATTGAAGTAGACAAAATGCGAACGGTGATATTGCTTTTACAGTAACAGGTCCGAAATTCGTTAAATTGTTTATTGTATGTTATATGTTAATATTAAATAGAGGTTAATTAACTATTTATAATATAATCGTATATAAAATATATTTAAAACAAATAGCATGAAAATATCACGCATATTTATCAACAATATTTTTGTTACAATGTAAAGTCAACAAAAATTTTCTGAATACACCAACAATTTTTATACGACGTCTTTCTTTGTTTAAAATGAACTTTCAGTTGCGTCGAAAACACGCCCGTGTATCACCATAAATTTGAAAATAATCTGTGTTAAATATTTTATTGCATGTGTAAAACGAGATCAAAGTGCACACCAAAATGTTATTCACAAATTTATTGTAAAACTTTGTTAAAAATTTTCAGCAAAGTTTTGGTTAAAAATTTCGCATAAATTCTTGTATGAATAAAACAGCTCTTAGATTATAAAATATTTTCTATGCAATGTAATCAGCGGCATAGTAAAAAAAAATATAAAACAATTTAATTACGCCAAATTGCTAACTTAGGTATGCTTTAGACATAAAAGCATATACAGCGTGTTTCGTTTAAAAACCCAGAATACCTTTTTCTCTATCCAAATACCCTTCATGCAAATTTCATATGCACGTTATTTCAGTTTTCATTGTATTTCAAAATGGCATAAAATCATCATCAACTGTTGTTCTTTAAACTTTCCGTCATAATGTGTGCTTCGGAGCTCATATTCTAAAATTATAGAGAAAGAAATAAACTGTAAAACTGAAACGCATACGACATAACCATAATTTTCTAATAAAGAGCAGATGCCATGGATTCTTAGAATAAATAACAACGCCGATTGTTGGGAGTATGAATTCATCGTTATCATAAACGCGTTCGTAGTGACTATTAAACAGTGGCGTGCGGTGAGAATTTAGGCTAGGGAAGCAACCACGATTTAAATTTTAATACACCTAGGTACAATAAAAAACAGTGTTATAATTATTAAGCTTAAAAGTCTTTTAAGGAAGAATTTTTACACTTCAGTAGTATTCTTTTACTCTATAATGATTAATCGGATTGGTAATTTTTTAGCACATCTCATTCTTTTGAATACTGATTAACTCCCACCTAGTAATATATTTTTAACATGATTGGTAATCCCCTTACCCCTTTGAATCGTAGAAATTCTGTGATTGACATGATTGAAGCATAAAAGGTGCTGTAACGAAACTTGTAACTATTGCCAACGTTCTTTTGTGACAAAGCATTTTCAAATTTTTATGATTGTTTAGATTTAATCACAATACGTCTTGTATACTTATGGCATTTGTTGACTATTTTATTTTTTATCAAATAATAATAATACTTTACAAATTGAACGGTACTCGAACCTTCCACCGAAGCAGCTGAATTTGCAGTCATGACGTCATGACGATAAAGCAAGTTTAAATGTTGCATACAGAACAAACGAAATAGAATTATTTGTCTTTAAGAAAATCCGAACTTATATAAATTGAAATAATAAAATGTTCCAAAATACAGTCTCATTCGCAGATTTACATTGCTTAAGTGACATTTAACAAACACGAAACATCGAACAAATAACGAAATTATCACGGGGTACGCTAATGAAAATAACTCAACCTTATACGATGTTAACTATAGCCCACGACGCACCCGCGACTCGCCCGCTACCGAAAGCAAGGCATGCAGGAAGCAACGAAATCCGTGCTTATATTCAGTGTAACTAAAACATTTGAATCGGTATTACCTATCCGCGCAAGTTTAATGAGCCTAATTTAATATAGTACTCTAAATAATTATACTTTTTGCTGTACGGAATTGATATTGAGCTTTAAGTTAATTAAACATTACAAATTTAAATAAACGATAACCATAATTTTATAAAACTATTTTTGTTAGCATAGTTTTTAATTTTAATAAATTCTTAAGGGAAGCATTGCGTCCCTTGCTTCCATGGACCGCACGCCACTGCTATTAAATGCATTTTTTGATTAATAAATATGTTCGTTCACATAATAAATTGTGTTCATTAGCTTATAGCTTACATTCTCATTTTGTTTATATTGATTAATTACCCCAGTAGCACAAGATATTGACCCAATATTGGTGCTATATCGGTAACATATTATATTCAGGTCCAGTATTGTGAAGATTTAACCAAGATTGGTATTACATCGGTTAAAGACTGGTACCCAACGTATGTAGCCAATATTGTTCCTACAAAGATCCAATATATAAATAATAAGTTTAAAAGATATGTTTCCCTCTAAAGGTATATTGATCGTATAGTGGACTTATATTTCAGCCCACTATATGATTAATTCATTAGTAGATATTTAATATTATACATCTAATTAATATTGATGTTATATTGGTTCAAGATTGGTGTCCAATATACGTAACCAATATTTCTTCCACAGAAGTCCCTATACAAATTATTCATATTGTATTATTCTGTACTGGTCTTATATTGGACATATAGTGCAGTTAATATTTCACTTTTATAGTTCCGACACTGGATAAGCAGCCTTTAAACAAGATTACTTGATTATTCAAGGAATCGAAATAGCAATACATAGGCGGGTGCTTTATATACGTGAAAATGTTTTACAAATGTGTACCACGTCGAGAAAAATAAAAGATTAGTGTCCAATATACGTAACCAATATTTCTTCCACAGAAGTCCCTATACAAATTATTCATATTGTATTATTCTGTACTGGTCTTATATTGGACATATAGTGCAGCTAATATTTCACCTTTATAGTTTCGACACTGGATAAGCAGCCTTTAAACAAGAATACTTCATTATTCAAAAAATCAAAATAGCAATACATAGGCGGATGCTTTATACACGTGAAAATGTTTTACAAATGTGTACCACGTCGAGAAAAATGAAAGATGGTTACAAGTTACCATAACTCACACGGTTTTATCAAATACTGAATACTAATAATGCCTCAATACATAGTAATTATTGTATACCTCGGTCTAGATTCATAATGATCGCATTTCAAATTTGGCGCCCAATAACGCACAAGCAGCCGTGTATTGCAGGGTAGAAACATTCGTGATTTTACCGCCACTGATACTTGATGCATCAGTTTTAGTGTTGCGATATCTGCTACTGATCGTTTCTTGTTGAAAAATTTATATTTACTGTTTGTAAGTGTATCAGTTATTTAAATTCATTATATACTGTAAGTACTCACTATAATATCCATACATTTTAATTGCTATAATGACCTAGTTTAGTTAGCGTTTTGTTTAAACATGAATAATATTGTGTAAATAATATGTCTGTGATTCATTTTCAGAACGTGTAAATATGATAATAGTAGGTACCTAATTATGTAATTTCAAATTTATTAAAAATAGCATTATCTCGCCTTTAATACATTTTTACAAACTTTTATTAAAGTGAATGAAATATCAAACTTAAGCTACAAATTTTAACAAATATGTACTCTTAGTATGTATTATTGGCCCAATATGTTGCCAATAATATATGTTTAATATATTTAATTTTATTAGTTATCTGTTTTACGTTAATACAATTTATTTAACTTTTTAACTAGAAATCCAATAGGTAAAAGTCCAATTAACATAATTTAATGCGTTTGTGTTTTTATCTACAATTTTCGCAATGACGCAAATCAATTATTATGCTAAGTATATATAGAAGATATATCGATAGTTTTAAGTGTAAACGGACAGAATAAAATAGTTGAATTACATTTAGCGGATAATAGTGCTTCAAATTACGATGACCCTCTCCCCCTCCGACTTCATCTACAGTTGAACATTAATTTGAACGTTATCACATCAACATATTGTGGAAATACTAGTACAAGTATACTGCACCAATATTACGTTTGAACAGTAGATGAATATCCTGTGAATGCATTTTGCCGATATTGTAAAAGAATATTGAACCTTTAAATGTTTCAACGTTGGACCAATATTACCATGTTGGAGACATATTCTATGCACATATTGTACCAATACTATAAACGTATAGAACTAATATAATGTTCCAATGTATGTCCAATATCAAACTGCAGTACTGGAGATATATTGCTTCCGCATATTGTGCCAATCCCGTTAGTGTCTGTCATTTACAATCTTTGGCCAATATGTGGAAACAATATTTTTCCAGCATGTGTGTGCTACTGGGGTATTTTGATAATCGTATCAATAATGTTCAATCATTGTTATAATAAATTAATAATTATATGTTTTGCATAATATCAGTGGCGTGCGGTCCATGGAAGCGATGCTTGCCTTGAGAATTTATTAAAAATAAAAACAATGCTAACAAAAATACTTTTGTAAAATTATGGTTATCGTTTATTTAAATTGAAATATTTATCAAATTAAAGCTCAATATCAACTCTGTACAGCAAAAAGTATAATTATTTAGAGTACTATTTTAAATTAGGCTCATTAAACTTGCACGGAAAGGTAATACCGATTCAAATGTGATACATACACTTAATATAAGCAGTGATTACAAATGCTCTTCTATTAACCTTGGCGTGAATCAGCGAGCGCGGGGTGTTATAATAGACGGATGCTGTTTGGCTGGTTAACATTGTCTGGTCGTAATTTTTATTGTGCTTCGTTCCCAAATGTTTGTTTATTATAATTTGGTTATTTGTTCGATTTAGTGTTACTTAAGTAATGTAAATCTGCGAATGAGACTGTATTTTGTCGCATTTTATTATTTTAATTTATAAGTTGGATTTTTTTAAAGACAAATAGTTCTATTTAGTTTGCCTGTATGCAAATTTAAAAATTGCATTATCGTCACGACTGCAAATTCAACTGCTTCGGTGAAAGGTTCGAGTACCTTCGATATAGCCGAATCGGGATGATTTTTTGTTCAGTTTGTAAATTATTAATAAGGAATTTTTCGCATACAGTTTTGGAGAGAAATTACAAATTATTAAGAAAGGCAGATCAAAACCAGATCTTTCAAATCTAACAACAAAGATTAAAACCTGTACCGGTATTTTGCTAAGAAAGACCGGAAAATTGATACGTAGTAGTAGTTTTTTTGTTTAATAAAGAATGATAGTCAACAAATTCCATAAGTATAAAGTGTAAAAGTGCTTCTTTGAAAAACTTTTAAGCTTAATAATTATAACACTGTTTTTTATTGTACCTAGCAGAGGCGGATCCAGAGAAGTATTTTGAGGGGGAAATCTTTGGAAAAATAATTGTTTTAATAAATAATAATTAAACAAACATTATTTGTTTCTATTCTATGTAAACGTATTTCTAAATGGGGGGGGGGATTATTCCCTCCCCGTTAATCCGCGCCTGTACTATAGTGTATTATAATTAAAATCGTGGTTGCTTCCCTAGCCTAAATTCTCACCGCACGCCACTGCATAATATTCAATAAAAATGTTCATGGAGAGAATGAACATATTTATAAAATATTTAAAACAATTTATTGGTTGAATTTTCTTACCTAGTCTACCTCTTCTCTTAACGAATGTAGAATTATTATAGTAATAAACAGCAATAGAGTCTTTGGACAATAAATAAATATTCCAAAATATTTTAGATATTATAATATCTTCTAACAGACAATTAATTGTTTTTGTAACAAAATAATCTTGCTTGTATTGTTTTGTTCAAGTTGTTCATAAGATTGTCATACATGACATAGAATTAACTTATACATAAAATCGTATTACTTATTTCTTTTTAAATACCAAAAAGGTAGATTTGCGTAATCCTAATTAAACATATCACTGCTGCGATCGATGATAAAATAAAAACTATAAAATATTAACGCCACTTCATATCAACTAACATTAAAGTCAAACTTTCTGAAGTAGAAAATGTAACATAAAGAAGGATCTTAACGATGCTTTAGGCGGTAAACCTGAACTTGAAGTTTATTAAATTTTATGCTTCTTTTCCTTTGCTTTAGAAGTTCGTTAAAGTTGATTTTATTATGGGGTTATTAATTCAAAGCTAACACTAAACTTATTACAATGTATTGATTATTATTAATACATCTTTTGGTGTAGAAGAGATTTATGAAGATTTTTGTTATTACTTTTATTATACTGATATTACATCCTCAACCACTTAATTGCTAAATTAATTGCTACTATTAAATTATATCCATACCTATAATTAAATATTAAACAAATAAACATTTTATATTTTAAAATATGTATATTAGTTTTATTAATTTCCGCATAGACACTTAGAAATAGAAGAATTTTAAATAAATTTAAAAGTTAACCAATACTTAGAAAGTAATGTGCATTATTTTTTTATTTACTAATGAAGATTTTACATGCTTGCTTGATTAATAAATCAAACGCCATTTTAAATCGAAAAAGTAATATTTAATCTTAAATAAAAAGAAGACGAATTATTTGATAACGCCAAACACCTTTTAGAACAAAATCACACAATGACTCCTCAAAATAATATTAAATTCCTACATTTTTGTAATAACAAACGCAAATTAGACATTTTAGAAGCCTTTGAGATATACAAACACAAACTCAGGGTACCTTTAATGAATGAACAACTTGAGCTCAGTAATTCTCCGTTACTGGAAGTATTAGATATTTAATTCTGATTATTATTATTATTATTTTATCTAGTTACCTATTTTTTATCTACCTTAGCGACGTGTTTGTTTATATTTATATTACCTTTGATAATGACAGCATAGCTGTCGAAACAATATTGTCAGGTTGTATTTTAATAAAACTGTGAAACTTTTAATAATCTTTATTTATTTCATGATATTTGATAACACTTATGCTAAGTATTGCGTGACAAATTTTACAGTAGCAACCTTTAAGATAGGATATGCTTTTTAATTATTCATGAAGGAAGTTTAAAATAAAAATAAGTGATCGCTGATTGCTTTAAATAATCTTTCGAGCAGCAATACGAGGTATCTTCCTTAAAAAAGAATTAATAGAACGTAAAGTTATCCTTCCTTTGCATTTTTAGATCATACAGCCAGAAGTTATACACAATAAAGTTTGTACCTATTCCCACCCTGTTTTGTTTTCTTATCTCACCCTCTTGTAATACAAACGTAAGCCTGTCGGAATCTCGAAGGACTTAAAGGACAAAGGCGGTCAGCTGTTTTATATTTTATAATTTTACATCCTTTTTTGAAGTATACAAAATTCTATGATTTAAAGTTATGGAGGCTGCTGAATAAAAGCCCCTTCGATCTTTGAAGAATGTCTTAAGTAATCACAGAAATAAGGTTAACCACGTATACAAGTTTGAAATAACACTATATATCGTAAAGCTTGAGGAAGGGTGTCAAGACGACATTAGCAATGCATCACGTGGCGTCTCGAGACATGGTGAAGCCATCTTTTATAATTTGTTTGATCACTAAGAGAGGAGATGAAGGAGCGGAGTGAAGATTGCCGTGCCGAGCAGCGTAAGTGGTAACAGACGCTGTGCGAGCCGAGGGCGTCAGGAGCGGGACTCCTTGGGGATTCCCCAAGCAATCTCGGTCGTTTCCTCCCCAAGCGCCAAGACTCAATTAAACTTTAAGATGATATGCAAGCGCCCCTCCACTCTTCCCTATTCTTGCGCCTTGCCGACGCCCAGTCCATCAAGTAGCAGCACCGGAATTCCGGAATTTAACCGGATTTTATTGGCTATCATATTAATCGTTAGCTTCCGAAAATTCTCCCATAATATTCATTTAGGTATCTATACTCATTTTAAGCTTCAGAAATTTTATGAATTCAGGTAAAAAGAGTTCATAATATTATTAAAAATTTTCTACAACCAACACTAACGGAAACGTTTCAAAATGAAAAACTATTTTGCTTAACTTTCCATTACTCTTCATTTTCTCTCTTCAGAACAATCTGATATACCTAAATGTGTAATGTATATAGTTTAAATAAGTTAAATAAATATGTCGTGTGATCTTTATATAGAGCCTAATATAAAAAAAATTTCAACTTCAAACTTCAACCTTGGAAGAATTGACGTAGCTGTAAGAAATCTCCCACTAACTTTCTCTAAAGATTAATGAGACTTAAACAAATATTAATTAACACCGTTTTAAGTCAATCCAACAATTGAACGATTTATATAGCTGCATTGTATTCAATAAAGTTGTGTGCTTTTGGCATATCTATTACGTAATACAAAACACCCCTTTTTGAAGAGTTAACTAAATTCTTAAGCTCTCCTGTGGGAATCCTAAGTTTTAATCTATCCTTAAAGCGCTGAAGCATTTAGGACATTTCAAATCTAGTCATTAACACTCGTGTATTTAAAGAAGTCTACTTTCACGTTAACATACAGTCCTCTCTTATCCCCAGAACTACCAAGAATCACAATCGCATTGTCTTACTGTTATATCGTCGCCGTTAATGCATACTGGCGTAACTATTTTTTAGCAACTTTATACAAGAGATGTTTAAATGCTTATAAAAACTTTATTACAGATGACATGATGAATTCTCTGAAATGCTGTAACTAACAACATTGCTAGTTACAACATTTCAAAGAATTAGATTTATATCATCTGTAACAAAGTTTTTATGAGCAACACAATATTTAACGGTGTCTCCTAACCACACATCATATTTGACTAATTGCCAATAGGTATTTCGGTAACGATGGTACCTTTTTCTCGGCATAAAACCGTCTAACGACGTAACATAACATCGTTTCGGTAACATCGTTACCGAAATACTTATTGGCAATTAATCAAATACAATGGGTGGTTAGGAGACAGCGTTATATAAAAGTTTTTATAAGCATTTAAACCGCGCTGTTGTAAAGTAAAAAAATATTCAGAACAGAACTTACGAAGATAATCATCAGTTTGTTTTGCAAAACACATTCTTATAAGTTCTTTGAATGCATGGATGTGGGTGTATGGGTATAGGACACTACGCAGCCTGCGGACACTTAGCCGACCTTGGACACTATGTCGACTGGCCGTTTTAAAAACTTTGCTGACCGGGAACACTACACCGACCCTTCAAATGATTTTGCTAATTGACACTGCCGACCGCAAGCGATTGACACTTTACCGGCCGTGGACACTACGCCGACCGCAACCGGTGGACAGTGGACACCTTGTGGACTGTGGACACTAACTTAACCTAACTTAACTTAAGGTCATATTGTAGAAAACATCACAGAGTCTTTATTTGCTAAGGCAGATGAAAGAGTTCCTTGTGAAATAGCCGAACACATTTCATACAAATATTGCTAGTCTGTGCTCAGTATTGCAACATCCAGTTCCAGCAGATCGGTGTCTATTTTCTGGAAAGCCACTATCTTGTTCTCTGTGCATTTTCCCAGCAGCTTCCCAATGTTACCAGAGAAACTGTTTGAACCTGTTGTAGTTCCATCTAAACTTGCAAACAGATGACGCAATGGCAACTCGTTTGCATGTAATAAACACACAAACCACTGTAATGGACGATTAAGATGCTTTTCTAATAATGTAATAATACCGCCTTTATGCCCAGTGTTTACAGCCGTCAACAGTGTTTACAGATTCAGATTCAGAAATTAATGTAATATGCTCTTCTGTAACACTTTTGCAGTGATGAGTACTTCCAATCTTGTCAAGAGTTAGGGTTCTGTCCTTACGGCCATCAAAGTACAATCCAGTTATGGGACTAAAACTTTGCATCATAGATGTTTTCGAACTTTTTGGCGTTCACGTCGTAGTTTACTTCGATCTATTACTTTTGAAGGGTCGTCACTAGTAATTACGTTCAAATCCAACAGCGCCGCATTTACTAAGATGGATGCCGATCGATCCGAAATTCCAGTTCTATAACAAGCTGTAGCCAGAGTTGTTAGCTGCGATCTCATTTGTTTTCTGACAGTATCAGTATTCAAAACATCATTATTATCCGATGAAGTCTTGGAAAGCGATTCACTGACAGTAGAACATTCGATTCTAGGATCAGAGGAGGTACTCGGAGATGTAGAATCAAGAGGTTTTCCAAATACTCGTTGTATTTTCGCTTTCTAAGATTCTTACGAACAATAGATTGCGTTGTTGCCTTATCAAGAGGTCATATAAACATTTTACGTTCCTCTCGTTGATCCATTAAAAACTCGCGTTCTTTGATGGGTATTTTAATATGACACTTACACAAATTTCTTGAAATACATTTACATGTGGCAATGTCTAACAGTTTTCTTGCGGCTTCACTGTAAAACTCCTTTTTTTTGGTCTCGTTTCGAATTATCTTTAAGTTTTTGTATTTTTTATAGTATTCAATTAATCTACAGACAACTTGCTGATGACTAACAATCGGAATAGATGCTTTTTCCCACAATTTCTCGATATCAATGGATATTATTTCACATACCTCCTTGATCGATGCGTCTTTTCCATTATTCATCCATATACGCGCCACCTGAGAATGTTATCGTAGCTTCTTGATTTGATTGATTTTTTGTATACATAATGTTTTAGAGTCAACAATTAAATGCACAGCGTTAATGAAATTTGAAAAAAAACTCGCTCCACCCTAGTGGACTGTGGACACTAACTTAACCTAACTTAACTTAAGGTCATATTGTAGAAAACTCACAGAGATCATATTGTAAAAACCATATTAAAATCGATCAACAGATTAATTAATTTTAGCTTCGGGACTTTATGTTACAATCCCCACATCGTAACTATGGGCGGCTCTTAAAGGATCGGCGTAGTGTCTGCGGTCAGCAAAGTGTCCACCAGTTGCGATCGGCGTAGTGTCCACAGTCGGCAAAGTGTCCAGTAGCAAAATTTACTTTAAAGATCGGCGTAGTGTCAACGATCAACAAAGTGTCCAAAACGGGCAGTCTGCGAAGTGTCCACGATTGGCGTAGAATCCGTGGTCGGCGTTGTATCCGGTCGGTGAAGTGTCTAGTCAGCGCGTTCATTGTTAAAAAACTGTATCTTAAAGTAAATAGTTGTACTAATTTATAAGTTGTAATTAGATTTTGTACATAAATCAGATCTAACGTCGAACTCTGTCAACTGAAACCCAACATTTGCGGCCAGCGTGAGTGGGTTATATCTGTTGATATAACAACGATTAGTAAAGAACGAGTTGCCTATGAGTTAAATAACAATAAAAACTATTTAAAAAAGTAATTCAAAACTATATGAAATGGGTAGTTTACAAAAATGCAATAGTAGAAAATAATCTATTTTGCAACCAGAGATGCTGAAAAACCTACTTAACTCATTAACGTAAGTAATTAGATGTAATATACATTTTTGTTTTAGTTAATATTAATTATTAAGGGTCCTGTTTTTGAATAATCTTTGGTCTTGTGAAGAACCAGGAACATTGTGGCATGCATAGTGAATCTTCTCCCACCACAAGAAATCGACTGTAGTAGTATGTAGGATGGTGATGTGTTATGCCATGATTAATTAATTGTTATTAATTAATGGCCTAACGCAACTTTTCTATTTGCATTCGAAATGTTTTATGACTTCAATTTTTTTAACGAACGTGTAAATTAATGTTTTATAGCATTGCCTTTACGATGAGAAAATAACTGTAACACAGTTGATTGATAAATAAAAAAATTAATATAAAACGTATAAGAAAAATCGCAACGTAGCGTTAAAGATATATAATTAAGTAATGCGAAACTAAAACACTATTGATCTACCTTTAACAACAATAAAGCAATTAGAAAAGTTTCAAATTGCTGGCTAGAAATCCACTTTAACTATACTCGCACTCTTACCCCTAACTCCACTCACTCTGTCTAAAGAATACTAATTAAACGCAACTAACATATAACAGGCCAACAGCGCGGACGCGTTGGCTGGAGCATTTATACTCTCGACCATGTTTATTACATGTCGGCACCATGAGGGCCCACTGGACATTTGCCGGGTTGCCCAGCGGGCCAGTACAACACTGACTGCAAACTCAACTTTTGATCTTTACCAAATGGCCGACCTCATTTGTAAACTGCATTGAACTATATATAAATAACTGGAAGGGACGCGCAAGCACGCTAAATCAGAAAACGTTGTATCAGGGGCAACAGACAAGAATGTAGTATTTCCGTTTCTTTCTAACTTATGTTACCTGCATTATAAGGACACGTGGTGAAACTTTTTGGTGATTTAAATCATAGGCGTCCGGTATATCTTCGCTGATTAAATTAATTAAAATAATAATAATTTTATAGAATTAACTGAATGTCGTATTAAATTAATTGATGTTTTTGAGGAGAATAATTAACGAATTTCAGAATCAGTAATTTTGCAATGGCAACCGGTCACTGTGGGGCGAGCCTTAACAAAAACCGCGCAATGAGGTAAAAATCCAACTTGTGTAAAGAATAAAAAATATATTGGCGTTTGATTATAAAATGTTCAGGGCATCTAGAAACGATGACAAAATTTAAAAATCTTTGTTATTAATAAAAACTTTGATGCTTAAAGTTGTCACTACTTTGAACTAACAATTTCTCGACATTTCCAGGCTGAGATTTAAAATTAAATTACTTTTCTTGTATGGACCTTATTGAAACCAAAATTAAAAATGATAGTATTTGCAGCTACATAACTTAAAAAAACATGAACATGTGTTGTAGCTTTTATTTTAAAAACTCCTAAATTGTAAGAGCTTTTTCTTGCTAAAATTCAAATTCTGCTGGAGTTATAAAAAAACGCCCGCATATCCCCGCTTTAAAATTTTTGTTAAAGAAAGAGCCAAAGCATCCTGGTTATTTTCATACAAAAACCAAATCCAACTCGAACCAACTTAAAAAGTTAAAACCCGTTATTGTAGGCACTGCAAGAAATATTTACCGGTATTATTCGTATTATTCCAGGCATAGTTGTTGATGATGCAACATTGTGTTTTTGCACCCTTTATCTCAACTGTTAGAAACAAGTAAATACCACGCCTTAAGAAGTTGGGTCTTTTAAGTGTTACCATAATCCATAATGTACGCAGAATGGGGTTTTCTAATAACTGCAATAAGAATTTAACAAAGCTGAAAGCATCATAACTCATAACAAACAGCATGATTGAAACCTTTTAGTAAAATGGAGATTATTTACGAATGAAATATTGGCAATTATTGTAAA
Organism: Agrypnus murinus; assembly: GCA_929113105.1. Classification (NCBI taxonomy): domain Eukaryota; kingdom Metazoa; phylum Arthropoda; class Insecta; order Coleoptera; family Elateridae; genus Agrypnus; species Agrypnus murinus. The sequence goes on along the minus strand of OV816023.1, from coordinate 86,249,139 downwards.
ACGTTATAAGTACTGTTATTTCTTAAGGGATGGTAATCTCGTTTATAAATGCCGACTTAAAAATATTACCTAAATTCTTAATTGGAAACTGTTGATTGCGCTTACTGAATATTGCTCTAAAAATCCCCATAACTTAATACATGTTAATTAACAAATTGCATAATCAGATGCGGTATTGTTTTCGTTAAGTTGATTTCTGTATTCCCCCTGTTTTTTAATACGCAATTACAAACATTTCTTTAAATGGTTTCATTGCACTATGACACTTAAAACAATTGCATTTTTAATTAACCCGTTATTTGGGAGTAAGTATTCATCCGTATAACGCCGCCGCTGGCGTTATTATTTATTTCAAATTAACACCAGAGAAAAGTGCTGCTTGTAATCTGATCTGAACTCATATTTACACAGATGTTGACATATCCTGACCTAGATTTCTTATTTACTGTTTTTAAAAACCTTTTGTAATAAAAAGCTATAAAACGTGCTTCATTTAGCTTTTTCAGCAAAACAACGGCTGTCATCGTACGTTTGTTTAGACTAACCGATCTTAATTCTAAAACAAGCTTAAGACCTTCAGTTGCAGAATGCGATTATACTTAAGCAAGGTTGCCAGATATGGCAATGGTTTTTTCTAAATTACTCGAAAGCCTATTAACATAGAAAAAAATTATTACGACTTTTTTGTTCCTTTTGATGTCTTCTATTACCCCTTAAAATAAATGCCTTCTATCTCATGACACCCTGTATATATAATTAGTTTCGATACTAAATACTTTAAAGCTGAACATAAAACAGTTTTTTGGTTAAAATTTGTTCAAATGTTCAAATAGAATTTGCTTGTTAGTACACAGTTGGTAGTTCACATGATTCCGGATTTTCGTGATTAATTCTTATGAAGGTATTGCCCTATGCTTTTGTATTCAATATAACACCCTTCACGATGAAACCCACACGAAGAAGTTTTTCCAACTAATGTTTGTGCTCCGGAGTTTTTCGACACAAGCAACTAATTGTGCATCAATTGCATTGACTTTGTTTGTTTTGTTTCAAAATTCTAGTGATGCATTTAGGTGTTCTTTCCACTGATGGCAATTAATGGTTTATTAAATAGGTCAAAGCTTGATAAACATCAATTTCAATAATTTTAATTTAATAAAACATTAATTTCATAGCAAGCCTGGAAACCATCATGTAGAATTTTTGGATCGTGATGGCAATAACAAATACCTTTAATCTCTGATCATAAAATTTCTTTTCTTGCTATATATCTGTTAGATGTTTTGCCAAATTTTAGGCAAACGGATATTAACTAATATTATTAATAATAAATGATATTAATAGTATCTGATAAAGTAACGTATCACTTCTAAAGACGCTACATTGATCTCCGAGAGACTTTCCAAGCAGCATTTTTAGTCATCGCTACGTAACAGCAACTACCAGTGGAACTGTAAAGTTTTAGCCACTAGTCGCAAGCACGTAATTGGTTTTATTACGTGCCTGGAATCAAAATGCGGGCCAATTTTTGTGTAGCAAATACGTTGCAGTGATGTCTCTGGAAGTTGGTCCAGCTACGTTTCGGTTACGTTGAGGCAACGTAGCGGAAACGTGGCGGCGTAGTAATTGGTACTTTCGTGGAACTTCAATTGCAATTTAAAAAATATTCTACTATCATTTTCTATACTGATGCTGTGATCGTGTCACAAAATGAATTACTACCTATTTTAATTGTAAGAAGTACATAATAATACATAGAGAGATGAAATGTTTGATTATTTTGTCATTCAAGTATGCCAAAATCATAAACCATCGCAACTTTCCTGTTAAATGTGATGATAGATCGAAAAATAACAACGCACCTTCTTTAAATATATTTTTTAATAAAAAAATGTCTTTAATAAAATATAACAAAAATACTTATAAGTTTATACACATGAAAGAAACCATTTTTACTATATTATTCCTAAGGCACAATTTCTTATTTTTATTGAAGGTTATAGTAACACATTTTGTAACAATTATAACAAACAGCAAATTAGTTAGTGGCCTCCATCATTTTACAAGTAAATATGAAGTAATTTTCTAAAAATCACCTTAAAGTAGTATTCACTGTAAAATGCGTGTCTAAAGTTGAAGTTACTTAATTACCAGTAACGGGAACGATCTAAACAAATTCTATTTCAAGGTTGCTGATACTACAAAGTATAAAATAAATTTCTAAAACTTTGTGTGACTCTTAGTATAAAAGGACCGCCGATGTATCCGTAGCCACTTTCTAGTTCCTAATGCACGTTTCACTCACTGCAACGTTCCCATTGGACTTTAAAAACGTTTAAGTTTAACCTTACATTTAACCATGAACATTATTTTTTTTCTACTGCTACATAATAGTTATTAGATATGGCATATTTTAAGGTTGTGATAACCCAAAAAAAGGATTCGCCTCCCTTGTTCGCTATAAATGGAAGCAAAGTAATATTTTGTATTGGTTCCAAGATTTAAAATATTCAGATCGAGAAATGTTGAGGTTGAATGCAAATAGTTTTCCTGATATGTACATGTGTACAAACATTGGAAAAATCTACATGTATTGTAAAATGCACAATTAACCTCCAAGTTTCATACTAACCTACAGCAGATATGTCTCTATAGGAGTTACTGTCACTTCATTGTAATCTCCTACATAATAATAGCCAGTTCCGATGTCCGGTGTCCGATGTCCATCAAAAAATATCTCGAAAACTAGAAGACTTAGGAAGCTGAAATTTTACAGACAGGTGGGCCTTCCAAAGGGGTGCATAGCATATTTTTAATCCTAAAAACCCGAGAGAATCGCAGGGGGGGCATTTCTTAAAAAATCATTATGACTATATATCTCTTGAATGGCGTAAGCTACAAACTTCAAATATTCACAGATTATACTTGAAGCATTTCTGAAGATACAAAAATACAAAAATTACCGGCATTTCATCCAGGGGCGGAGTAAGGCAACAGTCTAAGTTTCGCAAAAATAACTATTATAAAAATCTTGATTGTGAGTAATCTGAAAGAGATACGTACATGCCATCACGGACTTTTTTGTAGATCTTTTTGAGAGATGTACATAATATATTAATAATAAACTACATAGGTATATAATTAAAATAACTATATTATGTTTTGAACACGCCTACCATTCGTTTAAAGTTATTTTGAAAAAAGGCCAACTTATGTGTTTTTATAGCATTTATTTGAGCAAAAAACTGTGGGAATTATTAGTAATTACGAAGAAAGGCATTGCTAATTATGAATCAAACGTGATTATGTTAAATTATAGTTACATGTTATGATCCGATTGACATTATTATTGAGGAAAATAAAAACTCCACTGCTGTAGCACATCCTGAGCTACGGGATCCCAAAAAAATAACTTTTATAAATAGATCTGTTTTCTTACTTCGTGGATAGCTAACATGATCAGAAGAAGACCGTTGATTTTTCAACGGGTATTATGCTAGTTTTTTAATAGTAACTAGAACTTATGTAAGTCGTAATAAGTAGTCGACTAAGATAAGTAGTAATTCTGATGCAAACAAGTAGTAAAAATCACTTTGAAGCATTCTCCCTGGCAGCAAAAACGTAAGTTTGACTTTCAATATTACTGTAAGGTTTCCTTACTTTAAAGGTTCAGCAATGGTTTCAGACAGGCGCAAGAAACCTTTAATATTACTTTAAGGTTTTAAAAACTTTGAAGTAGCTTTGGGCAAGTTACGGCTACAATCGTAATATCACTTTGAAGGTGCAACAACTTTAAAGTAATTACACCAAGTGGCAATACCGTTCCATATACTTCCATATACTAAATTCCGTATTCTATATACTAAAAAATACTTAGAAGTAATGAAATTACATACTTTCAATAAATAGTAGAAACAACTACATAATTACTAGAATATTCCAAACTGAAGTAATTAACTACTCAATCAACGTCCCGATCTCAGTTACTATTACTTAGAAGCTGCTTGTGTTTGGCACTGACATCCAACTAATAGCAACCTCTTTCTTATTCTTAGAAACAGGATCACAAAACTTTATACTTTGGAGTTCTTCTTCATGGAAACTGTTTGTATTAGCATTAACTGCAAAAGTAGCGTTAACTTTTGATCTTGGTGTATGCAATCTTGGGATCTCGTCTTAATTCTAATTACATAACATTAGAAGTTTTTCATGGTGCTGATAAAATAAAACGAGTGTCCCTAATCTGCAAGTGGCCAGCAAAAGTTTACTAGACCAGAAATAGTCATAGTTTTCCAAGTCAATAGATAAAATCTACTATTGGCAATTGACAATACTCCGTGGACTTTGATTATGGAAGTAATTGAGGAGTAATACAGCGTGAAGCCGAGTGATACAGTTAATAGCGAGAGTAAACTTAGTTCTGGCAATAAATCAATACACTTAGGCAGCATTATGAATTGTTTACGATTTTCAAAATAAATTTCTATTGCTTTTTTAATGTTATATATCTGTGATTTATATTATTTAGGTACACCTGTAGATGCTCGTATATCAGGTGGGCAAGCGCCATACTCAGTAACATTACTATTATAATTATTGGTAAGTTCTCTACAAATGCTTAAATTAGTCGGGCCTGTCTTATCAATAAGAAGCACAAGCATTAGTGAAAAAGTGAATGTATTTATTCTTAATATCAAAATAAGGATGCAATAATTTTTAAAAATCTAATCAGGATTAACAGATTACGTATTTGCTTACAAAATACACTCAAAACGAAATTCTTACAATTTTAAAGTGAAAAGAAAATTTTTATAATATCCTTGAAGAAAAGAATAGAAGCAGTATTATCAGCTTTAAAGTAAAAGAAAAAAGAGGATTATCAATAGCGTCTTCCACTAAGCTCATTCACGAATTCAAACTTTATACATATGAACGAAATTCGATATTTTCTTCGCTCTACGGAACAGCAAACAAAGGTTTGTTATGCTCATTCTTAATTATGATATCCAGTAAAGGGATCTATAAATAAAACTCCCACAACTTGAATCTTTTGATCTAATTGTTGACTGAAAGGATATAATAACGGTGTAATACGAATCGGATTAATGGAGCAGCCTGGCGCAGGAACAACCGCAAGCGGCTGAAGGGTGTGTTTGATGCCTTAGTAATAATTTGTGTGGAAGTCGTCGGGGGATTTACCGAACAATTGTTTCAGCAAACGTTTCCGAATTTTATTTTATAATACGACGTCTGTTGGTAGTTAGTAGAATTCTAGTAAAGAGCATTAAAGTTAGAAAAATAGACCGGTACGAAAAGAGGTTTTTCTGGATGGTGACAATTTTAACGGTCTAACATTAGAAGACCGAGATAAAAGACAAGTTTTTCATAGTGCAGATAAAATAAAACGAGTGTCTGTAATCCGCAAGTGACCCGCAAGCCGCAGTACAGTAACTTTTAATTCCCCATTTACCCGTCTCCTACCGGCGCTATAAGCTTTTTTCAGGAATCTGGCGTGTTTTTGATTGCTCGGGTCGGGCGGCCGGCCCCGGTGCGACTATAACGGGTCCGAATGGCCCTCCGAACACCCATAATGCCGCTGCTAATGTTTCCTACCTTCAGAATTAACCTGAGGGATACGGATGTTAGTAATTAGAGCTCCCGTACAGCCTTTTCTTTTACTCTACTCCGACCGCATTCGAATTGTTCGATTGTTGGTTCGCTCCACCGGAGGTTAGGGTTGAATTTGTCTTTTGTGAATTGAGATTTAAGACTTCAAACTCTTTACCACTTCTCTAGGTATACCCTTCTTTATTCGATCGAACTTTCTAATTCTATACGTTTTCTTGAAATTTACGAACTATATATTATTATGTCAAAATTATTCGTATCATAATCTCAAACCTTTACCTGAAGAAAGAAATGGTTTTTCCTTTGTGAGTTGATGCTATCTTATTTGCATCTCTTGAATAGACTGTAAAATATAAAATGAAATTTCAACAACAGGAATATATTTAACTCGTAGACGTTGATTTAATTCGTAACCAGCGAGTGGTTTAACAGAATAATGTATGATGATAACTATTGGCGGCAATCGACAAGGACAACCCAATCCAACCATAGAGGCAGACAGTGAATTAAATAAATGAATAAGAAAACTTGGGCAAAGCGCAACACAATAAACTGAAGTATATTACTTAAAAAAGAGTTCAACTAATCTTTAAAAGCCTTAATCCGTCCTATATTGCCTCGTTGCCCAATGTTGAATGCATTTCAGAGGGTACTTATCAAGATCTACCAAATGAGCTATGTCATTAATTTGTCCAGAATGGGAACTTTTTACCATTACCATTGCCATTGACTCTGATTCTTTATAACTTTGTCGCAGACTAAATGACGCATATGATCGCGATGATGTTGTATAGAATTTTATATGCAATGAATTAAATATTCTGTTCAAAATGTACTACAAATAAATATCAGCAACTAGGCTCATCTAGTTTTGAATGGCCCACAATAGTCATAAATAAGTATTTATAGATTAAATCGTATTTTTTACGTATCTGCAGTCATTTTTACTACCAACTAACTACCTCTTTAGTATAGTCAAAGAAGCGTTTCTAGACAGACGTTTTGATCCCAAAGATTTTATTTATGAGATGTGTTTGGAGGTATTTGGTGATGATTATACCGAAAGTCCCCGGCCCTATGGTGTGACTAACTCCGTAACGTAGCAAAATCTGTAATTTCTGGCGTTTTGCTGATATCTCTCAAACGATTGGTCGTAGTGAAAATAAGCTCCTATACAAAATTAAAGCTAATTAAACTTTCTACGAGTTTAATCAGTTTCTATAAGTTTGTTCTCTATCTCTAACTGTTTCAGAGATATTCGCTGTCAAAAAAGTTCTTACACCACGTTTTTCGGAAAACTTTGCCTCCTAGCGGCTAAAGTATTGGGTTGACGGAAAAGACTTTCGAATAAAAGTTTTAGAGCATTAAATTTTCTATAAATTCATATATAACATTTTATCTCAAATAAATCAGAAGTTATTTAAAAAACACACAATAATGGATATACACGTAACATAATCCCAGGCATTGAGTTTAAAACAGGATCGAGGACTCTGGCGAGAAAACAGCAACTGATCCCGTGGTCATTGATGGTTTATAATTTTCCAAAGAATATCAATTAATAAGCAGTCTGATGATGACCTAAAAATTTATTTGCGCTATGAGTTGGGCCCATTATCATTAACCCTCTTTGACGATGCTGGGATAAGGAAAACAAAGAAGTTCGCACTGTACAGCTCATTTGACTCAACCACAGACATAGATCTGTCAGACTTTGAAATCGTAATAGATGAAGGATTCGTGTTACACAGAGTTCTTTGGCCCGCAGGATCCACCAGTTCATCTATCTGTGAGATCTACCAGTGAGATTTATATCAAACGACACTACCCAAGTAAAACCTGCTCACTAGTGTTGACGACAGCCAACAGCATAAAATGTGCTGAACAAAACAAGCGAATTTGAATCAGTCAGTCAACATCAACTGCAATCAACGATACTTTGATTTTGTCCACAACAATTCAGAAACAAGCAGAAAACGTTGTCGTAGTTGGTGAGGACATTGGTCTTGTATTGTAATGTCACTAACACCAGAGGACCGCAACATCATGTTTCTGAAGCCAAGCAATGGGAAAATAAAAACCCTCACTCTTCTCTTCAACAGCTTAGCCTTAAGCACATACTCTTCATACAAGCTTTCACCAGTTGCGACACAACCCCTGCAGTATTTCGAAAGGTCAAAATAAAGCTTTTAAGCTACTTTTTAAGGCTCCACAAACAACATGCTGACACTCAAGCTGCTGATAAAGACTTCGCAGACCAGGATTCCTCTGCACAGATCGAAGGAGTTGGAAAGACATGCTTTCTCAAGTGGTATGGTACTCCACCCAACGAGTTGTCTCTTAACAACTACAGATACTTCTTATTTATGAAGTCAGTCTCGAAGATCAAACCTGGCATTTAAGCGCTACCCCCAACAGATGGTGCAGCAAAGCAGCACAGTTTCAGAGTATATCTACAGGTGCAGAGTTGGCTTGGACGCCGGCTCCCCCCACAATAATGGGAGTGGGAGCAAAAGCAAAATGCTCTGGGGACTGAGGAGCCAGATGATATATTAAATTTGGTGTTCTGCAAATGTGCCAAAGGCTGCACTGGTGGAAAATATTGTTGCCGTAAAGCCTAGTTGTATTACTCTCCTATTTGTAACAACTGCCACGGTCAATGCTTCAATGGCGTACCTTGTGTAGAAGAGAATGAGTCAAAAAGCGTCGACGTTCTCCCCATCGAATCATTTGAGACGGATTCCGTTACCTATACAGACAACCCCGATGACCCTGACGACCCTGAGCCACCTCCAGAGCCACTCCCAGTCCCATTACGACCAAAAAGAATTAGAACTGTTTAAGATAAAATTTCTTTTACATTAATATGTTGAAAGAAAACAAATATTTGTTTTTCAAAAAGCATTTTTGAAGTATGTTTTAAAAAAGATAAGACTTAAAAAAGTGATCTACTATTATGTAGAAAAGTGACACTTTTGCCGTCTACTGGTTACAATTGGATTTTCAGTTGTGACATTTTTGTACATAATAGTAGATCCGAGCAGATCACTTTTTAAGTCTTAGCTAGCAATAATTCAATTTTGTTCATTCTTAGTTGTGCCACTATTTTTACAGACAAGCGAGCTGTTCTTACAACTTGGTATAAAGATAAACTATAGACTATTAAACAGGGTGACATATAAGCAAATAAATTTATTGGTTAAAGATGCAGGTAATGAGTATTTAATACTCACATCTCACATTTTGGGCCAAAGCTTCTACAAAATCAGTTGCCGTTTTCACGCTAGAGGTGAGTTCTCTATTCTGTTTTAAACTCAATACCTGAGATTATGTTACGCGTATCTCCATTATTGTGGTTTTTTAAATAACTAAGAATAAACTCTGATCTATTTGTGATAAAATATTAAATTGTTAATGAGTTTTATAGGAAATCAAATACTCTGCTTTTACTTTTAACTTTTATTTCAAAGGTTTTTGCCGTAAACCCAATACTTTAGGCGCTAGGAGACAAAGTTCGCCGAAGAACGTGGCGTAAGAACTATTTTACAGAAAAAAAATCGATTTTTGACAGCGAATGTCTCATAAGCCCTAAGCCGATCGTAACCATAAGAGATAAACGATAATTGCGGTAGGCAGTATCTATGCACTATTTAGTTTTATGCAACTAATTTTCGTACTTAGGAGTTTTATAGAATCTGACTAGGAACGAATCGTTATAAAGTAAGCTGTATGCGAAGACGGAATAAATTGTTGCAACGGCATGCAAAATCCATGTAACAATATCCTGCAGTGATATGATAACTGGAAACTAAGAAAAGCAAAAAGCTAAAATTTTTCGCTAAAGGCGTGCTTTATTTATTTCTATCTACTACCAACTGATGCTTTCATATTATTGAATACCATTTCATATACCACAACGTAGTAATCTGAGTACTGAAATCGTTCCCACTGTTTAGGCGACGGGCCAGCCGCAAAATAAGATCGCATCTGACTATAGGTATCCTAGAATCAGTTTTCTCATTTTGTATTGTTCAGTAGTTAATTTGCAAGGAGCAACCAAATCGACACAAATATAGGTGGCAGTACCTACACCTCTGCCCCTATTTAAAACAAAACGTGATGAAGAAAGGCAGGGTCCCTGAATCAAAACTTTCCATATAGCTGAAAAAATGGAAACGAATTGCTTCTACTAATTCTTATCTACATCTTCAACTGTTTCCGTAGAGGCCAACACCTTACTCTTGAGTGGCCAACGACATATATTTCTAACCTCTACAAAAAGGGGATAGGACGCTTACTCAAACTACAAAGGACTGAATGTAAGCAATTCTATTTCGAATTACATATATGGAAAAATTATTAAAAATAGAATAGGTAGCGAAATTAAAGGCTTAGTAGAGCAAAATTGTTTTTTAGGCAAGGCGTTCTTGTGTCGATAATCGTTTGATCGCTAAGCAGTTTTTAGAGAAAAGAACAACCAAAGAAACATATAACAGTGTCCCTCTAGACTATGACCTGTGATGACAAAATGAAGTAAACTATGTCTACAATCAAGCAATAAAAGCACTTTATTTAAAATATATGTAGCTCATATCTGCTCTGAAGGTCTAGAGATGTAGATTACGAACTATGGGAATCGAAATTAAAAACAACAGGTGATTTATATTTCATTTTGACGAAAACAATATAAATTATATGCCAAGAAAACTGAACTACGAGTATCGAATATGAGGGTAACCATCAGCACTGTCTGTTAGAAAACAGCGCCAATATGGTTGACAGATTTCAGCTGTGGCCAGTAGCGTATCAGCTTAGAATGTTCTTGCTTGCATAATAAACGACTTGATACCCTGAAACTATTTATTAATTGCAAAGTGGTACAAAGAATAAGAATTTAGCAAACACTGATGAAAAACCATAAACTATACCGAACGCAGATATGACTCTACCAAACAAAGCGACGCCTATGAATTTATTTCAGCTGTTCAGAAATATGTTGTTGCTAGGCTTCGAAAGTAGACATTCACAAATTCGTTTGTGAGTGTGATGACGAGATGTACCAATCTCTAAAGTAATAAAGTTTAATGTATTTTCGAGAATAACTACTATATAGAGGAACGTAACTAAATAGTTATGTTCCTATAGGTAGTGTTTATTCTCGTAAAATGATCTTTTTATATATTTCATTTACTTATTGCTTTAATTATGCTTTTAGTATGAAGACTTGTGGGACGAACCTTAGATTTACTTTCAAAGAAATTCTTAAAAATAGGTGGTAACGATTACTAAGGGTTGATTTTCGATCCATGTAAGTCGGACACTTTGAATTTCTCTTTAGTTGCTTTTAAACGAACTCTTGAAAAAGGTCTAATAGACCGAAACACGTGCACAGCATTCTACATAATATTTGGAAACATTACAACATTTTTTCTTAAAACTAAAAGTTTGTTATCACATTAACTTTAGACTTGTTTATCATCATTTAGTAGAGGAACTTCGGGTAATATGGAATAGCATTTTCTATTTGCCAAATAAAATTGAACATGTCAAAGGAAAACTACACATCTCTATGCTAAGGCATAACTTAGAATGGTTTACATCAGTTGCTATTTGTGGATTTCCTTAATCTGATATACATTGATTACTATTAAAAATGTTACATACAAATGTACATATTAGTGAGGTAATATGAAATAGTGAGGTAATAAGAAATACATGTTCAATTTTTTGAAGCAAAAAGTTATTTCTAGAATTAATTAATTAAAACTGAATTATAATAATTATACATACAAAACTGAAGCCTAGTTGCAAAAGTCACACACATAAACAAACTTTTCAACACCAGTACAGGCACTATGGGCCCACATCTCGCACTGCATGCACTTCTCTCCACTATGATCGGCAGAATATAACAGATAACAGAAAAAATAATCTGCATCTTCATTGTCTTGTTAATCTCTGCGAATAGACTCAAGTCAACAGACATTTCTGTGCACACGCTCTCCACGTCACTGCCACTGGATTCGTCAAATAGGTGAAATAACATTATTACCCGATTAGTACCTCTATTTGTCTATATAACCGTAATAAAATGGTACGAATAATCCAATTCGTGATTTGTATTGTTTCCATTCATCGATTTTATGTAAGGCATCAAATCTTTCTCACGACAGTAAATCTAGTACTTACACTAGGTGGCACAAAAGTCCTCACTCGATTTCTTAAGGCAGTAACTTTGTTTGTAAATAAAAATAATTGGTTCTGTTTGTTGATTATGTTTATTTACACGTTTAAATTTGTTTACATTAAGTTACGTAGATAATATCGGTCAAGTGGCCGCCGCCAGAGTTACTTCTGGCGATAAATTCTACACTTCTTGTCGGATGTTGCAAAGAAAAAAGTCTGGAACGGTTAATTCTGGCGATCTTTCGGGCCAGTGCAAATCGCCAAAACAAGAGATTAAGCGGCCGGGTTTGCTGCAGAATGTCCACTGTCGCTCGTGATGTGTGTGCGGTTGAACCGTTCTGCTTGAACCACATGTTCTCCAAACCCAATTCATCAACTTGCGGCAACAAAAAGTCGTTGATCATGGTGCTGCAGCGCTCACCAATCACAGTAACAGTGTTGTCGCCGCTGTTCTCAAAAAATATGGGATAACTTTCCTTTCCTCCGTAAACGCCGCACCAAACAGCGACTTTCAGAAGATGTGATGGCTCTTCGTGCATTACACGCGGATTTTCAGTGCCACAGAAGCGATAATTTTGCCAATTCACGTATCCGCATAGGTGGAAAGGCGCTTCGTCGGTCATGATGATTTTCAATGGAAAATCATCCTCATCGCGGTCGAGGTTTAGAAGGGCTGAGCTGTAATGTACGCGGGATTGGCGGTCTGTAGGCAGTAACTGATGCACTGTTTGCACTTTGTATGGGAACATCCTCAAGTCTCTTCCTTGAATTCGCTGTAAAGGTCGTCTATTGATGCCCAATCGCGGGGCTCGTCGTCTGGTTGATGTTTAGAGTCCTCTTGGATATCTGCAGCCACAGAAGCGATATTCTGGGCCGAACAGCTGCTCCAAGGTCGGCCCTCTCTGCTACGGTCCCGTGTTGAGACAGTCTCTTTGAGGCGAGTGATTAAACGCCGCAGTGCTTGTCCAATTGGTGCCACATGGCCAAGAAATCGACGACGAAATTCACGATGAGCCAAAACCACCGACCGATTATTTGTCAAAAACAGTGACACAATTATTCCGCGTACTTGAGGAGTATAGCGATTCATGGTTTGTCTATGTGTATTTTGCCTCTGTTTACTTCACAAATGTCAAAGTTACGATGACATAAGATGCCATTTTCGAAAATGAGAACATCTTCCGATAGGGAGATTACTTTTTCGCCACCTAATATTAAGGTATCCTCAAATGAGATGCCTTGATTTAGATCATTAGAAGCCGAAACTTATTTTGAACTTATCTTCCAAAAACTTGAATTAAATAATCAGGGTTGGTTGAAAGTTTTCTGAGAATTTAATGATTTTCCAAGAACAATTAAAATTCCTTGATAATTTCCAAAACCTAGGCTTGGTAACTCCTGCGAAAGTTCAAATCACTCTAACTTAGATACCGGTGACATTTGAGTCCCCGTAGAGTAACTCCAATATACGTGGTGATTTATTAGATGCGAAAACTCTTTATCCGGTAGTTGAAAAAGTGATAAATCTTGAATGTTCTGTTATCAAGTTGTTCAAAGTTACTAATGTTATGTTAAATTGAAAGCTTGATATAGATTAGTTGTGTACAACACTGTAGAAGGTTGTAAAGAAAGTAGCTTTTGAGTAAAAATCAATCAATCCATCAATGACCGTATATTTTATTTTGCTTGCTTATCGAACCACAAATGCCTTTAACCATTGGAATGGAAGCTATCTTTCAACTCATGTAGCTCAGCAAGCAAGCAAAATAGCTGGTAGAAAGTTTTTCTTTACTAAAAATGACTATTTTACAACATGGTATCCTGTTTTACTTAAGGTGGCTTTCTAGCCAACAGTTTGAAACTTTTCTAATTGCTTTATTGTTATTAAGGTAGATCAATAATATTTTAGTTTGGCATTACTAAATTATAGCTTATTAACGCTACATCGCGTTTTTTCGTGTTATGAATTTTAAATTGATTTTATAATTAATTAATTAACTATGTTACAATTTATTCTCTCCGTAGCGGCAATGCTATAATATTAGTTTACGTTTGTTAAAAAGATTGAAATATAAAACATTTTGAATGCAAATAGAAAGGTCGCGATCACCATCCTGTACAGTTCGGTTTCTTGTGGTGTGAGAAGCTTCAAAAACATTTATGAGTAACTGTAATCTGTGTTTCAGTATCCAAAACAATTCACAGGGGATGTTTTAGTCAAAATTACTGCGATTTACGTCTAATTGTATGGGAGAAAATACTTTATGAACAATGGTAGAAGCTGAGATGGTTCCAGCAGAACCTATACAAGTACAGGCCTTCAGGTATTTGTTTCAAAATCAGTCTATATGGATTCAAATTGAAAATCTGGAGAGTCACACCGTTAGAACGCAAAAGAGAATGCAGCTTTATAGCTGCTCAACCATGTACATTTTAATAAAACTATTGGTACTCTGTCTAGTTAGTATCAGGCTGGTTTATGATACAGACTGTAATATGAAGACATTATCACCACAGCTTAAAAAACGGTGCTTGGTCAGTTTTCGACATCTTTTAAATTGAACTACCTGTGACCAGGAGCCCTTTGCGTTAAATAATCTTACACAAACGGTTCTGTGCTCTATTTCCAAAATACCCAACACAATTGTTGATTCTTTTATAATATTATAAATATAATAATTGCTACAACCCATAACCTGGAAACCAGGCCCCAGAAGCTATAAGCTTGTGCGGGAAGGAGGGGGCGATTATTATTATTACGTAGGCCCTACGTGCGGCTGCAGCCGACTTACAGATTAAACGCAAATGCCACATTTGTGTCACATCTAAGGAAAACTGCAGAAAACCTTAACTAGATCTGCCGGTAACAGGAGTCGAACCTGGCCCGCTTGGGTGAAAGTCCAGCACGCTAGACATTACAATACCAAGGCTGTTTAAATAATTAAAATAAAAGTGGTAAAAATAATTAAATAAAAGTGGAGTTCAATTGTATACATTACCATTGTAGATAGTTGGTAGAAAGCAACTGATATTATAACAGGGACCTCATTTAATACGCAAAGCGCAAAAATATCTTGAACTGTTTTTTATTTTTAAATATTTTTATATAAATTAAATTGTAATTGTGTCCCTAGATATTATTGTCTTAGATAACTCTGGTTATGGGTTGGCATTAACGAATAATATTGAAGCTACAAACTTCTGTATTGAAAACAAAAATACAACAGTCCCAAAACAGAAACCATCTCTAGATTCATCCTAATTTTTCTTAATCGAATCGCGAAATGGCGTTATTCACAATGCAAAGTCATTATTATTCGTATAAGGTGAATAGGGTAGTGGTGCCTAGATGAGAAAGCGACCGCTTCGGGCTCCGGCGGCTTGTAAGGCGCAATGTTATTGTTAGGAAACAATGCCTCAATGGTCCCACAGAAGCAGATATTGCCACAAAACAGCACTAAAGTTTTGTTTCTCACACAGCGAATATGTACTTACGACTATGACACCTCAAACGGGACATTCGAATGTTTTATTAAAGCAAACGAGTTTCTACGTGAAAATTTTCCTTTTTAAATCAATATCCTTTTTAATATCTTAAACTTTAAAATTTTGCTGTGTATACTTGCTTTAATAATATTGCTAAAAAAGATATCAGTATGTTAGAGATAATGTCACTATATATCCAATTCTATGTTATTTAAATAGATTGGGAAACACTGGTGTAATTTCAATTAAATGTAGAATTTGTAAAAAACTGGAAAACTTAAAGTCAAGGGTAAAGTAAATATCAATGTATAAGTGCGAGGTCAGCAAAACTAAACTGAGTGCAAAACTAGACAATTAGGAAGCGTCGTAACGAGGAAGGGTAATTAAATACGTCAGTTATGGAGGATCAGACCGTAAAGTTGGTATTCTCAATTACTGCAAAGCTTTAAAAACATATAATTCTGAGTTTATGAAGGCGGTACACTCAACGGGCCCAGATCGGTGCTACTGGAGACCAGCGGGAGCAATCGGGCCGCTGTTGTATTACTGTCTAATTCAATGCATTACTGGTGCCTTGTAACTGGTCCCTAGACGCCTATTGCTCCGGTTGGGCGTTGTGCAATTGTCCAACGCTATCGACGCCACACTAGGCGCCATCCGCTATCCTGCGACGCCAGGATACTTACATTTAACTCAATCGTCATAAATAACAACCCCGAGATACCTAAATTTCACTTAGATTGCTATCGGTTTTGTTTCAATTTGCTACGGTCTTTTAAGCAGCCGGAAGTATATCACAACAAAAATAAATGACCAGCGAATTCATTAATTTTTGTTCTTCTGTGTAGCAAAATTCGAACGAAAATATTTACAAATGCTTACATGAAAAAGCAAGAGAAAATATCCAGCAAATACAAACCAAACTACATGTGAAAATATTATTGTTGCTTTCAACTTGATATTGTTTTTGACAATAATGTTTTTATTTCCCTTTGAACAGATACCTATAAAGTAATAAGAAATTCTCTTTTCTTGGGTATTTACGTTTTCGATTTCTTTTCTTTGCTTGTATACACAAGGGTTGTTTTTCCTGCTAATTAAGAATAAACAAGAATTGATGTCTGCGAAAACACACTAACCTTACTTTAATCTTTCCATTTTTAGCAGCTTTAAAATAACAATACAATGTTGTTTAAAATGCCCTACTGTAATGCCATATTCTACAAAACACTAAGATCCTCCAGGCTCAGAAAGGGCATCTGTGGAAGTCAGAACAAGATATTGGTTATCCATATATACTTTTAGGAGCTTGTTTGGGGTATGTATCCTACTTTGGGAGTTGATGGAATTAACATTGATAACGACAAGTGGCTCGGGTGCCATCTATATTTGTCGTATACTATAAGGTGTTTAAGAGTCGCAGATTTCACCCTTGCTACAAATATTTATGATCTTGGTCTTGAACCTCAGATATTAGTAAGGGGAGGCCATACGTATACGACAAATATAAATGACATCACAGCCACTTGCCAGTGGATTGACACGAGATGGTGCAATTTTCGCTTTTTTGACCCTTGGGCTTTCGAGAAAGCAGCCATTGATAGTTTTTGTTATTAATTTGTTTCATATTTTTGTTTTAATAGCATTAACTTTACTAAATACCCTTTCACAAGCAGCATTGGGGTGAGGTACGGATAGCAAATTTAAAGCAAAACCAGATAAATCACTAAATACTAGATTATCAAACTTATTTTTAAATTTCAATAGTTTTCCCAAAAAAATATCAATTTCATCACTTTTAGTAATTTGTTCAGGATTAAGTTTATAATTGGACAAGAGTCTCCACTCATCATCAATCAGTTGAACTGTAGTGGTGTCTCCTAAGGTTGGATATTGTTCTCGAATTTGCTGCTAAATCGCGTTTTCGGGCTAAAAAATAAAAACTTTTGATAACAGGCAATTGTGAAAGTCGTATCTTAAGTGTTTTAAAATAAAATTCTTTAGTACAATTATTTTTCTAAAGGTTTTTAAATTTCCGTACAATTGCATACGGTAATGCCGTCAGGATCGTATAACGTATTTTACTTCAAAATGCCGTACATGTACGGTAATTACCGTAGGCTTGGCAACACTGATCTCTAGTAATACATTTTTGAAACTTTGTACCCAGGAATCTTACATCTTATGTATTTTTATTATAATTAAGTTTTTAGTTTCAAGGTGTTTTTTATCTTAAATAAAAACTAAGCAAAGTTTAAAAGTGTTTTTCAAATGCAGTTTGCTAGGTCTGTCTCCTTTCATTAACGGAGTCTTTCAATAGTTAAAAGTACTTAAGTGCATTTCTAGCAAGGAAAATTTGAAAACGGTTTATTTAATGAGCAGAAACAATAATTGTAAGTCAGCGTGAACGAACTGGGTTTATATCTTAACTTTATTTACTTTTTTCAGCGATACAGTGCACAGACCTAGGCTTTTCAGAAAGAGGGTTTTTGGCCTTTTTGCTTTAGTCCTTTCTAATTTTCCTTTAGCTTAGTGTTGTTTTGAAGAAATGGTTGAGAAATCCTACTTCAATTTTAAGCAGTGATTGAGGATGGTTTCCCCCTGAAGGCGTTAATTGGGGGTCACCGAGCTCCAGCGCAGGCTCCCGCAAAAGATAAACACAGAACCGTTTACACAGTGGCGGATTTATCCATGCGCACTAGGCGCGCGCCTAGGGCCCCGCATCGAGCGGGGGCCCCGAAACGTTACACAAAAATTAATTTTTTTTTCAAAGTATTTAAATACAGTTGCATGCATGGAAAATATAGATGCCAGAAGGCTACGAATACAAATTTATAGTTATTAAACAAGAACTGGCTGTTTAAAAGTATTTTTAATAAACATACCTTTTTAACAAAGAGTAATTCTTTCATTTAATTTTTAAATCTTGCAGCGCCGCCTTCAAGATTTTGAGATCCCGGGCACAAATATCGAAGCCCCCAGTAAATAAACAAGTGTTGATTAAAATAAGGTAGCTCGTTGCGGGGCCCCACTAGCTCCCGGGGCCCAGTGCATGCGTGCATACGCCCGGCTGACCGAACTTAGGGACGCTTCTGAAATCTTGTGAGAATGTAATTTTATTGTTTTGGGAAGGAAATATTCCCAGAACCAAATCCTCATGAAATGAAATCGAGAAGTACGTACTCCCCGCCAAGTTTCATTAAATTTTATTAGCAGGTTCCCTCAGCTCATACCGCTTCTTATCGCGTTCGGAAATTAACTGAGGGTTCCCATAAAGTTCGAAGGGGTGGTGCGACGGAACATCCTAATAGAATTTCATGAAACTTGGCATGGGGCAGTATTTTAACAACAAGAAACGGCATTATCGTGGACCACAACAAAAATTCGTAATAAATGTTCTGGCCGAACTATTATATAATGTCCGAACTATTATGGGCCTGGCTCGTTTATTAAAATTTTACTTATTTCGTTTACATAGGTAGAGTTTAGTTTTATTTTATTTAGTTTTTAATCTCATTCATATTTGAAAAGAATCTCCAATTCCTATTTTGTTAGATATTAATTTTAATTTTTAATTTTGTATATTTTTGTTGTCATGATTAATGTTTTAAATGTGTAGACTGGAAATAAAATCTATTTTATAAAAGTGTTTATTAAATTACACCTATTTCCAATATTTCCTAAAAGAATAGGGGCCCCTTAGTTAATTGCGCCTAGGGTCCCGCACAAGGTAAATCCGCCGCTGCGTTTACGACGGGCATCTGTTTAAACCGAATTTCCTCACCAATTAAATAAGCTGGTGAGAGCCTAAATTAACAACTCCATTTTAAAGTTTTTAACAAGTTTAAAATGGACGAGCGAATAAGGCCGGCTCTTCGAACTTTGACCAAGCAAATTCATCAATTCAGGAACAGGGCTAGGAAAATTTACAAAGCCAGAAACAAGAACCAGCAATACAAGGAAACTCACCAAGTGAGGAACAAGAACCCTCAGCCCAGCCCACACACTGGTCTCACAACTGCAGTATCAGTTAAACAGAAAACTGTTAAACAGAAGGTTTTGATAATCAAAAGCTCTGTTGTACATGCATTACAATTAGATTGAATTGTCAATCTGGAAAATAATTCGCATACTACCAATCGTTGATTCTAATGGACATACAGCGCTATTAAATTAAATTTCAAATATGTGTAATTTCTCTATGTTGCATTTGAGAATATCGAGTCAAAGCATTATGTACACATAGTCAATCAATTATACAGCACGCTCTTTGATACGGTTTACATATATTGCATGGTAAATAAATGGCAATGTATAGTGAAAATACTAGAAGAAAAATACTCAGAATTACTATGAATGAGGATACAAAAAGAAAATCAAGTCCTAGAACAGTATTGAGCAACTCAAAATGACTAGACTAATTTTCTGCATTAAGAGAATATTTTTGCCCTTGTACCGTTGTATAACACTATACAACATAATTCCGGCTATGAATGTAGGAAAAACAAAAATATGTTTTTTTTATAATTCCGATATAGAGAAGGCGATGGGCAAAATCTTAAATCTTTATTGAGAGCCAGTTAGAAATGGTAGAGGATTGAAACCTCAAAACTAGGTACCTGTTTTATGAGTTCTAACAACTTCTGTTTCTGTTCCTATTTTACGAAATGTTTACTGTGCAGATTGGCTAGTATTAGTCACAAGTAGCTACAAATAAAGTTTAAATTAAAAATTCATCTTATAATTAATTCGCCTTTGGAGTACAAATACTCTGTTGTCATTAACACATTGGCCCCAGAATATTGTATTGATGTAATTGATATGAGAACATGCTAATGCATAATACATACATGTTTAACAGCTGACGTTATACACGCAATAAAAATGACTTAAATGTTTCTATTAGATCTTGAAATGCAAAAAACTTAAAAATCACTAGATCTTAATTCTAAGAGTACTAATTCTCATTTTCCCGTACCTGCGGTAATTTTTTTTGTAATTTTTGTATCGCAATGATTTGTATCAAAAACAAATTCACTAAACGAAAATAAGAAACTATATGACAGGTTAAACGTACGTATTTGCTCTCCTATTATGTTTACAATCCACTCCCATTTCATTCCTAAGTTTACTTATGACGCCCAATAACATAAAGCCTCGCCTACGCGACCTAACCATTGCACCCCTCAGGTCCAAGCTTAGTTCAACCAAATATGTGATTTGGAGGTGAGATCTACATGCGCTAAGTCTATAAAGAGGCAAGCATACTGATAAAGAATGTAGCACACCGGCTAACATGAAGCCATGCCTACCAGAACTATTCACTCATCCTATGGTCCAAGTTGAATCTAACTATATAGTTGGTTTGGGAGGTTGCGACTTACAGAAGGTGAGTCTATAAAAGTCCAAATATACTGATAAATAAATTTTGTGTTGGATTCACTTAAATTATTTAACATAGCAATGATGACAGGATGACTTTTACAAAAAATAATTCATTAGAAATTAAACTGGAATTAGACAGTATCAATTTAATTTGCTTGCCACGCCCACTAATATGAATCCACGTCCACCAGACCACCCGTTCCAATCTGTAAAGGGACAAACATACTTAAAAACAAATTTTGGATTTTAGTTAATATATAGAGAAGATATTATACGAAACAATATTTGTACGGGACCGACTACTTGACAGCTCTACAATTTCGGATTTTCTTTGATTTCTTTTACCGGTCGTAACCACATGTGTGTCCACCAATTACGTTCTAAGTTATGGCAAAAAACATGTTTTTGGCTTATAAATAATTTCTCTGTGTGCATTTATTTTTGAAATAGCTTTTAAAGTAAGTGTTGGCAAACGTAGTTTAATCGTTGGCAAATGTGGGCGAACGAGGCATTGATTGAGGGAAAGATTGATAGTAGGAACATTCAAAATTTCTAAACTTGGGGAGGGGCTAGCGTGATGTGCCCTCCACATCGAGATTTATTTGTCATAGATTTTCAGCTAAGGGTGCGCAAACGTAGGCAACCGATTGAGAGTATCAAAATACAAAATTTCTGCACTTTGGAGGCTATCTTAAAGAGTGCTTCCAAGGTTTATTTTTTAAATAACTTTTTTCTTATTGTTTATCAAAACAAAATTTGTTGGGTTTGTATGGGCTAACTGTGTGCACACGGATGGCATAAAATTTTGTTATATTTAAGTTTTATTTTTAGCGGCCAACTTCACGGGACTTTGGTTTTCTTGGAGGAAAAATCGTGTAAAATGGATTTTAGTATTTGTAGAGAATATATTATACCAAACAATATTAGTATGGGTCCGACTTATTTAACATCCCCTCAATTTCGGATTTGCTGATTTTCTTCACCAGTTGTAATCACAACTTAATATTTATCTGGCTTATAAATGATTTTCCTCTGCCCATTTATTTTTGACATAACTTCCAAAGTAAGTGTTGGCAAACGAATTTAATCGTAGGGCAAATGCGGGTGAGCAAAGGGCAAAGATTGATAGTAGGAACATTCAAAGTTTTTAAACTAGGGGGTTAAGGATGTTCTCCTCCGCCCCCAAAAGTCATTTGTCATAACTTTTGAGCGAAAGGTGGCAAACGAAATTGGTGGAGAAACGTAGGCAACGGATTGATAGTATAAAAATACAAAATTCAGCACTTCGGAGGCTATTTTGAAGATTGCTTTTTCCCTATCGTTGGTTAAACTTTTATTGGGCGTATGTGAGCTTACAGTGGAGAAACGAATGGCACGAAAAATTTTATTGTATTTTATTATATTTTGAAGTTTTATTTTAGGGGGCTAACTTTACGGGACTGTAGATTTCTTGAAGAAAAAATCGTGTAGAATTGTATAATTAACCATAAAACGACTTTATTTTTGCTATTTATAGCGGTATTAAGTTTCAAGGTATTAATTTATTATCTGCTTCTCAGACATGCTATTTTAGCTTTACTATTTATTATTTAGCATGTTGGTATTTGAAGAATTACCAAAGGCTCAAATTAACAGATTTTGTCTGCACATTAAGATTATTGAATCTAGCTAGAAATTATTTCTTTTATGTAAAAAATGAACGAATTCTTAACCGATTAACGTCTTTTCTATTTTTGATCTAGGTTAAGATTAATACAGGATTATAGGTTTGTTTAACACATTAATATCAAAGTAAAAGTATCTTACTTTGATAGCTTGGAATCCTCAGTGGACAACATACAAATCAATATTCAGTCTGGTAATATATTTATGTCCACTTTGTTGACATAAATAGAGCTTTATATATGGCAAAATGACACAGCACAAATTTTATAGATACCCTTTAAATATCACATTTAAATACTAGTTTTGAAACGGCGAAGAAAGAGAAAACATTTTTGTTGAAGAAGTCTTCTGAGAAATTTGAAAAATTGACTTAAACTTCTGGATTTGAAGGGTGATTTACAGCTGTCAGCCAATGGCTATTTATAAAAAAAGAAAACGTGAAAACAAAAAATATAATTAATAGCATTTTTATAGTGTCAACTTTTTACCATATCGCATCAATACTGCACCAATGTATTGAGCTAAACAGAACAGGTACGCATGTATATATGTATATGGTAAATGAACAAACAAACATGTCCAAACTCATTATTAAATCCTGAATATAAAACACGAGTCAATAAAGTATTTCATAGTCACTAAAAATCTCACTATATCCCTCAGTAAATGTATCAATAATTGGAATTACAATACATAATTTATATTATTTATCGTATACACATCAATAGTATAGATATACCAAACTCATTTTATACTACTGATTAAAAAAATTATGGTAACAATATGAAAAAAGGGCATTTTTCGCTGCTATACATAATCCCATCTTTTCAAATATACTTCATAATGAAAAACAGTCCTAGAAAAATAACAGTCTTAATAAAAAGTGAATAAATAAACTACTTGTATTTACCCTTGTTGTTCTTATGATCTATCAAATATCTAAATCATATTTTATCCCAATCTCATTTTATCTATAATTAAAGATTGTTCCTAACATCAGCGGTTTGTCACCTAACTACTAATGATGGAACTTTTACAGCTGTATAATAACATATGGACACAAAACAATTTCCCAGAATCTTGGAGGTACGCCGAAGTAGTTCCAATACTAAAACTCGCGAGACCCACCGAGACATACTATAAAGAAAGAACAATATGTAGACTTCCTCAGTAGTCAAGAAAATAGATTCATCGTTGGAGGTGACTTTAATGCAAAGCACACACTGGGGATCTAGACTAACTACAACTAAATGTAAGGAACTTTTAGCAGCAGCAACAGAGCTTAAATGCGAAGTATTATCATCCGGTAAGCCAACGTACTGGCCTACTGATCTGCATAAAATTCCTGATCTCATAGACTTCTTTGTAATAAGGAACATCTCAACCAATTATATCCATGTTAAAGAAGCATGGGATATGAACTCAGATCACTCTCCGATACTATTAACACTAAGCGACAGTGTAATCCAAAAAGAAAATCTACCGAGCTTAACTAATAAGATGACAGATTGGCAAAGCTTCAAAATCCAACTTGAGGAACTTATTGAGCTTTCAGTTCCATTAAGAACAGAAGAGCAACTAGATGACGAAGTTGATCTGTTTGTCAAAAACATTCAACAAGCAGCATGGGATAATACACCTCAGCTTACCCGTAGAACAAAAGGGAATAACTATCTTAAAGAGATTAGGAACCTTATTTCAGAAAAGAGAAAGCTCAAACGGAAATGGCAACAGACTAGAGCACCAAGAGACAAAACAACTCTGAACAACGCAACTCAACAATTAAAGCGCGAAATTCAGCGTATCAAAAACGAGTCAATTGGAGACTACCTGAGAGAATTAACTAATGACAACAAAACAGACTACTCACTCTGGAAGGCTACCAAACGATTAAAAAGACCTGTTCTACATAAGCCTCCAATTCGAAATACAGATGGAAGTTGGGCCCGAGATAATGCCCAAAAAGCATATAGGTTTGCAGAACATCTAGAGAGTATTTTCCAACCAAACGATGGAGAAGAACTACAAGACTGGAATCAACCGGAACAAGAAGATGTTATCATCAGACCTACCTCGCCAAAGGAAGTCTCAGATGAAATTAAAACAAATATCAACCCGAAGAAAGCTCCTGGCTTTGACCTGATCACTGGCGAAGTATTGAAGCAAATTCCAAGAAACGCTATAGTAAAACTTACCAATCTTATTAACGCATCCTTCAGACTGAAGTATGTCCCTAAGATGTGGAAAGTTGCAGAAGTTATAATGATTCCTAAACCAGGTAAACCTCCTCAGGACGTAGCATCATATAGACCTATATCGTTGTTACCAGTCATTTCGAAATTATATGAAAAAATACTCCTTAAGAGACTAAAACCTATAGTAGAAGAAAAGAATCTGATTCCCCGCCACCAGTTTGGATTCAGAAAAAAACACTCTACCATCGACCAAGTCCACAGGATCATAAACGTCATTGAAAAATCACTAGAAGAAAGAAAAGTCTGTTCCACCGTCTTCCTCGACGTCGCTCAGGCTTTCGACAAAGTGTGGCATGAAGGCTTGTTTCACAAACTAAACCGTTGTCTGCCACAACAACTTTCACAACTTTTACAATCTTACCTATCCGAAAGATATTTTAGAATTAAACAGGAATATTCTTACTCTGAATTAAAGGAAATTAGAGCAGGGGTACCACAAGGTAGTGTGCTAGGTCCGGTACTTTACCTACTATATACTAGTGATATCCCAAGCCTTGAACATGAAACAATAGCAACATTTACTGACGACACCGCAGTCATTGCTGTCAGAAAAGATCTAGAAGAGGCCGCAGAGAAGCTTCAAACCTCCATTAATAAAATTAACACCTGGACTAAAACTTGGCGCATCGAGTTAAACGAAAATAAATCTGTACATGTAGACTTTACTAATAAACAGAAGCAACATCTACCTATTAGAATCAACGATACCCAGATCCCTTATGCTGGACTCGGCCAAATATCTGGGAATGACCTTAGATGCTAGACTCCGCTGGAGAGTCCATGTTAAAAAGAAACGCAAAGAGTTAGGCATAAAACTAAAAAAAATGTATTGGCTACTTGGAAGAAACTCCAAGCTGTCTACATATAACAAACTGGTTCTGTATAAGCAAGTTTGGACAACTAAAACCAGTTTGGACCTATGGCATTCAACTCTGGGGTTGTGCCAGCAAGAGAAACATTCAAGTGATCCAGCGCTTCCAGAACAAAGCACTAAGGAACATCGTTGATGCACCCTGGTACTGCCGAAACAGAGACATTCATCAGGACCTTCAAATGGATACTGTTGACCAAACCATAGCCAAATTTGCCAGTAGCTACGAACAAAGGCTACTCAACCACGTGAACGTCGAGGCCATCCAGCTCCTAGACAACACAAATATATTAAGAAGACTCAAGAGAACGAAGCCTTTTGAGTTAGTGAAAGAGTGATAGGCAAAGCAGAGCATTGTGCGGGTTGTGCTACATGTTAAGTTTAGTGTACTTAAGTTACTAGAACACAAGGCATACTAGTGAGTAAAGACCTTAGTTTAAGAATTTTCAAACGTAATAAGGTAGAAAAAAATTGCTCATTCATCTACACAAAAAGATCAGATTGTAATAACATTAAAGGACCTATAATGGTTAACTTTAAATAAATTTAAAAAAAAAGTTTGTGCCGATGCTAAATCTTTCTAGCTCATTTATTGTTTATTTTATCATTTAGATTACAGCGTGGCCTTTGCATAATTCTGTTTTTGGTTGAAGGATAGTTTAGACTCGAGCATGACAAGTCGCAGTTTACTCGCAAGCCTTGCGCGACGATGAAAAAACTCAAATAACTTTTTTTTAACTTCGGGCCATTTTTTTCTCAACGGCATATTTTTAAGAAATGAAAGTAGTATTTGTCGTTTTTTTTCGAGTCGAAATAAGGCCCAGAACATGATTTTACTTGAATTTGTTATAAACAAGCTTATAAATAATAGACTAAAATGCAACTTTTCAAATCAGGAAAAATCACTACAAATATGTGTTTAATGATGATTGAAATAACGATGATATGAGAAAATTTTGTTCATTAGAACGTCTGTAGCATATTTTTTTCAAAAAAATGACCATAAACTTTAATAAGGAATATTATTTACAAAAAAAATATTTTCGCAAAATGCATCTGAATTAATGTTGAGCATGTTGAATACTATTGAAAAAATGTATTAACGTTTATAAACATTTTTCAAACGAATTGGGGTGATCCGTTTGAGAAATTTTGACTCAGATGCATCATATTTACCAAAAAATATAAGTACCCCTACCCTACTCTAACAATGAATAATAACAAATAAGATATGCTGATCAAATAAACTATCTTGGTGTAGCTTTTGACAAGAAGTTAACGTGGACTGCAGACATAAAAAGTCAAAAAGATAGATGTCAAAAAACTCTCGTGTTATTAAAAGCGGTATCTAATCACAAATGGGGTGTCAGTTGTGACACCTTAATTATACTTTTTAATAATTTACTCAGATCGAAACTCGACTATGCAAACTTTATCTATGGTGAAGCCAATTCTAATGTCATAAAAGTAATTGATAGTGTTTACAACCATGGACTAAGAATTATCACAGGTGCTTATACGACTAGCCCAGTTATTCGTCTTTATTCAGAAACAGGACAACTTCCACTATTAAACTACACACTTGCCGTTGCCACAAATCCTAAACATATAAATTACGCAGATGTAACGAATCCACAATATCGATCCAATTACTCCCTAAACCTTAAAATTTGACCTCCATACTCATTGTGTGCCAAAAAATATTAGAGAGCAAACCAACGCAACCTTGAATAACCTTCTTCTGTATGATTATCAATACCTCCCCTTGGATCACCTCTATCCCTAATGTAGAAAGCAAGAAACACCTAGTGTATTTTACAGAGTAAATCTTAATCAAGTCCTTGACCAACATGCTGACTACCAACATATATACTCAGATGGATCCAAAACCGAATATGGCGTTGGATGTGCTTTTATGAATAACAGTTCATATAGCGTGTATAAACTAAATGACCTTAGTTCGGTTTATACAGCAGAACTATACGCTGTCAGTGAGGCAGTAAAGTTCGCGACTAAAAACTTCCAAAAACTATATTCTTGATTGACTCACAAAGTACGGTACAGTCAGTTGCTAAACCTTTTAGTAAAAACCCTCTAGTGAAGAAAATACAAGATACCTTAACAACCTATAAGGATCACAATAAAGTCTTTAAGTTCCATTGGATACCATCACACGTTGGCCTACAACAAAACGAAGTCGCCTAGGAAAAAGCAAAAAAAGCAACAGCGAAAACCGTGAAAGATGACATTCAAATCACTAAGAAGGACATGAAGAACTGCCAAAAAGATCTCGTACGGGAAGAGTGGGAAAAGGAGTGGAAAGCTATTAGTGCTAATAAATTAAGGAGAGTGAAAGAAACAACAAAAAGATGGGTTCGAAAACTAAAACTTACCAGAACAGAAGATGTAGTATTAAGAAGATTGAAATTTGGGCATACTAAAATAGCCCATGTGTGCCTTTTAAAAAAAGAGTCCAGGCCAGCCTGCGAAACCTGCGATACTCCACTTACCTTACAGCACCTCTTATGTGAGTGTAAAGAGTATGAAGATCAGAGAAGTCAATCCAAACTGAAAAAGACACTCAAAGACGTGTTAAAGAATGACCACCAAGAAATACAAAGACTGTTGAAATTCCTCGAAATGACAGGCTTGCATGCAGTTATATAATTTAATTATTAATCTTGTTTTCACTAAATACTACTGTAAGTTTGTAATTAAGTATAAGTAAGTAATTTCTTAATTAAATTCTTCCATTAAAAAAAAACATTGTCCCTATATTTTTCCGCTGCGTCACAAAATTTAAGTTGTGCCATCCTAATAAAAAGGTAAAGCTACTAAATGCGAAACTAAATAACAAACACGTTGGATGACGCATAATTAGTGCTCTTATTTACGATGTAATTTTGACAGTTAAAATCAAAAGTTCGAGTTTATCAATGCAAGAACGGATGCATTGACGAGTGCGTGTGTTAACTGCATGTCTGCGAAGTCACGTAAATACTTTGATAAATAATAATAATTTCTATCTAATATGAGCTTCTAGGATACTAATGGATTAAAATTATACCGAAATAACCATCTAGCAACGAATAAGCGTATTTAGATATTGCTGTATTCATAATTTTCTGTTAATTGTCCACTAAGTCACAAGTCCACTTAACAGTAACGTTGAAAGATGTGACGCAGTGGACCTAGTTGTGACGAAGTGGAACCAATAAATTAAACTTTGTCTAAAATAAAAACATTCCGATAATACATGGCATACATCATTTGAACTGCTAATTAAAATATTAATACATGCTGCTTATATTCTGCTTATATGCTGCTGCTTATATTAATATAAAGTGACACAGTGAACTTTTCGATCGCCTAAAATGATAAAAATACATACTTTAATATTGAACTCTGCTGACTATATGAGCAAGAAGTTGCATTATTATTGTTTTCCTACGACCCCATACGAAAGTGAACAATAGCAAACGCTACCGATATTAAGAAAGTGAGTCATATAACACGCGTATGTTAGGAACATAACACACGTGTGTGTTATGAAAATACGTCACGCTAAGCAATATCTAGAAATCCATGAATTTTGTTTACATAAAAATGATGACATTAATGTTTAATCCAATTTTGAGAAGCATTTTAACCATTATGTATCTATTCTTTTCTTATAAATATAACTTTAATTAATGTTTAATTAGTTATTTTAGCTATCAAAAAGAAATATCTGATAGATTACACCTAACGTAACCTCACTATAATACATGAAAATTATTGAAGCAAGTAATGTCAAATAATTTAGTTAGGCAACCTCTTTCACACCTGGCATTGTGTTATTAGTTGAAGTTATATTTGTTAATTATGGAGATATTATTAAATATAAATAAAAAATAAATTATGTGCCTCTGAAATTATTATATTATAAATTGTAATAGTAATTCATTTAATTAATTTTGCTGCTAAACCCAAGGTTTAATTTTATACTATGTTTAAATAAGTTATGAATATATGAGTTTTTAAAATTGAAATTTATATTTAGTAAAAGAATCTATTAAATAAGATGTTAACAAACACCCATTCACTTTAACAATTGTCATAATTCAGCTCCAGAAAAATTAAATTAAGTTGTCAAGATAACTTAATTTTATTTTTCTGGAAATGTTTTGATATAAATGTCGTTATAATTATTCATATTGTGAAACTAAATTGTTTAGAAAATTAAACTTTATATCCTAAAAATAAATGGCTTAAGAAAATTAGCTTTAAGTGTGATTTTCTCTGTTAAACCTAACCATAAAAATTTTGCTTTAAAATCTTCAAAGATTATATTCTTGAAAATTTTAAAAAATCAAAATTTTTTAAACATTTCAAATTTGGGGGGTCGTAGGAAAAATATTGTACATTACACGTTGGAAAGTAACTTTTCTGCACTCGTGTGATTTCCGCACTCGGCTTACGCCTCGTGCGTCAATTCACACTCGTTCGTACGAAAAGTTTCACTTTCCACACTAGTAATGTAATATACTATTTAAATATATGTTTTTGAGTTAATTGGATAGATTCACTATTTTTTGCAATAGCTCTAAAATGACTCACCTAAGATAGACCCAACCAACCAACCAACTAAATTAAAAGAAGAAATTTAACTTTTTTTAGCGTTTTTATAAATAATTTAAAAATCTGACAATTATTGAAACTAGATGGTGCAAAAACTCCTACAAGAAATGAATTCCTACTGTCTTTTAAATAAAAAAATGTATTTTTTGTAATATACAATAAAATCTTATTTCAAACATCCAAAGCAATTAAATCCTTTGTATTTCCAACAGATTTCCTATGTTCGAATGTGACATTGACACCCATCGACCTAAATTAAAAAGGAAAACGATATTTCTGTGTGAACCTTTTACACATACATATGTGTGTATGTGTTTATATGTCGTATGTTTATTGCATTGCGCCCAGAATTCGTTCTTGAAAAGATTGGACAGTTGTTAATGGGGTGCATTGTCTACATGGGTACATAGTGAGAGCACCCATGCAGTGTGCCGATCAGTGCTCGATTTATTTGCTGTCATACCTCCAACGGGGCAGTTGTATGGTGAGGTCCATCAGTGGGGGGTATAGGGCGCCCTTCTGAGCTAGGTTCTGTTTTATATAGCAATCTCTGGGAGGTGTATTATACACAAAATCTTACTATGCACTGTTATCGTATATCTCAATTTTTGATATAAATTTAAGTGTAAATAAGACAAAGCGAATACTAAAGAATACATCGATCGAACACATAAATATTTAAAAATTGATCTCCAACTGGTCCAGGCGGTTTGGTCAAGATTTCAACACGAACTTTGTGTAATGCAGTTTCAAATGAAATTGCAGCGAATAAAAGTGTGCACGTGATCCTCTTATTGCACCTGCGAATACTTTATCCGTAGAAAGAAAAGCTTTGCTAACCACTTTCATGTGGAATTTTTCAACTATTCGCCAGAGAGCTTTTATACGAGACGTAAGTTTAAAAGTACCTCATTTATAATCTTTTCTTTCAATAAAAGTCGTAGAAATCAGTAATCATAAAACAGTCTTGTGTTATTCGCTATTTATTGATAGACAAACTTTTAGAAAATAATAAATTTTAGTTATACAGTGTGTTCCAAATCGATAGCATTTACATTGGTATCTCCGTTATAATGCGACACGGAAAAAAGTTAAATTACAAAGATTTTGCTGAATCCCATGCTAATTTCAAATCTCATTTGCAATTTAACGCAATTCTTTACTAGTTTTTGAAATTGAAAAAAAGCAAAAATTTACCAATTTCTTTTTTCTTGAATAACCCGGAAGCCATTGCTTTGGTACAGTTTAAACTTTTACATTATTAAGACACCTTTTTATGAGGAATTTTTGATGCTAATGACAACTTTCGATCGTCTTTTGTTTTTGAGTTTTCTATGTCAACTTTTATTTGTCTTATGGCGGCCATCTTGAATTGTTTGCTGATGTCATAGCCCTTGCAATAAGCTTTTCAACAACATGCAACTGTCAAGAAAATTTTAATTTCAGTGAAATTATTTAAAGAAAACTCTAGTATTACTTTTCAGACAAAAAATAGTAAACAAATAAATAACAAATGAAAGTAAAGTAATATTTAGGTAATTAGTTAACAGGGGTAAAGGTTTATAATGAACAATTTGCATGGTAACTAATTTGCTTGAAAGGTATGCATAAATAACTAAAGTAAGTTCTTTTAACCGAAAGACGCATTTTAAATTTTGGTAAAAAAATGTAATAACAAAAGTTCATAATATGAAAAATTACATTCGAATCTGTAACATTACATCAATTCTTGAATATACCTTCCATTTTGTTTAATACATTTGTGACATCTTTTAATACCACAACACCCAATATTGCCCTTCTTGATTTTTCTTTATGGGGTACTGCAGATAGCCACCGTGTACAATTCTTAGTTTCCAGAAACTCAAAAGATTAAAAAAACGCGAAAACACGCTATACGTCAAGTTTACAGATGAGAAGATTTGTAAAAAATTGAAAAATTCAAAAAAATGTACCAACTATTGTGTTGGAGACCCCTTTTTTTGAGGGTGACCCGGAAATCAACCCAACCATGTCTATGGAGCAGACCAACCCTGTGACCCTCTAGATAAATTATCTGGACAGACATTGTCAAATTTAAAAATTTTGAATACCCTGCGCCGCATACTTTACAGCAGGCATCGGCAACCTTTTTTGGCTGCGGGTCAAGATCAACCAAACTGTCACTATTAACAAGACGAGTCTGGTCAATGGGTATTTTAATTTCAAACAATGTGGTTGTATTCCGCCTATATTCATTTCTGCAACTTTGTAATCAAACCAAAATGTTGATTTTATTATTTAAATTTTCTTAAGGTGTTCGTTTATTAATTTATTTTTATATATTATACTTTATTTGCATTCAAGTGGGTCACTTGGTGACTCGCGGGTCATAGGTTACCGACACCTGCTTTACAGAGCAACGCAAAACACATAATAATTCATCTTCATTGCTACCTTGCAATATCAGCGGTGATGTGCCAAGTCGAACAAGAAATTGATCAGAGAAATTGATTGAGTGCAGAGAAATTTAACGCACCTACTTTTCAAGTTCTAAGTTCAGAATTCGTTCACCAGTGCATACAGACTACTGACCCTAATTAGCTTAATGGGACAATTATACTGACACCTAATAAGAGCAAAGACTTCAAGAAGAAATCCGAAGAACCGGAAGACTCCATGTACAGCAATGTGGTTACAGCAAGGCAAGTCCACAATAAACACTGCAGAAGTACAATAAATAGCTTGCTAGACTTGACGTTTGAAAGACGTTACTCCAACCAAGAATTTTATCATTTGAGTAAAATGATTGGGTTGCATGATTCATATGTGAGTCTCGTGATTAACGTGCTACTCCTTTCAGAGCACGTGTAAAGCTTTCTGTAAGGATTTCTACGTACAAATTGTTTAAAACCAATTTTCTGCTCAATATTTTATCTATTTTTTCATACCAAATACAAGAAATCTGAAGTATTAAGTACTTTCGCGTAATTTGTTGAATAACCATGTGATTGTTTAAACCAAGTTTATTAGATATTAAGAATAAAACTGTGTAATATATATGTGGCCCTAGGTGGCTGCAAATTTACTTATTAGGTATGCAAGGTGTTTCGGAAATACCTAGTGCCAATGGAAATTTTAGTAAATCTATGTAAAACATTTCACATGAAATAAATATAAAAAGTGTTATAAACGAAGAAAAAAATAGGGAAATAGTTTCGTGTTGCCTTACAACCTTGTACCAAAATCAATGCCTGTGAAAAAACACAGCAAATAAAACAACACCAGTTAAAAGCTACTCATCAACTCATCTATTGGTCGTCTCACGTTGGGACTACAGCGAAGGAAAGATAGCCAATGTATTTCTTATGGGAGTTTGTGCTTCGTTGTTGCCATCTATTTTACTGTATGAATCTATAGAAATGTGGATTAAAATTGCAGAAGTTCTAAACCTTTGAAAACAGTAACCGAAAAAGTGTAGTCGTAACCATACAAAAGGAGAATTTAAAAGAAAGTTTTGTTAACATGTATTGGTTATTTTATTAAACATTACTTGGGATTGTTACATTGTACATGTATCTAAATATTCGATATTTTATTACTTATACTTTTTTGTTTAACTCCTTCGTCTTCAAATTCTTTCAAAATAAAAATAACGGCTGGTTAGCTTCTGTATGATCTTTTTAATCTTTTAATTCACAGGTAAATAAAGGAAGTCCCAAACGCAATTTTAACGGTAAAATGATTCATCATGATAAAATCATTCGTTTGTTCAACTTGTTTCAAAAGAAACTTGCGAAAACGGAAATTTAGGATTAGCAGCAAATGCAAAGGATTTTAGTAAACAATAAACCCTTCTGGTTTTTTCTACTTTTACTTCGTGGAACTACATAATACAGTTTGTACTTACTGAAATTATAGTATAACGTTTTTGTCGGCACTATTATTTGTCACCGAACGCATATAAGCAAGTTTCTTAATACAGAAATAATTATTTGGTTTCAAATTTTGATAGCTTGTGCGTCTATAGATCTTCGCTTAGTTGTTTGGGTTTTATCGTTTGTAATTATTGTTAACATTGTCGTGTTGTTTGTTGTAACTATTCGTATTGTAGTATTACATAACGCACATAGTACATTATACATAAGTATGGCGGATATTGTTAAAAACAGAATGGGTTGTGTACTAAAGATTGGTGAAAAAAAAATTTTGTCAAATTTGATAAAATATCGTCTTACTGAGACCCGACAGTCATTATCAGTAATTATTCGACAAGTTTCTAAAGAAACAGGTATTAGCGAAAAAACTTTGTTCTCAGTACGTCAAGAAAGTATTTCACCTGATGGAATAAAATCTCCAAGAAAAAGAGCGAAGAATAAAAATACTTCAAATCACATTGCATTATCTTTCCAAATCCATCATAAAAAATTAGGGTTTCCATTTAAAGAATTTTCGTTATCGCCATAACTCAGAAACAAAAGACGATCTACGAATAACGATTACACTAAAATAGTCTCCTTTAAGATAAAAATCGACGTGTTCGAGGATTTTTCTCAAAAACACTTAATAACAGATTTATTTCGATAGTTCCAGACTTTATACGCGTACTATATGAACAGCGTGTTTTGAAATTTTGTTTTACTACCGCTGTCAGAAGAAGTGACTACTTGCAATATAACTTGCTCGAACAATAGGGATTATAAAGGTTTATGCAGTTACAACTACAATATTTAGAAAGTGTTTTAAAAGTTGCTTGCAAGATGTTTGGCAACCCCGTTGTCCATAAGTTCTTATGGACAACGGTCGGACAATGGACAATGGTGTGTGTTCACACACTGTAGTCTCAACGTGAGACAACCAATAGAATAAGATAATCAATTTTGATGTAGGGTAATAGTAAGAAATATTATCTCTATTCGTGGAAGTAAAAGTTGACGACTGCAGATTTACTTATTAAATATACAAGGTGTTTCTGAAATACTGAAAATGTCTTTAGAATATGAAAGCTCCTAATGCTAACGAGAATTGCAATCTATGTGGATTTTCCACATGAAATAAGTATATCGCTGTTAACGGCACATGACTGCAGTATACTCTATATTCAGTAGAAAAATACAAATTAAAACAATAATCCTGATACGTTATTGTTAGTATGAACGACAAGGTCACATATTTTTGTATATGCCGATTTAACCTTAAAATAAGGTGACCAGACGTCCCGCTTTTGGTGTGACAGTCCCGCTTTTGCTTCACCTGTCCCGGTGCCCACAAAATCTTCAAAATGTTCCGCTTTTTATGGATAATGACGATATTACGAACATAGGCAGCAAAACAGCTACTTTACGTTTATTGGTTGAAACAATAAACGTAAATGAGATCTTTAATTAATTTTTTTAACTTCTAAACTGCAGTAAACTACATATATTTAATTGTTACGTTCTTTTTAAAATAATAAGACAAGTGCTGTTTAAATCGTCTATTCCCAAAGAAATATTTATTTACATGCACTAATGCAAACACTATAAATTAACACTATGATTACAAACTGTTTAACAAACTAAAACTACTATTTACAGACTATGAATTTTCCCATATAACATTTATCTATACATTTACTATTTATTTCGTGATACACGTTTAATTACTCGCTGTTGACTGATCCTCTTTCATCCGCGAAGTCGATTTTATACCCTCATATAATCGTACCAGAAGCCGCTAGAACCTACTATGTATTTCTGGAAGGTGCTAGATAAACCGCGTCTGGTTTACATGCTTGGTGCGATGCGTCATTCTCTCGAATGCTGTAGAATATTCCATTTGTTGTGTGAAGAAGAGGTTCTTTCTTTTTCTCTCTTGTTACATAATATTGTTATCCAACGGTGTTATACTTCTTTTCAAAAACTAGATATCATTATCTTATTTTAATTTGGCGTACCAATTATAAAAACCACATACTTTATTTGGGTTTAAATAAACGCTGAATCAACATTAGTTACAACAAATAACCGTAGCGGCATCTATATAATACCAATCATACTTATTATCAAACAAGATGTATTTTTACGTATTAATTTTAACGAGCCAAAAATGTACCGGGAGGCACGTAATTATTACATGCCATTGAGAATCACTTTGGGATATTAATTGTGGCATGCAAAAAGAATTAGAGGCACGTAATTTTCATATCAATTACTCTATTCCAGCGCTACTTGGTTACAAAGCATCTGGATACCGATAAGCATAAAATATATTTAAATATTGCTGCCTCTTCTTCTAAGTTACAAGATTTTTTCGAAAAGTAGTTTTGGAAACAAAGAAAAGCAATTAGCGTTAGCTGAAGGGCTGTTTGAATTTCATACTATTAATAAAAATCAGCGTTTCCGGTCAATGGATTGCACATCCAAAAATCATTCAAAAATTGTTCGAAAAGCTTACTTAACAAATTATTTATGGGGGGGGGGGTTATTTCTAATGTCCCTCTTTATTGATTTAGAAATCTGGTCACCTTGCCTTAAAATTTAAGAAGTAATGTTGTGAACGACTCACAACTCATATATTTTTGCATAGATACGAAATGGTACTAGGCAACGCGTATCAATAAAACTTTGAGAGTCAAATAAATAATTCATAGAAGTAAATCTGCGTTTTATTTCCTTCTACAAGAATTAATAAATATAGCCCTAACACACCAACCACAGTGTTAAATCGCTATAGTATTATGGAAGTAAGTAGAAAAAGTCACTGCAGGTTAATTTTAATATATAGTACGATGTAAAAATATAAATTATCTCAGTGTTTAATCTTCAAGCATAAGAGAAATCCACAATAATTCAATATTACTCCGGTAAATATTAAGTTCAAAGCAGCTGTCAACATTTAGGATAACTTAAGGTGTATTACTTGGAATTCAGTCTGCCAGTTGATTAAACTTTGGGAAACTCAAGTAATAACAAATACACAGCGAAAAGGTCGAACTAATCTGCGATGTGCTAATGATGATGGCTAACCCAGTGTTTGTAGACTTAATTGCTGAAATTGCACCTTACTCCTGAAATTCTCAGATATTAAAGTTCCCCTATTATAAAATCAAGATTCCTTTTCCTTAGTTAGCAAAAAATCGTTTTCCAGATCTTTTTCTCTGATTTTCAGAATTTGCATTCTGTAACCTAATGCAACGAATGCAGCAACATGTCAATTTTAAAATAGTGAAGCGCGCACGGACTTTTACCGTAATTGAATTAAACTTAAGAAGCGCAATGACAAGCGATTACAGGGCTAATAATTTTTACATGGCAACTTCTCCCGGCAGACTATAAAATATTGCGCTCATCTTACTACTCCACGGCATATGCAGCCAAACCAGTGGAAATTTGGCTGCATATTACATAAGTATTTGCATAACACAAAAGTTTCTTGACGCTCCATTCGTTTTGAATGTGCGCAAAATTTTTGGAAAATTCTATTAATACTACCATTGTTGTGTTGGCTAAAGGTAGAATTAAAAGTGAGATTAACATTCCTAGTCGTGACTACTTAAATATGCGCGGGTTTCAGATATAATCGCTTCCCTTCTGTCGCTTTAGGTAACATGATAAGTTCTAGATACACATTTAATTTAATTAACGTGATTAAAGTTAAACAAAAAATAACATTTTATAAATTTTGCTAGGGTTGTGTCGAAAGCTAGCGAATATCATTGAAATGACTACAGTTAAGTGAAAATCAGGTTAAAGTTAAATGCTGGTTCTACTAGACATAAAAACTGTGTTATATTGTGGGGGGGGGGTGTATAATTTTAAAATATTATTTCTGCAAACCCCCGAATATTATATCATTAAATACAATAAATTTTTACCATGTCAGCAGTTGTCAACCTGCCATGAATGCATGCATGTACATATCAGACGTCTCGTTATGCACGTTCGAAATGTCTGACAAATGTCGTGTGTCAGACATGCATGTGCATATCGGACGTTACGTTATGGACGATCGGAAATGCCTGACAATTATCTTGCAACAGACAACATTTCGCATAATTTAATATCCTGTAGAATGCTATACTAAGAAATTTGCCATAAAATGCTGGGAGGTGGGAGATATTATTTTGAAATATTGTTACTGTTCAACACAAATATTGTTAAATGCAATAAATCTTTACCAACTCAGCAATCGTCAACCTGAAATACACGTACGATGTGCATATCGGACGTCTCGTTATGCAAGATCGGCAATGCCTGACAATTCTCTTGTATCGGACGTCAAATATCGCATAGGTTATTATGCAATAGAATTTTATATTAAGAAAGGACCCTTCACATTTCTTATGGGAAATGGCTCCCGGTCAAATTGTTTCAAATTTTGATATTTTATAGCTGATAAAATGTTGGTCAAAAGTTCTCTTGGGCACAAAGTCCAAAAGTTGATATTTTTCCAGTTACAGGGCAAAAACTGACGAAAAAATATTTCTCTATTTGTGTATTCTTACGCGCACTTTTGCTTACGGAAATATATTTTTCGTCAGTTTTTGCTCTATAACTCGAAGTAAAAATTAAAAACATATCAACTTTAGGACTTTGTGTCCCAAAAAAGTATTTTTCGTAAGCAAAACAACACGCAAAAGGAGAGATATTGAAATTCTCCCAGATAAACATGAAATTCATTCTTCATTCCGTTTTTGCTCTGTAACCCGAAAAACATCAGCTTTTGTACTTTGTGCCCAGGAGAAATTTTGATCAGTATGATTATCAGCTATAAAATATCAAAATTTGAAACAATTTGATCGGAAGCCATTTATCATAAGGAATGTGCAGGGTCCTTTGGTATAGAATGCTAAAGGGTGGATAATATTTTGAAAATGTTGTTACTTCCACTCGGATATTACTAATTGCAATAGTTTTCCACCAAGTCGGCAATTCTCAATCTGCGATGCAAGTGTGCCCGTCATTTTGTTTCATCTTGTTTTGGTATGCAGAGTCGTTTCGATGACGGTCTTTTCGGCGCCAACAGTCATTATATCAGTGACATATTATTAACATTTCCAAACGGTAGCGGATCCAAAATTTTGTGAAAATAAGCGGGGGCAATTATTTTTAAGTCAGGTTTGGTTAAGTTTTTTTAGCAGAAAATCTTTGCATTTTGAGTCAGGATTCGGGAAATTAGAGTAATTGGGGGGGGGGGGTCAATTACAAACTAGGTAAAGGCGTGTAATTCAGAAGTTGACTGAATCCAACTGCTATATGTTATTGAAGCATAACGTCAGTCGAATCTTAAGTTACTTTCATTATAAAAAATCAATTCGTTCTCTAAAAGAATTCAATTTCTATCCTAAAAGCACAAAAATTATGGGAAAAATATTTTATCCGCAAAAGCTCGAAGAGTTAAGGCTGATTCTCACTATACGGCAGGCTACCAACAGTCACCGGACCGACAAAACATTGTACTGTACATTTTATATGAAGGTATTCACATCTACCATCACAGCCACGGACCGTCACGACGATATAAAATGTACAGTACAATGTTTTGTCTGTCCGGTGACTGTTAGTAGCCTGCCATACGGCAGGCTACTATACATTGAGAATCAGGTTTCTTCTTAAAGGTTTCTTCTCATTATACGGCTAGACGGCGGCAGGTAACCAACAGCCACCGGGCCGACAAAACATGGTATTGATTCACACTATATTGCTAGCCGGATGCAGGTGACCAACAGGCACCAGACCGACAGTCTCTTCCAAAATTCAAATTATGCGTTTCGTAGGCCACATATTATTTAGATTATAATTTAAATAATTATCGTTCATCATTCATTGTATAATTTAAAAAACAAATATTACTGATTATAGAAAAGTTTATAAAACTTGTATATTACTGGCAACAACACGACAATTTACGGCGATCGACTGCTCACACCAACCGTCTTTTAGGAACGAACCAACACCGACCTGCAAAACTTTCTCACAAACAATGGTGACCAACAACTGTTGGCGACGGTCCCTGTCGATGATGGTTGATGTGAATACCTTCATAAAAAAGTACAATACAATGTTTTGTCGGTCCGGTGACTGTTGGTAGCCTGCCGCCGTTTAGCCGTATAGTGAGAATCAGCCTTAACGGAACTGGCGCCGAAACGTATCTTCGCCAAAGACGCCAGCACTGAAACGGTCTATCGCCAAAACGCCATCGGCGAAACAGCCGTGCCCAAATGTTCCATACCGCGCTTGGAAGTGCCATGCAACTGTGCCACCAGAAACGGACCCGGCAACATATTTGGTATTAATCGACGTTCGAGTGTCTCTTTTCCGCTCGTATTCCCTCTTTGTTGTATAATTCGCACACCCGAACATCCCGAACGCGCGAAATAGATTTCAAAGCATATCTTACAAGCTTAAATGATTTAATATTAATTAATTTAATTAATCAGTTATTGTACCGTAATTATATAATAATTGTAAAAATAACTAAAAATCAGTTTATAATAAAACAGAAATAAACAAAAAGGTTGGTAAATGACATTTATTATATTAAAGAAGCAAAATTTATCAGAAACATGGTCGCGTGATAGACGCGGCAGGTTTTGATTCCGCAGACATCACAACAGTTCTACTTCCGACCGAAACAATTTTTTTATTATTGTATATATTAGGGAGGCTTTAAAAAAATACTTTTTCTACAAACAGGTGGAAACGATCCCAAATGATCAAAAAAGAAGGGGCAAATAAATTTTAGCTTTTTTTTTAACAAAAAACCTAAAAAAGACTTTTTTGAAAAAATGCGTTTTTAGCGTGTAATTTTTTGTTTAAGTCAGACGTTGACTTTCTCCTATTCAAAATACTGTTTCAATTCTTTTATGTTTTTCTATGAAAATACTTAAAATTGAAACAATATTTCTCAGTAAATTTCACAACTTCGAGTCCGTTGTGGCACAGTTTTTAGTTTAAAAAACTGGTAAAATGAATTTGCACCTTCTTTTTTCATCATTTGGGATCGTTTCCACCTGTTTGTAGAAAAAAAATTTTTAAGGCCACCCTAGTATATATATAAAAACATAAATATTGTATAAACAATGGTTTTTATCAGTATAGAAAATTATTCAAAACTGTACAAATTTATTATAATCTACCTGACAATTAATTAATTTTCATTAATCTGATTTATTTATTTATGATTATGGAGTTTCACCAAATAAAACTCAAAATAATTAATTGCCTTGAACGTAAAGTGCACTTTCCTATTGAATAGTCGTAGAAATAGTATAGTATTCTACTCGAATGTAATGATTACTCATACGGATGAATTACGACACTCACCCGGCTCGTGTCGCAAACATCATCCTGATGAGTAATAGTCTTCATTACACGCTCGTTGAACAATCTACTATTAAAGCACAGCGATGATTGTTCAGTCATAATTTCTTGTTCACGTCACTCTTTCATAGTTTGTAGAGTCAAGCATATCTGTAAAATTGAAATACCGACCTCATTGCAGTTTAAACAGACAAGTTATTTTACTGTTTGTCTGTTTTTATGGTAAAATTAAAAATATATCCGTGAAAATAATGCTAATTAAGTATTGTTCAACATATCATAAACGTTCGAGCTCGGGAACTGAAGAATTGAGCGCAGAAAGATACTATAGTCCATCTTCACTATATATTCATGAATGACAGAGTGGAACGAAAAGAAATAGTTTTCATGATTATGACCTTTCTTAGCAAGTTCCATACGAACACCTCAGAGAAACGCCGCCGAAACGCCGAATTCAGCATGTCACCGACAACATTTTTAACATTCAATCAACACTATCCAGCCACAACATTCTTTCACTGACATCTCCGGGACATGTCATTTTGGCAATAGAGTAGAACGGGGACTTTCAGTCGGGATATCGAACGCACCATGGTTTCGCTCCATTTCGCTTTTCCAGGCAGATGGCAGAGATTAGCTTTGTTCACCTATTCCCATCACTCAGTCAGATAAA
Source organism: Agrypnus murinus (assembly GCA_929113105.1). Lineage (NCBI taxonomy): Eukaryota > Metazoa > Arthropoda > Insecta > Coleoptera > Elateridae > Agrypnus > Agrypnus murinus. Next base: position 86,207,088 of record OV816023.1, on the reverse strand, counting down.
GTTCCCTCTCCATTTAAAGTGATGAGCTGATGGACAAAAAACTTCCTCCAATTTGGTCTCATAGGCAACAGAAATACAATTAAACGTAGTTGACATAATCACTGTATGATCAATACATGCACTCGGACACCCTAACAATTATATATTGCTGGTGATAAACCGATTAGTAACAAAGGTACAAGAGCGCTACTTCCACTATTTGTTTCTTAGTAACCTATTCTTGTGTATATCGACCCATCTAACAAAAACAGCATCCAAATTGGTCCATAATTAGTGGAAATACAGAGCAACCAGTCTCAATATCACATTGTTTAGTGTTTTTACCACCGGTCATACACATTTTTACACATTTTTTTGTTGACGAATGGATTTGGATGAATCCCTTCATTCCTAGTTCAACATGCAGACTTCCACTGCCCGACCGAATCCAACCTCAAGTGTGGTTTGGTCCTTGGTCTGCCTAGGATTACCGAGAATCTTGCCACCCCGGCCTACCTAATAACGGCTTAGTAAGCCTATGACAGTTCCCCGTCCGACACTACCTAAAATAGAGACCCGGAATATACCACATGGAGGTGGGGTTGTGTTTTAGTGTGAGAGGCTAAGTGTCTTATAACATGTATTTGCATCAACACCCTTTAAAGCTCATCCGAGATAGATACCCTTGCTAGGTCTAGCCACATAAATCTCGTCCATCAAATGGACGACGGCCATCTAGAGAAGCGGTTTCCTCAAACACAGTGATTACGTCGCTGCCGGAATAAACCTTATTAGTCACTTTTTGCGTCCTGAAGTCCAGCTTTGTTCTGCGACAATCCCCAAGACTTAAGGCCAGTCCAGTCGTAGTGAGAAACATAACTGCCAAAAATGTTTAGTCTCGGTTCTTACAAAAGGCAGTCATCGAACTTCAAATGAATTCAATTTTAAAGCGAGTAGAATAAAGGATTTCCGTTGTCCCACTGAAAATCAGCCGCTAGACTCGAAATCTTTTGTTGGCGAAATTCGGAGGTTGATATATACTACAATCGGTCACATGATTCTCCATCCTCCTTATTGAGCTAGAGCTTATGGTTTAGAGTGGTCGAATGCCGTCGGAGATAAAACGGAGATTATATACTTGTAACAGATAAAAGTAATGTGCAGTGGATAACAATTGTAAGTAGGTCTGCGGAATCAGCATCTATCAACAGATAGGGTCGGGCATTCAGTTGAAATGGTTTTTAAGATTGCTTACTCAATATATTTCATACGATTCATGCTGGATTCCCATGTCGCGCTTCTTGAGGTCATTCAAAAAAGACTTACAATTAGATCATTACATCCTTAACATTTGCTCAACAGATGCAACTTACTGAGCCACATCTGCTGCAAAAAGTTTCGTCATTGTATCTATGAATTGGAAGGTTTTCTTGATCTCCACGAACTCACTAACCAGAAATGACCATGGTCGTTTGTCTACTGAAACGTTTGAATACGAATCATTTGGCAGTAAGAATTTTTGGCCAACCCTCCTAGCCTCCTTCTTTTGTTGTGGGATCATGAGACTGTTAAACACAGGTCCTTCGGATAGGCTTAAATTCTGAGTCCAACGAGAATCGGTCAATATATAACCGAGATATTTCGGAAAGCGGTGATTGATCAAACAACTTGGCAGTCTTCCAGTCCGACTTCAATAAGAATCATGGATCAGTCCTAAAACATGGAAAGAGGCCAAACAGAATAAGTAGTATTATTAAGAAACGAGACCCTTGTGTAAGAAAAAGGATTTACCTTGCTTAATAGCAAGGTTAATAAGATTTAATAATCTTATTTTTAAACTTAGTTATTACTTTAAACTTAAAATTAGTAACCATAGGAATCTATACAATGTATAGAACAATTTTGTTTAAGTTGCGGTTACCAGAATAGTTCAGAACATAAATTACGAAACATATAATATAATACAATATAATTTTGCATTATAAAAATAAAACTAAGTGGGATAAATATTGCAATATAAATCAAAAAACTACCCAATAAAAACCCACATTTAAAAATGAGATGTGTGTTATTAGCTGAAGAGAGCCAAACGGTTCGAAACAGCTGTCCTAGAGTACTGCTTGTGAATTACACACATCTCATTTTTAAATATTTATATATAATTCACGAAGTCAAAAAAAATACTAGGTTGGGTAATATAAACTTTCTATTTGCACTGAACGTATTACAGAAGCTTGAAATTAACATGCAGTGCTCTGTTTTTATTGTTTTAAACAATATTACCAACGAAAATAAAACTAACTAAAAGTACCAACTTTTACTAATAAGGTATTAGATCTAGGTCGTCAAGTTTATGAATTCATGTCAACTTATTTATCCTCTCTTATGAGTAGGCACATCAGTTACATTTTATTGATTTAAAAATACACATTAGAAGGAGCTAAAATTGATTTAGAATCATTAAATTGACAATTCTAATAATATTTATCAGATGATTATCTATTGTGATTATTCCATATTTTTGTCAATTTGAAAATGTTCTTTAATTGAATCGCCTGCTGTTTTGATATATGGAAGGAGTAAACGAAAACGAATGGGATGAGAAATAGCTCCTTTTGGGACGTTCGTATGTTAACGAAATTCGAAAAGGTAGATCGAGGAATGAATAATGTCCACGAGCCAAATATCGAACAAATACCAAGTTCCTCAAAACTTCTTAAACGAGCAATAAATCAAACCTCAGCACAATTTGTAGTTGCTCAACTGGATGGCACATTGTTTAACCATTCTGCGATTACTTCGAACAAAAAGGGAAACTCCTACGTGGAGTGCAAATCAAAAGAGCATGAAGAAGGAGAACAAATATAAGGTAAAAGTGGAAAAGTAGTAAAGTTTACATGATTCATGTTGAATACACAGGATGATTTGTGGGCCCGTGCACGTGTTGATTGCAGACTCATGCGTGAACTAGAATGAGCGCACACAATCTCCAGATATGAGGTCTTCAATTATTCAACGCCTTAGGTGAGACTCCGAAATGTTCTGAATACACAGAGGAGCTTACACTGCAAGGGTTTTGCAAATGTAAGCTACCCCATTGACAAAAGAGATCGTAATACAAAAAATATTGGTAGTTAAAGCTATCATTTAGGGATGATCTCAAGAAATACTAAATTAACAGAGAGAGATCTTCTAAACTCACCAAATACTATAGATACTTAAATTTGTTTTGTTTTTCAGCGTTTATACAATCTCCCAAAAATCTAGTACGTTGAGTTAATAAAGGATTTCAAAGTGTTTCATACGAATCGTAAGAGAAGTAAATGTAAATTAACGTAACTCATAGTTACCACATCAAAATAAAAGTACAGGCTAATGTAAATATCATCTAATGTTAGGCACTTTATATGCAGCTACAGTTAATGCATGTCGATAATACACCAGTCATAAAAGAGAGTTTAAATTGTCGATCCGAGTAGTAAGTACATTTTAGACTGCTATTTAGTGTTACTGAAAGTGGATATTCATCTATCTTATAAAACTATTGTTTTACACTAAAATAATATAAAGTAAATGTGAAGACTACTGAATAATGCTATGGTTTTTATTAATAACCATAATGGATGGTCATGTACTGACTCAAAATCGTTAATATCTACTTTTATTGGTAGAATGGACAGTTTTGTACACATACACCTATACTGCGGGGAATCGATTACTAGGGTTATTACCCCCACTCCATTTAAGGATATCCGTGGACAGGAAGACCATTTCTTGTAAAGAATAATACCCTACTAAGTTGTATTGGTCTCTGTTAATAAAACATATCCACCTAAAGGTTATGTGTGTATGGGCATAAGGTAGAGCCAGTCTAGCTCTAAACTATCTGCAAAGAGTGTAGAGAATAACCAGGGTGGTATTTATACCCAAGACTGGTAGAGCCAATTACTCACAGGCAAAATATTATAGACCCATCAGTCTAATGTCTTTTGTACTAAACTCTATGGAGAAAGTACTTTACGAGCACATTAAGGATGAGTTACTGGTGCAAAACCCACTATATCAAGGATAATTTGCCTACCAAGGGAGTTTATCAGCAAAGTCAGCTCTCCACCATTTTACCAGACGGGTGGAGAAAACTCTGGAACACAAAGAAATCCTTCTAGGAGCTATCCTAGATATAGAAGGAGCTTTTGACAACACATCCTTTAACTCTATAACTAACTACTGCCCTTCAAGATCATGGGCTAGAGGAAATCTGCTGCAGGTGAATTGACTGCATACTCAAAGGTAGGATGGTTTACTCATCCTTGCTTGACGAGACCTTGGTGTTCCAGGTAGCAGGGGACTGTCCGCAGAGTGGAGTTCTCTGTCCGCTGCTGTAGAACCTTGTGATGGATCGATTTCTGAGGAATCTCTACAGTGAAGGATTTAATCCAGGGGAAAATTCATAAACACGCTCAGGGAGCGAATGCAACAAGCCCTGGACATTGTAGCTAGATGGGTTCAACAGGAAGGCTTTAGAGTCAATCCTAAAAAACCACAGTAGTAACGTCCACACGAAGGAAAAATGTGGAAAGCCTTAGACCTCTATACCTTTGTGGAAAAGAAATCACTCTGTCGAGAGAGGTACAATACTTAGGAGTTATTTTAGACTCCAAACTTGTGAATCGACAAATTGATAAAATTTTCAGAAGATCGGAGACCACTTTAGCCGTGGCCAGACGAATGTATGACAAATCTTGGGGTCTAAAGCCAAGAATAGTGTACTGTTTGTATACCAGAGTGGTCAGACCAGCAATAACCTACGCGGCTTTGGTTTGGTGGCCTAAAGTTAAGCAAGAAACTACCAAACTCCGACTAAACAAGATTCAAAGGCTTGTATGTCTTGGTTTTACAGGGACGATGAGAACAACGCCCACTGCTGCAATGGAGACACTTCTTGACCTGCCCCCGCTTAACATAGTGATAAGACTTAACATTAGGTCTATATAGATTGCAGAACTCACATCTTCGAATGGGTACAGAACATACAAGAATGACTAGCCACCTAGGGGATCCCTTACTGAAGACGACGACGGACCACATGACGGCTAGTATTCTTGAGACCCATTTTTTGAGGTGAGTATACAGAATCGCGTTGTTGGTGGATCAGGATCCAAAAACGGAGTTTTAGTTTGGACAGTTTACCTCCGTCTTTCAAACGGAAACTTACGCGATACTACAGTGTGAGCGTGAAAACATCAGGAGGGCTTACAGAAATAAGCAGATCTATATCATACAGGCAGCTCGAAAAGCCCTTTTGAGTTCTAGGATTTATTCTAGACTGATATGGGGATGTTATACGGAACTCAATGAACTGGTAGACCAACACACTATCAAACTGCTTTGCGCGCCAGGTCACTACGGAATTCAAGGCAATGAAAAAGCCGATGTACTAACCAGGCAAGGCTCCGCCGAGGTCTTTTCTGGCCCAGAACCTGCCTTAGCAGTACCAAGAAGTGCAGTCCGAGGCTATGTTAACGACTGGTCCCGCACTATGCACGCCATCTATTGGATTAATTGACCAGGACACAACCATAGCAAGGCGTTCATTGACAACCTTGCCAGAAAAGACCAACAGACCTTCTTCTCATAAGTAGGTTGCAACTCAAGCTATTATTACGGGTTTCTTAACCTACGTAAAATTGAAATTTAATTTAATTTAATGAAGACCTCACTTGCAGACTCTGCAATGAGGAACCAGAAAACGTTATGCATATTTTATGCAGCTGCGATGCGCTGAGTAGGGAAAGAGTTCAGTTTCGGATAACCCTCCTTGGAACCGAAAGTCTTCATCACACATCCAGCAAAAAACCTGTATCTACTGATACAGAGTACTACCATTACAGACTGGTTGTGATTAACTTATTATAGGGTGAGTACAATAAGCCTTCTAGGCTGCAATGCGCCCGCTACCAATTGGCAGACGGAACCCTAAGGGGAGGGGGAAAAATGTACATAGGTTACTGCAGAAAAACTGATTCTCCATCCTCAAGTGCTCGTCATGTCTCTTTTCGTCGTCGAAAATGTGTAAATTTACCTTGCCTGATGCTTGGCATTATTCTATTAAAATAGGGGTGTTCTATTGATTTCAAATCAGATATTTCAACGTTCTTTATCTGTGATAGAATCACCCGTAGATCCCATTACCCTTTTTCTGTATACAAAAGTGGTATTGAGAGGCTCTCCATGGTCTAGTGGTAGAAATCCTGCTTGACGACCAACAGCGGTGCATGGGATTAATTCTAGATTGTAACTGATTTTTTTTTTAATTTGATCATGTTTCAAGCAGAGTGAAAAAGCACAGTTTTAACCCGTCAGATCCAAAAGTGAAATATAATTTAACGACAGTAACCTGCGGGCTGACATCAGCGACTTATTTGGCAGTAAAATCAACTTCAACTTGCAACAACCAGAAGTTTCTCAGCATTTATAAACAACTGTCTATGAGACAGTTCGCAAATCTATTTAATTAATATCAAGCACTATCAAATTGGTTTATAAACAATTATTTATTTTCTAGAGACAGAAATATGTTTAAATTAATATTTAAGTAGTATTTTAAATAATGTCATGATTTCTAGGACATGATTTGAAATATAAGCATCACGATGTACACACATGTTAGTTGGGTTGCATAACTTCCAAAGGAAATGATTTCTTATAAGACAAATTTTAGTTAAAATAAAATAATTATGTTTCATGGTGTTAAAGAAACACTCTATACCACACTAAATAAAAAAAGGATAAATTCCAAAGTTGATTTTTCTCTTAATTTTGGTAAATCTGGTCAGCTGACGATTTTCTATCGTTACTTGATTTTGGAAGATAAATAAATTTTGAAGTCGTTTCAAGGCATATTTTGACCTTAAACAGATAAGGTGCATGTTAGTGAAGATGTATGATAGTATTTATCACCTTACTTGCTGGTTTAGTTTATAAAATTTGTAATAATTTTCTTGACAGTTAACGATTTGGACAGTTTTATTATAATTTTATTGTTTTTCAAAAGTAAAAAGTGTGTGCTTGAATATTTTATTAGTATGTTGTCAAGGAGTTCCTTACTGTAACCCAACACCTCTTTACCGTTAAAAAAAAAGAAGAAAGATTACATCACAGTATTCCACAAATGTTCGAATTACATCGGTTTGCTGAGTCAGCCGTTACGTCAGGTTACGAGTAATGGTTAAATAATAGTAATCGATAAGAGTGATTTTTAGTTTCAGTTATTATTAAACCTGTCGTATGAAAGGTAGCTTTCATCTTTTCTCTGTAAAATATTCTAATTAGTGTTAAGTTATCTGTTGTTTTATAAAATAGTTTACATGAATAAATAAAATAGTTTACAGTTAAGGTGTGGGGTGAACAAATTATTGTTCTGTTATAAGTGTTAGTGTTACATGAAAATAGTTCGGATACGGATAGTTTTTCAGATGGAAGGCGTAAATCATCTAGAAACACACAGCCTCGGTCGAGTAGTAAGCGAGCAATTGAGGAGCCCTTAGACGGGGGTAAGTCAAAGAGAAAACTTTCTGACCAGCATTCAACAGTATAAACAGTGAGAGACAGTTACGTACAGTACTGAAGTGTTAGCACAAAGTTGTTCTATGACTCCGCCCGTAAGTAACGAATGCATTTCTCAAGCATTAGAAGGAACTAACCACATCTCTGCGAGTACTTCTACATCTACAGTTGAGTCACGAGTTCGACATCTAGAAGAATTGTTGGAAGTTATTGTTAAACAAGGGTCTCAATCAGATAATAAACGTTTATCTCTGAGAAGTGATTGTATTCCTGAATTTAACCCAGAAAATGAAAATTTATCCGCTGTCAAATGGCTTGAGAAAATTGATCAGGTCAAACATAGGAATCACTGGGATGACATCACTACAATCTACCATGTACAGTCTAGACTATCAGGCATAGTTAGAGGCTGGACATTTTGCTGTGGCTAAGACCCTGGAAGCTGTTAGTGCACGCTATTGGTTCCCTGCTATGAGAAGTTACATCAAGAATTATATTAAGTCATGTTTAGGATTCTTGTATAATAAAGCACCATCCGGTAAAAAGCCTGGTAAGCTTCACCCTATAGAGAAACAAAACATACCGATGGATACACTACATATTGATCATCTGGGACCATTCGTCACGAGTGTGAAGAAAAATACCTACTTGATAGTGGTAGTAGACGCTTTTACCAAATTTGTGATTCTAATGGCAGTGCCAAACACAAAGTCTGTACCAGTAATACGGTTCCTTGAAGAGATAATAGACATGTTTGGTGTTCCAAGGAGATTAGTCTGCGATCGAGGTACAACTTTTACTAGCAAAAGCTTTACTGAGTTCTGCCAAAGTTCTGGTATTAAACGGGTACTCTGCGCCACGGCGACCTCAAGGGCCAATGGACAAGTTGAGAGGATGAATCGATCTATCCTGTCTGCCCTTATATGTAGCGTCAACGGAAGACGAGTCCCGCTGGGATGAGTCTGTCCGAAGTGTTAGGTGGGGAATTAATACTACTGTAAATCGCCTTACAAGGTTTCCTTTGGTTCTAGCCCCCGAAGCGTAAATGATTCTTTTCTCACGTCAGAGATGGCATGCGATGAACAGCAAGACCTACCAAAGTTGAGAAATGATGTACCTAAAGTAATCCGGGATCGACAACGTCTGCAGAAAGAAATATTACGATAAGAAGCATACCCCTTTGACGAAATTTACGGTTGGTCAACACGTGCTCGTTCAAGCAAATAAAGGCTCTAATGACGGACAGAGCAGGAAGCTTGAACCCCTGTTACAAAGGACCCTTCGTAGTTACTAAAGTACTTGATAACGATCGGTACGTGGTTGACGAACTACCAGGGTCAAAGCGCTGTAGGACTGCCTATACAGGCACCTGTGCTTCAGATAAGATGAAACTTTTTGTTACGACTGTCTCAGAAAGTGAAGCTAGTGAGGCTGATGATTAATGGATAACTAGTCCAAGTATGATATTAACTTTTTGTATTGTTTGTTTCAGTTAAGGCAGCCTTCACGAGGTCGTGAAGTTAGTTAGGTTAGCCGACTGTAACCCAACACCTCTTTGCCGTTAAAAAAAGAAGGATTACATCACAGTATTCCACAAATGTTAGAATTACATCGGTTTGCTGAGTCAGCCGGTGCTACGAGTAATGGTTAAATAATAGTAATCGATAAGAGTGATTTTTAGTTTCAGTTACTATTAAACCTGTCGTATGAAAGGTAGCTTTCATCTTTTCTCTGTAAAATATCCTAATTAGTGTAAAATTATCTGTTGTTTAATAAAATACTTTACATTAATAAATAAAATAGTTTACATTGGGTACAACTGAGACATATATGCAAATATGGGGGTGATTTCTTATAGAAGATCTATAGGTTTAAAGCACATATTTTTGGGTTTTACCTTGATAATCTGAAATTATGTAATTTAGTTGTTATTTTGTGGTTTGGATATCTAAATTTGCGTAAATAGTGTTCTTTAGGATATAAGAAAGGTTTTTGTAATCATAAAAAAGGTAAAACAAGGATATTAATTAATTAATTTATATTTCAATGTATAATTGAATGCATTTGAAAACTGATTCAATCGACATGTAATAGCTATTCTATTAATAAGTTTTAGCATAAGTATTTAACACCGTTAGAGTTTTTTTCTATCTTATTATATAATTTGTTTAAGCAGTTAATAATAATTATAAACTATTAGATGGTTATGTAGGTTTAGTTACATTTTATTTCATTGTTTTACACTAAAAATTATTAGAAATTACTAGAAAAATAACCAAGTTTTCTTTTGTTTTTCAAAAACATATAAATATAGCAGCAAATCGGTGACTCTCTCTGTAAATTTAGTTGTATAAACCACGCGTATATGTTCAGTGAGTTAGAAATGTCAGCGATAACTAAACGTCAAAACTTTGAGTTTACGAGCCACTTGTTTACAGACTACTTTTTTGTAGTAGGATTAAAAAATTGCTTATTAAATTATAATTAAATATTTCACTAAAATTAAATTATATTCATGGAAATAAGCTTTATCCAGCTATTTAGTAATGTTAAAACTAATAGATTGTAGTATGTTTATTAACACTTTGTTTACATGAGACACGTATAACTTTTATTTACTAATGTTTTTTATTAAAAAAATTATATTAAGAACTTAGATGAAAAAGTTAATTAAGTAAATTTTAATTGTTGTTTGTGTATATATATATATATATATATATAGATGTAAAATATTCTATCAAGTGAAATGAAAATTTTATAGTAAATTAGAAAGCTTCATCACTTTATGGATCGACAACTTAACTACTTAAGTCTTAATAGCATTAAATTAATAAGAATATATTAAGGACATCATTTTGACAGTTAATTGTGAAATTACCCATATAAAGGTTGGAAATGTGCTCACAATTATAGGCTTTTTATCAAATCCTACTTTACTAAATTTCCTTGGCACCAAGGCTAAGACACCGCGAACGATGGGTCTGTCGTTCACATAGGGGTTGAACACACCCCAGATTTACACTCGAATAAAAATTGCGTTTATAAATAATAATATAAGACAATGATGTATAATCTATTGAAAAAATTACAAAAATAACATTAGAAACATTATTACAGTATTTTAATGTTATTTATATTTTTTTAAATATACAGAAATCTTGTTTATTTTTATTCGAATGCCCTCGGTATGTTGCATACTGAATAGGAGGCAGTGCATTACTTTTTTTGCTTGAGTTACTTCTTTGTTCGTATACTTTAATCTTGCGTATCCAAGGTCCAACAGTAATCACCACTGTGATGTTAAAATTGGGTGCCCGAGTTTTATGGCTGCACTACCGTGCATCAGTTATGTCACATATCTTACATTATATGAATCCTAAAGAGAGTCCGAGTATCGGAATTACGATTAAGCAGCAGCTTTATTTCCGCCAGTCCTGCATTACTTATTCAAAACATCATAAAACGCCTTGAACGCAGCCAGTCTGATCCTGTCACTAATGTCACTACGGAAGGGTCATGTCCGGAGAAAATTTGTTATGCACCTCTATCTCGCAAAGTGGTGAAAACTTGGACGACGGGACGCTGTATGTATTTTTCAGGCACCCTCTAAAAATAGCGTCGTTTTATTGCTTTTTTAAGTCGGTACGAAAGCGATTTGTGTTTAAAATTAAACAAAAGAAAATGTTGCAAAGTTTTGAAGAAATTTAGATTTTTGTGAAGTTATCGTCATAAACGGAGACAAACTAACGAGAAATTTTCACTGTATGTTTAATCCGATTCAAATATTGTCAATTTGGGCGGCCGAGTTCACTAATCAGTGCTTTTAGCGAGCCCGGTCCCTTGGGAATCCTATAAAACATTCATAGAATATCTTTTTGGAGATCTACCAAAGAGGATTTTAGAGAAACTAAAATAACAACCCTGGCTGCGTTAACATAATATTATAAAATTTACCCCTTTTCCGTGCCTCAGAGTTATATGAGCTCAATTTTAATATATTATGTTTAAAAGCATAGTTTGGCCTGATTTTCACTGAAAAAATGTTTTCAAAAGCTTCTAACAGCTCTATAAAAGCAAGGAATTTCATTTATGTAGTTAACGTCTGATATATGAAAGCAGTTGTGCATGTTAATTTAGAAAAATAAAGGAATTCCCCAGACACTGATAATGCATTCAGAAAGAGGCTTTAAATCGATTTTAATGTTCGTATTTTAGTTTGAAATGTTGTGTCACAAAGTTTCAATTAAATCATGTAAAAGCTAGCGAGAATGGCGTGTGCTGGACGTAACAACATTTTACACTTAACATGTCGGCAAATTTTCAAACTCGTATATGCATTGTATGTTTTCGTCAAATCTGGAATTGTGACTGGTAATTACCTATTTGATTGCAGTACCCCTTCAAATCAAACTTAATTCTTTAACGTGGCTTTAAATGGTATTACAGTGAGGATTTTTTTTTCAGGAATTTACAAACTAACCCTTGCATTAATTTTCGCAATATTAAAGTTTTAATTTTTGGTAAAATATACAGGGTGTTTGTTGCATTTAAAAAATCGAGTTAATCTCATTTAAACTTATCAGAATTAGAACGTGAAATGTAAGTATTCTGTACATAAATCTTGAACACGTTTTATTAGTTTTTGCAAAAACTTAATACTACTGTCTGCAAAAAATATTCCGAACAAAAATTTAAGAAAAAAATTATAAATTGTCAACGTCGCTATAGATTAAAAAAGAATTTTTTGTTAAATAAGCACTGATAGAAAAAACAAATTTCATATAAAATATAAATAATTTTTCATTTAGAAAAATGTAGCTTTATTTGCCCGGTTTATCTGAAACACCCTGTATAGTTGTAAATATGTTTAAAGTATACAACTTTGGTAACCAAGAAACTTTTGTATTGAAAGTTTTTCTCAATATGGGATGGTTTAAAATATATCGAACTTTTATGCACTAAATAGACACCCTGTGTAAACAATTAAAAAAAAATCCTAATGATATTCATGATATATCCTTAGTTACAGACAGAATTTAGAATATATAGATGTAAGTTAAATGAACTAATACAAAAATTAATTCAACATTTACCCTTTTGTTATAAGTTAAATAAGGTAAAACATTAACAATTATAACTACTAATAAGCAACAAGCCTTGCTATTTTTATTCGATAGTAGTATGTTTTTATTCGGTAGTGGGACACAAGACGATGATTGGAGTAAAGATGTAGAAGGAGAATGTAAAATCCACTTGCTATCTTGCCATTATCCGTTCTGATATAGTTTTACGTCATGGATTTAGAAAACAACCATAAAATTAAGCAGTAGTAGTTTACTTTATTATTTTTTAATTATTCATTTTATTTTTATTTGTTTAAGTTTTACTAATGTTTAACTTGTTTAAATAGTACAATTATAATAATAATAAAAATCAAGAGTAAATTACTTTTTGTTTTTTTTGTCTAATCCTATGGTAATCAATAGTAAAGTTTTTGTCCAGAAATTATCCTATGATAACCCTAATTATTATTTTTTTAGTTTTATATAGCTATAAAAATATAAGAAATTAGTTTCAGTTGATGATTGTTATCAAATTAGACAAAAACAATTACAATTTAGGACGTCTTCATCAATAAAATTTATTACACGAAAAAGTTGTGGTTCTTTTGCACCAATGTCTTCACGGTGTAACTAAGATACTGTCCAAGCTTTAAGAGCGAGTTCTCTACACCAAAACAAGAAATACACACAAAAAACATTTTGCTATAAAATTAGCTATCAGGACCAATCTGTAGGATATAAACCCCGAACAAGCTCGTTATATTATATATGGATAAACCCAACCGTTCTCAAGATAATTAAATTTTTATTTATATAAAATAAGTCGCAACTCGCGAACGAAGGATATACATATACTATAGAATACAGAGTTGCCAAGTTAATGCATTTTTCAGTAAATCTGGTGCATTTGTAGTTGCATTTGTGTAATAAATCTTTATTCAGTACCTTACCGAGTACAAATTCTGATATCCGCTGTAGATCTTGGAATTAGCGAACCTGATAATGCCTATTAATAGTTTTGTCTTGTCTCCGCTATTGCTAATACTTTCTTACCTATATTTAATATAGACCTCTCGTGTTAATGTGTATCCCTGACCATACTAATGTACATTTTGATATGGATACTAGATTAACGCATTGAGATCATTTTCCTAATTTACTGACAATTTAATTTTATAATATGTTGTTTATTGTTTCCAGCCTTATTTTGTGGAACTCCATAATCATGAAATAAATAAAGATTATTAAAAGTTTCACAGTTTTATTAAAATATACCTGACAATATTGTTTCGACAGCTATGCTGTCATTATCAAAGGTAATATAATTATAAACAAACACGTCGCTAAGGTAGATACAAAATAGGTAACTAGATAAAATAATAATAATAATAATACAAATTAATAATAAAAATCATAATTAAACATCTAATACTTCCAGTAACGGAGAATTACTGAGCTCAAGTTGTTCATTCATTAAAGGTACCCTGAGTTTGTGTTTGTATATCTCAAAGGCTTCTAAAATGTCTAATTTGCGTTTGTTATTACAAAAATGTAGGAATTTAATATTATTTTGAGGAGTCATTGTGTGATTTTGTTCTAAAAGGTGTTTGGCGTAATTCGATTTTTCAGGATGTTTATTTTTGCAATGACGTACGTGTTCTTTATATCTTATGTCAAAATTTCGAAGTGTTTGTCCAATATTTAATATTTAATATTTAATGAATGAACAACTTGAGCTCAGTAATTCTCCGTTACTGGAAGTATTAGATGTTTAATTATGATTTTTATTATTAATTTTTATTATTATTATTATTATTTTATCTAGTTACCTATTTTGTATCTACCTTAGCGACGTGTTTGTTTATAATTATATTACCTTTGATAATGACAGCATAGCTGTCGAAACAATATTGTCAGGTATATTTTAATAAAACTGTGAAACTTTTAATAATCTTTATTTATTTCATTATAATATGTCATTGTTAACATTATTGATATGTTTTAATGTCAAATTGACAAATATAAAAGTGGCAGTAACAAAAACAATAGCGTGTTGCATGAGTCGTTTGGTCTATGAAAACAAACGACACTAAAGATAGTGAATGTAACATGGCCAACTAAAATCATTCTAGTCAAGTCATTTTATCTCCCTTTTGTAATTGCTATACGGTAGAAGACGCCATCTATTGCCAAGCTTTGTTTTAATCCTTAGGCAAGCGATGAACTTTAAATTTGAAAATTAAGATCACCATCTACCCACCTTGATGCGTTAATAATTTGTCTAAAAAAGAAATTCAGGATTTTTAAAGCGGTTTTTTACATTTTTGACATTTTTAAAGTTCATAATTTCCAAAACCGATGGCGCAAGTTACCGCTTACATACACGTATATGTTTATAATCATAATTATAAATTTTAGGTATCTTGGTCATGTTATGTTGCCAACATTTCAACCGTCACGTTTATTTTAAATACAGCATCTATGTATACGTACTTCGGTAATACCCTGCCCTACCTATATTTTAAGGTATTTATTGCTATGAAAAACAGATCTCCCGTTATTATAATTAAGGGAATTTCGTTTGGTAACCTACTATCTAAAAATTAAAAAAGCCAGTTTGTAGAAAACTGAAAACAAATAAAATAGGCTACTAAAAATATAAATACGCAAAAATCAAAATAAAAAATCTAAAAAATTTTAAAATGATTACAATTTATTATAAAAACTTTTGCAAGTAAAATAAAGATAATACGTATTACCTTTTTTAAGTGGTAATAAGAATTTCATAGAATGATAAAAAATAAATATAAATGTTCAATTGTTTCAATTATCATCATCGTTAAGTTTAAAATTTGCCATAAAGCAATTACTTTGAATATGGCGCTCGTCGATGTAATTCTAGTGCAATCGATTTTTTAGACTTTTAATGCAGCTAAATGTTGGTGACACTGGTAGATTACCAGCTAAGCAAGCAGGTACGTAGTGTAGACGAGTTTTGGAGACTAAGAAGATGTACTTGTACCCCCCTGGCTTTGGAAAGAAAATAGGTTTTTGTGAATGTACTGTGATCTCTTATTTTATACTTAAGAAGTTTGTTGTTATTTTGTTAAGATTATTAGTGTGATCTTTTGTATTATACTATTTATTGATTTTGTGGTTATTTTATTGATCATTAAATTTTAGTTTTTCAAAATACCCCTTACACACCTTCCCCCTCTATAAAATCGTGTAACCACACTTATGACGTTCCTATTTGTTTGGGGCTTTAGACAGCCAAGTGGTATAGCAGTACGCGAGCAAAAACTAGTATCACATAATTTATGTAAAGCTCGGGGAGTTAGGGCAAATTCACTGTAAATATCACTGACACCCAGTAACCAGTTTTATTTAACTGGGAAGGTAATATTCTAACGTCTGGAATGCCCCATTGGGATGTCACATTTGGAGAGTGGAGAGTTAAAATAGAATAAATATACAGAGTGTTCCATTAAAAGTAATGAAGTTCTCATTTTCTTCCAATTTTGCAGTGATCATTTACTTTATCTGATCCCAACTTCTGACAGTTCAGAAAAATTCTGCAACTTTTGTAATTAAAAGTTTTTTCTATCTCTTAAAATAAAGGTTGTATGAGTGAACCAAAAAAAGATCAGTTTGTTAGCACACAGAGAATACCAATTAAGTATTCTGCACGTACCAGCTTGCATGTTTGTTAATATAAAATAATTTTGATAAGATAATAAAAGCGACTCACGATACTAATAAAATCTACACTATTTTATTGCATTAATTAGTGACAACAATGTAGTTAATTGCCGTGACTTTTAATATATAAATATCGGTAGTAATTAAACTTTGTGGAGTTATATTGAGGTAGTCGTAAACAGTTGTATTGTAAATTGTAATTTCTTAATTAGAATGGGGGGATCACTTCCCACAGAAGGTGATATTAAATAAAAATCAAAAAGATAAATTTGTAAAATCTTTTCATGAGCACAAGGTCTCATATTAACAGGTTAGTGTGTGACTTTGTGAATATGTTAAGATGGTTGTAAAATAGGTCTATATTACAGGAATCTATGAAAGATTTCTACTACTACATTGAGAAATTCAAAAATGTTCTAAGATCAACGTTCGTACTCGTCAATCAACAACGTACTGGTCGATCAACGTTATATACTAATCAGACTCACTTGTTATATGAATACCAAATCGTAAAGTAATGGAAGAATCTACGTACGGGTTGAAACGCAATGCATACTGAAGAGCATATATGATATACGGTTTGGTTGATTTCCGAACATCTCATAATTTCATGTAAATGTATGGTCAAGTATATAGTTTTCCATTAATAATTGACTGCAAGTAAAACAATTGCGGTAAAAATATAGTTTCGACGGATATTGACAGTTAAACCACAGTATAATAACAACCAGTGGTGGAATCTAGCAAATATTTTCAGCCGGCCGCGTCCGATCGTGTAGTATTCTCGTGTTGTTAAAACAACAGTTATCCTGTGATATCCGCTGCTCGTTTTTACCAGCTTGCAATGACGATGACGATCGGCAAGCCTTGGCGAACTGATCGTGGAGTGTCACTGTGTGTGCAATATTTCTAACAACTCCAAACTGCCGACAATCGACCGAATATGCTGTGGTGGCATTATACATTTTGTGACTTTTCCAGATAGCTTCAGAAAATCTTCATATGGATAGTAATTTTACTGCGTGATTTACTACGTTTGAAAGAAAAAGTCTATGGCATAATATTTAGAGTTACAATAAATACTTTATTATTAAACATAATTTAGTGTCTATTTGAGAAATACTTAAGAATTACATTAAGTCATATAATTTATGTAAAGATAAAGATATAGTAGAGAATTGATTTAGATCTACTGTAGACCTCACTGGCAGGATAACATTGCTCATTCCGTGTAAACGTACATTCACATATGTAATTTTCCAGTACTACATTTGTTACATCAACTAAAAAACAGTATAGAGGCAGAATTTCTCCAAAGCCAAGTTGAGGCAAATATTACCATTACCACGATTACCAATAGTCTATTGGTAATCGTTAGTTAGTTAGTTCGTTAGTTAGTTAGTTAGATTCGTAGTCCAAAGTTATTTATATTAATTCTGTGACTTTTACGTGATCAGTTCTACACTTTGCACCCTTTTATTTTCAGTATTAAGTTTTTACCAGCCTTGGCCTCGTAGGAATTTCTTTCTGCCTTAGGTAGACATGCTCTTCAAAATTTAAAAATATATATACCTACTACTACCAAAACTACTTTTTTTCATAGCAAGTTATAGCAAACGTATAAAATACGTGAAGGCTAGCGTATAATTTTACTGTTTCTCTATACCCCCCCTATACTATATACCCCTACTATATATTTATGTACTATACGCTTTTTGAAGAAAAATCAAAACGTAGCATAATTTTATGTATAAAAAGACATAAATACTGTATGGAATTACAGTAAAAAATGAACAATTTACAGAAAACGTGCAATTTACAGATATTTCCAATAATTATTTGGTAAAATCACAGCATCTTATAATTTTACCTATGTCTTACTGTATATGTACAGTAATATTAAATTTTAAGTTAACGTGAGACTGTTTTGTTGACTATCCTAATTTGTACATGCTAGATAGAAATGTATTGAAGAGAAATCAAAATCACAAAAAACGGGAACCAAAGCCTTTTTATTCCTGGCAAGTTACAGGTTACCTGATTTGTAACTTTAAATTACAGTGTTAAAATTGCTGTTCAAATGTGTTATTGCTTGACTTTGTACAATGTTTTAAAACATAATTAAGATAACTCCAGGCTCAAGCCCATTATTACAGTGGGCGGAAATCGAAAAAATGGAAATTTAGTGTATTACTCCTTAAGGGGATTGTTTTGAAAAAAAGATTTATTAAAATGTTTTTGTAGTACTAAGAATATACTACATAAATCGAATATGGGATACAGAACTCATCGTGATGTTCTAGAATCCTACCTATTGATTCTAATGGTAAATCCTGCCCAGCTTCGATGCGGTTCGATAGCCTAAATTATACGAGGTATCAGATATGGTATAATATGGCAATGAAACCACAGTTGGATATATCGAAGAAATATTGTATTTACTGTACCAAAGACAATCTAGTAAACTTCTATCATTACACTGACAGTAGTTAGTCCTGAGTGTCAAATTGATTTGTCCCGTATAGTTTTGACTGGTGTCTTTGTAAACCTGCATTTTGCACTTTGTCGCAAAAATGGATTACGAACAACGTGAGAACATATTTTGTTTCAAATCTGGATGAAGTCCAAAAAGAACACATGGATCTTGAAGCTAGTTTATGGAGATAATACAATAGTACGACTGGTCAAGTAGTTTGATCGAATTCGAAAATGTTTTGAATCGATTGACGATGTGAAACCATCTGGACACCCTTCAACTGCATGTACACACAAAAACGTTGAAAAAGTGAGTGAAATTGACCATTCGAGAAATAGCTGATAATTGATCATAATGATCATTGCAGGATCTTTAACTATTTTAACTAACTGTTTGTTTTAAGCACGGAATTTATTGCCCCAGAAGGAATTGCGTGACCGTGTGGTTTCAGATTCTAACTTTTTTAAGAGTGTTGTAATACGGAACGAATCTTGAGTTATGATTCTGAGAGCAAGATTCAGAGTTCTCAATGGAGAGCACCCAACTCATCTCTTCTGAAAAAAGCGCACAATAGAAATCCAATATCAAGGTGCAGTTGATAGTTTTATCGATTTTGAATGAATTTTGCTAGATTAATTCGTGCCTAGAAGTGCTACTGTCAACTCTGAATGTTATAGGGAACTACTAGAACGTTTGCGAAATTATAAGGCCGGATAAGGGGGCAAATGGTTTTGTATTCAGTTTATCACACCTCGTAGTTGTGCCTTCGATGTGTCTTCTATCACGGAGTTACAATAATAATTAACCACTTTCTATTCCACAATGAATAGAATAAAGCACAGTTATGTTGTTGAGAATAAGATTCAAACAATTGAAAGCACCAGGTGCAGA
Organism: Agrypnus murinus; assembly: GCA_929113105.1. Classification (NCBI taxonomy): domain Eukaryota; kingdom Metazoa; phylum Arthropoda; class Insecta; order Coleoptera; family Elateridae; genus Agrypnus; species Agrypnus murinus. The sequence goes on along the minus strand of OV816023.1, from coordinate 86,187,411 downwards.
TTTATTTCGGAAGAACGCAGATCGTCTTATCATGCATTCGTATTCAGACGAAAGTCTAACTGCTGAAATAGATCTACTTGGATATAAACAAGTGGTAAGAATGGCGTCTCTAAAAACCTGTACGGTTTGTCAGAACATTAACAATTTTTTAGTTTTTATGGTAGGTTTTGGACATTATTATGTGAAATCACAGAACCGTTGTAATTGTTCTTATTTATTACTATTAAGCGTACCATAAATATGTTAGGTTAACTTGTAGCTAATTGTTGATTGACTAAATGAATAATTGATTGAATTAATATTTTGCGGGTGAATCAAATAAAACATCTAAATCTTTTTTAAGTCAATTTGTACGTTTTTTCTTCAGTTCAAGTTTCTTCAGGGTATCAAATTTCTATGACTCCAGATCAGTATGTTTATCACTAAGTCTCTAGGTCTCTGACTTTGAAATTCCTAAGTCACAAAATGCCTATGTTTTGAAAGTGTCCTTACATTTTTAAATTACCCCACTTTATGGTAAGTATCAATCATTATTAATTAATGTTTACATTAAATTGTATTATAAATGCAAATCCGTAGAAAAAAGGTTTCACCCTGACTAGGGATCGATCTTCTCTCCACCCGCTCTCCAGATGAACGTTTAGAAAAATTTTAAATCTAGTCGACGATTTGCCAATTCATCAACCTTGATAAAGCAATTATATCTAGTACACTTTGTATATTTGAAATTATCTAATTCGTATGGAAAATTGTCATTTTACTATAGGTTGGTCTGGTAGCTTAGTTAGTTAGAGTGTCTGTAAGGAGAGCGGAAAATCTCGGTTTGATCCCCAGTCAAGGTAAAATCTTTTCTATACGGATTTCCATTCTTTAATGTAAAACCCCACTTTATGTTCTCAGAACATATTTTGTAAGTCTAAAATTTTTCGCAGTTCTACAGCTGTTCTTAGTCTTGGACATTGAATCAGATGATGCCAAGAAGTTTGGTACCTGATAGATGTTTTGTTTGCTTTGCTTCTGTTTGAAATATTTTTAAGATTTAATAATTAAAAGCAGCAACAAATTTGTAATGTAAAATTACATATTATGTTATGTAGATTTCTAATAATACGGTATTATCAGATAAGTATTACTGAAGTTTACTGAAAATATTGCGTATATCATAGAAAATAAAAAGGCATGTAGGAAGTATTCAATTATTTTTTTTTATTATTCCCTAAACTGATGGATTTCATTCTACTTTACATAATCGATATAGAATAGTCATTTCTAATCTAGCATTTGTATTCCACGTCAAGATGTAACGGTTTAGATCACCAATTAGTTAATAATTATCTCAAAATTTCTAGTTTAAATATATAGGTACCACTTTACACTCGTGTAAATCAATTTAGAATACTTTGAAAATTTCATTAAAAATTAGTAAAAAAAGAAAAAGTAAAACCTTCAAATGTAGACCAGGAGTTTAACCGACTCTCTAACAAAAATGGACGAAAAGAACTTTTTAACTAGTTATTCACCTACTCGCGTCGTATCCTCCTAACTTACTTGTTTTTATCAAAGAACTTCCGACGTGTTTAGAATTTGTTTCTTTGATAGGAAACACAAAGATTTTTTTTATTTGCATCATTACAAAATAAAACAAAAGCAAAATCTTTTAAAATATGTTTAGGCAGGTACAATTCTTTTCTGTATATCAAAGTTGAACCAAGCTGTATTAAATTTTCAAATACCTGAAGGAATCTAAAATGCTGGAATAAATTTGCCTCGGGATATTAGAAATGGCCTTTCGAAGTATTTTACCATTTTGCTTTTAGCAGGTCGGACCTCTGCATTCTGAGTCATGAATGATAAGTGTGACAATGACAGGATGGCCACACCGCAGTTTGAATCACTTTGGGACCCATGCATTTTTTAATAGAGGGTACGAGACCGCTCTTTCTGATTTTGCTCCGATTTACCGCACTGGCCATGGATAATTACTTACACTAAAGTTCTCCCTATATGCATTAAAACATTATTTTGTTTTCATAAGAATGAATATTTAATTATTAAAAAGGGATTCTTAGGCATTGTTCAATATTTAATTGGCTGGCAGAAAATAACCAAAATTTTAAAAGAATTCTAATCAAACAAAAACTCGTTCCATTTAGATGAAGGAATAATATAATTTATTTTTAGAAATTCTGTTTTGGAATGATCATCTACGGAAAACATGCGTTTTAGATCTCATCAAAATTAGCCTTAAATAGTCACTTGAGATTTTATGCTCTTTTGCAAAAGGTTGCTTTGTGCCCTTTCGAGTTAAGGCGCTCATATAAGGTTGGATCTCGAGATTCCAGAATCGATATCTAGAAAAGACCTTTAGGAGGTAATAGGGCCCAGAAAACTTCAGAATCTTAGACGATGTTGAGAAAAAGTAATGTTTTAGATTTCTCACTAGGGGTAGCTTTAGATGGCTTGATACTTCATTGTACCACAATCCAATATCGCTCTAGTATGTGTAGTGAACGAGAACGTCATGGCATTTCATTTAGAATTTAGTATTGAATATTTTGAACATCTACCATATACCATTTTTGCAAATTGTAATAACTGCTGACCTTGACTTCTACTTAAAATTTGAAACTTGAGATTTACCTAAACCCACTGCTTAACCCAGCAAACCCACTAAAACCACCGCAAGTGCTTCCAACACCTTTCAGTATCAAAAGTTGTACTAAACATAAGCATTAGGGTGGTCCATATTTTGGTAAAGTCAAAATTTTATCCATCTTACCCTAAAATATGGTTTAGTTTGTTGAAAAAATGCGATTCCCAAAATATAAAGGTTTTTAAACAAGAAAAACCCGTGTCGCTAGAATGTTGAACTTTCAAATGTACTTTAAATGGCATTTTAGCGTTTTTAGAGAACATAAGGCATAACTTTTTGACTTTTCAATGTTTTTACCTGAAAACTTGTCCCTTATGGTTTTTGGGGTTGCTGAACACGAATACAAAATAGATTTTCACAACATTCTGTTGGGGGTTCTCTCACACCGCCTCTTCGCGTCTGCAGATTGACAAAAGTACCCAAAAGCCGGGCTAAAAACTTTGCAAAAAGCGGTGTGAGGGTAACCCCCTGAAATAATTTCATGAAACTTTGGATGGCATTAGAACTAGTTTAAACTCAATACTCGTAGAACATTGCAACCTTCTGAAGTGGAATTAATTACACACGATCAATATCGATGATACAATCAGCCAAACTGCGATGACGTCAACAACTTTGAGAAATCAACAAGAACATGGAAAAATAAAGCAGATTAAATCAAATTTATATATGTAGCGTACGGTATGGAACCTTTTGGCGCTACCGTTTCGGCTCGGCTGTTTCGGCGACAGATCGTTTCGGCGCTGGCTTGTTCGGCAAAAGTACGTTTCGGAGCCATTTCTGTTATTTGCGTTTTTCTATGTATTTATAATTTTGTGTGTTGCATTCTTTTGAAAAATGGAAGTAATTTGATGATGTTTGTAACTTTTTTGTTGGACACCTACTACAGCCGTGAAAATATGATTTTTATGTAGTTCTTAAAATAAATCTCGATTGTTTAATGTTTAAAATTTTTGTGTTGCGGATAAGAGATTTTTGCCCTAATTAGAAATTGTTTTTTTTTGTAATTAAAGTAATCTTAATGTCACTATCAATTGCTAAAGGTAGCGTTGTAAATGAAAGAACGTTCTGAAAATGCTGATGAGAACGTTCGCGCATGATAAAACCGTATCAAAAGAACGTTCTCTTGGGGAGCATAATCAACCACGTTCGCGAACGTTCTCATAATAATTCTCGAGAACTTTCAGAATAATACAGCACAAACGAACATAAACAAGAACATTAAAATTCGAGAATAAAACCGAAACTACACGATCTTAAACCGTATGCACACGCAAGATGTACACGTATTACTTGTAGCTGTTGTCGGCGTCTGGTGTTCCAAAGACAAACGCTTTTATAAGCATAGTTTGCACAATTTATGCCTTTGAAAGCATTGCCAAGAAATTTGGGTTACCGCCCGGTAGCACCTATTTTGTTTTTTGTTCTAGTTATATCTTTAAATTTTTTATATTTTGTTTATACAAAAAGTGACAAATGTTTGTAAAGTTCTTAAAATATATTACTTGAGCATGTGGTGGCTGGACACTGGAGGCCGACCGTGGATACTACGCTGACCGCAACCGCCGCTGTCAGCGTATGGTCGATGGTCGTTAAAGTCTCCAGTAGCAAAATTCATTTTAAGGGTCGGCGTGGCGTGGTTGGCGTAATATCCGCGGTCGGTGAAGTGTTCGCGGTCAGCGTTGTGTCCGATCGGCGTAAAGGTGCATATGCCAATATTAAAGGTGTCTCTAACTAAAGTTCTAATTAAAATCAACAAGAAAAAAGGCAGCTTTATCTCATTCTAATAGGTGGAAGAAGATTAGAATTGGTGACCATGGTAATTAAACACGTTATTTACTTAATAGTGAGATGTGAATACGGCGCAACGAGTTTAATATTTTCCAATTTTCTATGATTACATTACTTTTCAACACATTATAACTTCCAACAGTCAAATTAGCTACAACTAGCATTATAAATGAGTCGATGAAAATTGAAGAACATTCGAGCATTTTCAGCATTTTGAGAATATTTCAGGTAATTTTGAAATTATCCTTATTTTGGGTATATCTTTGCAAGTTAAAGGTATATTCCACAGTCCTGCTCACTTTTGAGAGTTTATTCTCGAATTTTCTCGTTTAGGCTCCGGGAATATTCTCCAAAAATAAATGCTCGAGCATTTTCCAACACTAGATTACACGCCTTTACATACTTTAACCCAAATTGACCACTAGTCCTACCGACTACTCTATATAATTGACCAGATTCTGATCCAAAATTTAATGATTTTCTAGTAAAAAGACTTAACGCAACCTGACTTGAAAAGAAACCCCCACCCAGCTCATTTACCAAAATTTAGGATCCACTACTGTTTGGAAATGTTTACGGCATTTATATTTTAAATCAGATACATGCAACAGACATATTTTTTTAAATTTCTTACAAGAAAATTGTGCGTCTTAAGAAAGATATTTACAACATGCTCGCTTACTTATAACTAATTTTATTATTTTTTTTCGATAGATGATAGTTTTGATGAGTAGATTTTGATGGCTTAAAAGTTATAAAATTCTCAAAATATGAGTTTTTCGTAAATGTTAAATGAAAACACGAAAAAATGAAAACATTATTGATTATCTGATACATTTAACACTGATATTGTGACTGTTGGCGCCAAACAGACCGTCGCCGAAACGACCTTGCACCAAAACGTTCTGGCGCCGAAATGCCGTCGCCGAAACTGCGGCGCCAAAACGTCCTGAACCGTGTATCGTACGCTATGAGAAGCCAGGCATGTCAAATTGCTTATACTGAACTGATCAAAACGCAGTAAAGCAAGAACAGAATTCAATCAAATAAAATTACTATTCACAAGCATGAGAAATATTTTTAAATTCCAACATACAAATTTTCGTGGTTCACTCGAAAACTCCACGAACTATTTTGAATGTACCTTCTCTCAAATAGATTCAATATGCTGTGGCATATCAGAATACTATCTTCAACACGGAGTCTCCGAACCACGCATCTATGTTTGAATATATGCCAATATGTATTTCAATAACAAAGTTATGTTAAGTGCGGAGAAAAACGTGTTTTCCCGTGTTTAAGTAAGACGGGTTTTTGCCGTGGTCAAGATAACTTTGTTATCAAAATACTAGTCAAACGCAATTGTGTGGTTTCAAGACACCATTTGCATATAGTGCTGAATGTGCCTTGATAAATAGCAACGCTACCACACATGAAGGTTTTGAAATGGAAACAGCAAAAGAGGATTTAAATCCTTTAGAATTTTAAAAACGTTTATTTTTACGAATTTTTTACATGTGTGTGATTTATTTAACTTGCTTTACCGCTGTACTACGATGCCTTGTCAAATCGACACAACCAAAAATCTTGACTCTTGACAAACTCCACAAAATCCTGAGCAGCTGTTGTAACCATAACGAAACAATAAAATTTTAATTGTTAGCTTTCTATTCAAAGAAAAATTACGTGTGGTCTGAAATTCGAGAAATGCAATAATACATAGCGCAACAGACCAAAACAGGATGAACAATTTCCAAAAAAAAGGGAAAGTATTAGTATCCCAGAGTATGCTTCCAAAAAGATTTCATTAGGGTAGTTCGTTTAATGTTTCTACTGCAGGTGGAAAGTGCACAATTCACGTATTGCAAAAATGATTAAAATCGCGTAGAAAATCTAATATCCCTGCGTTTATTGGACTACTGAATTTATTTTTAATTAAATTTTGGCAAAAATCTACTTTTACACGCATTTGTGTGCAATCCGCACGGAAGGTGGCAGGATGAGGCTACATGTTTCACACACATTTTTAAGAAAAATGAAAAAGATAGAAGAAAGAAGATTGTTAAGAAATTTGTATTAGTGAAAAGAAAAGCGCCTCATACTCATTATAGTTTAATATGTATTTCGAAACTTCTGGTTTAAAAGCGTGTAGCAATGCCGTTCGGTGTTCCAGTGATTTGGACTGACTCAGGAACACATGATCCTACGAGCTGTTACATAAGTGCAAATTTTCATTCTTGCACGAACATGAAAAAAATACGTAAGAAGGTCTATGTATCCGTTTTGTCAGCACAGACACCGCCACCGCACTCGAAAGCTATTTCTGAGCCAAAACGTCGTAATCCTGCTACCGATACTGAAACAGCACGGCAAACTGAGAGCACTTAGTCTGAAATCGCATATAATGATCCAACATACGAACCATCATGCGACTCAGATTGTACCGTGTTGTACCAATTTCACAAATTTTTAATTAACATTTTACTCGCGAAAATGTTAAAAGTAGGAAATCATTTGTCACCAGAAGCTGCCAGGATTGAGCTGCTGTGCGGTTTTCAAACGGAATGCACCAAACACAAGTGTTTCCTGTGTTTATAGGACTCGTGTAATCAGTACCAGAAACGCGACGTGCGGCTGCAGCCGACTTAACAGATAGTATTAGCGCAAATCCCACATTTGTGTTACATCTAAGGAAAACTGCAGAATCCTTAACCAGATACGCAGGTACCAGGAGTCGAACTCGGACCGCTTGAGTGAGAGAAGAGCACGCTAGTTCCTACAGTATCAAAGGCTACATGAACCGCCAGCTTACTAATATTTGCGCCAAATATTTCCAAAACTCAGTGAAGCAAAAATCAAAGAAGGTTAGTGTCTATTTATATATTTAATAAAACATCGTTACTACTCATAGTTAGTATTTTCCTTTTTTCTCTCCGTTAGGTGTGTTTAACGGACCCAACATACAGAGGCTCATGAAGAACGGTCTAGGACATTTAATCGCGGTTGGAATACCGAGGTCGGAATACCGCGGCCATAATACCGCTGACGAAATACCGCCGAACAAAATACCGCGAACTAAAATACCACAAGGTGAAACATACGTTTTTCTGTACGGCAAAATTAACAATAGAAAACAATAAACATTATACTTACATTAGCAAAGAAGCTCAAGATTACTACGGCTTGAGATTTAGCTCTATCTTACAAATTTTTGTATTCAGGTCGCAGGTATTGGTTTTGCAGTTATCTTATTTATGAAAAGGAGTAGATAAGGGTTTAGAACTCAAATAAAAACTCTAAAAGGGCGCCATCTGATTATGAAGCTTAATGATGATGTTTAATTAAGCCAGAAAAGATATTAAATTCACTAATCAGAAAATGAATTAAATATACTAGGTTTTGAACAAAGATTTTGGTTATGTTTATAAAAATTTAAAATAAAAATTGAACAAAACATTCACAATTATATGGTTCCGTTTAGATCCTTGATATAAACTGAAAACATATTTATTGGATGGTAAGAAAAATAAAAAATAATCAAACACATATATAAAAAACATAAACAATATAATTTTATTAAACTTAAAATTAATCATTCAGTAAATAGTTATCAAATTACTCCGGAATTATTGAACACAGCACAATTCAAAAATGTAGATAAGATTTATTCAATAAGAAAGAAAAATTAGATTTTAATGAACATAAATCATTCAAAATTTATTAAGATCAAGAAATTATTTAGATATAAAATCCTTTGGAAAATTTAACAAACAAATATCTGTAAATTATTACGGAATTGAGTCTACTTAAATATTACTAAAGTTAATAAATTTGAATTTTACTAGCAGTGACAAACTAAAGTTAAATACAACTAGAGAGCTCTCTTCTTATAGAAAATTATAAAATTCACTTGTTCAAATAATCCATAACCAAAACTTCACAATAATAAATAGTTCTTAAAGTACAGTACCTTAAATTTTATCCAATTAAACCTTTGTTTATTGACCTTGCAAAGCAAGCCACACTGGTCAGCTAGAAGTTGGAAAAGCAGAGGCTAAAATGAGAGCATAGAAAAACTGTAGTTGATTCTAGATGGTTTTAAATTGTTGTTTGAAGGTAGCAGGTCCAAAGAAATACTTTTTATTTTGAAAATAGTCAATTACTCGTATGATTTCACCAACAATCTTTGTTAAACACAGTTTAAACAATCCTGTTTCTGTTATTATTTATTGTTTATAATTTACTCACGAAGGATAATGGTAATGTCTTTTAAAAGCTTAAACAAATTTAGCCCAGATAGCACTTGCTACTTTTTAAATTCCTCCCGTAAAATAATAATTATTTGTCTTTGTCTGCAGATAGAACGGGAATTTATTATTTAACTTATTGGCCAGTCTACTTGATTTTTAACAACAAAACTGCACTATTTTTAAAGCGCGAACTGAAGGGAGTAAATGTTCTTAATGGTCCATCACGATAAAACAAACCATAGATGATTATTAACGATACGATATTAGTAAATCTTCTCAAACAAGATTTATCAAAAACTAGACAACTTCAAAAACTTCACTTCACAACAAATAGCAACTAAACTGTACGGGAACTGTATTTAGAAATTGCATTAATTGTAAAAATTAAAGATAAACGGAAATTCGATAATATCGACCCAAAATCGACTGGCTCTTATCAAAGCTGGATCGAAAGTGGCGCGTCTGCAACACCACTTCGAAGCAAGTGTCTTAACATTTCGACCCCTATTTTAGCGCGAAATAACTATGTTTTTCTATACAATAAGGAAGTTTCTACTAGCATTCACGCGTGATTTTCGACCTAACAAACAAAAGTAGAGATCGAAACGCGGGAACAGCCGCGTCAACATGTGCCGACTAGACTTGCAAAACATGCAATTTTTTAACTTTAAGACGCAGAAGCCTAGTTGAAATTGTGGCCGCGTGTAAATGTCACCTTTCAAACAAAGAAAAAGTTGATCTTTCACTGCATTCCCAGAATGTAGACGGAAATGTTTTTTTCAAAGCAAGATGACTTGAATACATTTTATATTTTATCAAGGTTCTTTAATTTTTAGCAACGCAACCGTTCCTACGGATGGACAAACAAAGCTCTAAAAATATTATTTATTACTTCCACGTCCTTTATAGGGTAAATTTATAGAATTTCGAAAACGATCTTTTAAGATATTCGTTGTAAATGTGTTTATGCGACAAAATTTTAGCTACAAATAAAATATAGTTTTACAGGACCGAACTTTAAATTTTTCAATAAAAATACATGCAAAATTACACATATCTGAGGCCGATAGAAAATATACCGTTACAAAGGATAAAATACCGCGAGTGTAATATCTTCATACGACACATATTACATAAATAAATAGATTTAATACTCGCGGTATTGTAGCTCGCGGTATTTTAGCTTGCGGTATTTTGTCTTTGCGGTATTTTGGCCGCTGTATTATGGCCGCGGTCAAATATCCGATCCCGCATGAAGGATACCCGGTTCGGTGATTGTCTAGATGAAAATGAGCTGATCGCTTGGGATTACATTAAGGCAGTAATAAACAATTTCTTGGGCAAATATCGTGCGGAGCATTATCGCGTTTTGGTCTCCGACAGGTTAGAGACAATTAGCATCGGGATCAGCCGAGCATGGTGAGCGCTTTCACCAAGTAGTCATGCTATGGAAATGCGCTACAAGGGGAAAATGAAATGCTATGTTGGCAAACATTTGCTGGTGGTTGAAGAATATCAACAAGGAACGCAGCGATACAAACAGCATAAATGTTTACGTAAAACGTTTAAAAGTAAACATAAATTTTAAACAGGACCGGCGGTAGACGAGTGATGTCACTGAATCACTTGTGTTCTAAGGGTCATGGGTTTGAGACCCACTTGCAGCTGCAGGATTATTCTACATTGGAAAGTTCGACCGCCTCAACTATGGATACGTATGATTGTGTTGCATGTTAGATGGGGCACATATGACCAAACTTTGGTTTCCCCGTAGCGTAGGCATTAAATTTAAAAAAAACGTGAGCTAACCTAATGAAATCCCTTTGGCAACGTTTTGTGGGACACTAATACTGTATAGTTTTTTGTAAAAACTCCCCATTCTGCTGAAAAAAAGTTCATTTCGTTACATAGTGAATTTAACAATTCTAAAATGAATGCTATTACCATACTCGCTCAACTTATTCCCATTTTGAAGTATTTCCGTTCGATATGCAGCTTTATACAGTTAAAGACATTTCTTTTAATTTTACAAAATTTTGATTGAACTTTGGATTTTGAATAAATGATTAATAATTTTGAAAAATGTTTAGATTTTACAAAAGTGTAATTCATAACCTATTAATTATATATAGTTAATTCTTAATAAATTATTATTTTTAAATTAAAAAAAAAATACAAGTTTGAGAATTTTGAAAAATTAAAAAATATTTTTTCATAAACTGTAGAAGGTTGTATGTGTAATAAAAAAAACTATAAAAAATGAGACCAGGTTGATTTGTCTTCACAAATAAATAAATTTTATTGTTTTCCCTTCTTTATTGTCACTACACTATTTTATATGACTATTTTATATCAAAGAAATACGATACTTATAATTTTATTATACACACTAGCTCGAAGCCCAAGTTGTTTATGTAATAAATTGAAGAAGATGTAAATATTTCATCATTATCGGGACTACATCCTCGCCCTGGTCCCTGACGTGGTCGGGGATGTGGTCCGGACGACCATGTGTGCCCTCGATAACTGGTTGATTACAAATTATTCTAGCACACTTTTGGTGATATTAAATACATAATATCAAAATTCAGCATTTCCAGGATAATAGTTTTTAAAAATAAATTATTGCTTAATAATTATTTTATTTATACAATATAAAAATCTTAAGCTTCTTATTCAAAATAACAATGATCTATTATTATTGATTATATTTAACAATGACACTTCTATTATGACAATATTGTAATTCCTTGGGTGTATTATTAATTAATATTTTAGTCCCTGCCTACAGCAACTTTAGAGCTTCATTGAAATACTGAAACGCTGAAAAGTACTATGAAAGTACATATATAGATTAAATTAAAAAAAATAGAAATAGACTTACATCGTATTATGGAGTGAACTTAAGGATTAACTATAAAACCCTTGTCACAAGAAGATAGCATAAAGCATAGAACATAAGTACATGAGCAAAATCCTTTCTTGTGTACGATGTAAATACTAAACCCAAATGTTTTTAGCGTGGTTAATGATAATGTCTAAAGGTTTTGCTTGAATAAACCTAAAGTCCATACGTGAGTGTGTTTTAACAATTTTTATTTGCTCCTATTTTTCCTCTAAAAAGATCTAAAATACTCATTTCGAGACCTTTATACATTTTCCCGAAATATATACATTAAAAAATTATTATTATTTAAAATTTATTCCAGATTTATTAAGATTTTCTGAATAAAATACTCTTGGTAATAAACAAAGAAGAATTAGTTAAAAGCATTAAAATAAGTTGATAATATTAATCTATGCTTTTACCGCCATATGCATTTTAGGGAATAGTTATCGTCTGCAGGGAGAAGGGTTGAAAGGCTCTTCACCCTTAGGGAACGTCATGTTGACCACAGAGCCGCTAATGGGGGTTGCAAGATAGAATTTCCTTGTACTGAGGACAGTTAATTGACGACTTGGATATTCAGATTTTCTGTTTTTGGTACATTTAGAAACCCGAAAGTACTCACCAGTGGTTTAGAAGTTGTTAATCTCCTTAACAGGAATCGGGTAAATAGCTACACTTTACTTTCTCAAACAACTAGGATTAAACCAAACTTCTTGCTACATAAAACGGACAACGCACGAAAATTTTATCAATTCGACTGTTTCCGTACACTCACGATATAAACGACCATAACGAGAGTTTGATATAAGAACGAATCAACAAAATTTACTCACCTAAACTATCTTCCTGATCATCCAAGGTTAGAGTGTGGATGTCTTCGTTGTCGTTTCCGTCATCGATGTCGTCACGTTCCTCATCATCGGTGTCATCTATTTTACTATCTTGACTGCATTTCTTTTCAATACCAACACCATTTTTGAGCACTGACACGTTTGCGTGTACTCTTTGAATAGCTTCGTTCGAATGGTTCTCCAGCGGAGAAGAATCACCAATCGCTTCTGAGTTCTTAGCTGCTTCTGCATCCCCTATAAAAGCGATAACGTATTTATTAGTACATGTAGGTGTTTCAAGTTCCCGTTAATTGATTATAAGATACGCTAGTTAATAATTTTGTTCGCTACATTACTTACATAACAATAGATGTTAATAACAATCGATAACTGACGACTACTGTAATCGAGCAATGAACCTTTATTCATTTTACACTAAGATTTTTGTGTGTGGGCATACCTCAAAACACGAGATTATAGTTCTAGCCTATTTACTCTCTTATTGAGTTTTTAGATGAAAGATTACTATAAATACCGTTGTTTTGAGAAACAATACTATTATTTATTAGAGAAACAAACTATCATTCATTACTTATTAGTAGAGCTTGTAAAATAGATTGGATGAGGTGTTATTTATTTAATGGGGTAGGGTTGTATTGAATGGCAGTCAATATTGTTTGATAATAAAAACTAGTTTGTAACTAATTTATTATATCGTCAACAACTTATTGTACTCAGTCAACATTTTTGTCATAAACAGCTTTTAGTAACAATATGCAATTATTACTAAAAGCAAAAAAAGTAATTTTTAAATATGAGGCACAAAATGCCAAAATCTACAAAAAAAAGGCAACCAGCCATATGTAATTCCCGAATTACTTTAGAAGTCCTTCCTCACTATATATTTATTTACACGTGCACTTGACCCACAATCAACCAGTAATTCTCCGATTTCCACCTTCCCTCCCAGGCACTTCTCTTACAAAGAGAGATTTGGAACTGACCCTCGAGCAAAACGACGAAAAGTACATCAAGATGTAGTAATAGTAACTATATAGTAGTCTATATACAGGGTGATTTAGAAATAACTGATATCCTTTAAATGGTAGGTAGAGGGGAGGCAGTAGAGCTAATTTACCTTGACAAGTATAGGTCAAAAACGAATAGTTTTTCAGAAAATAAATTTTAAAGTTTAATGAATTTTGGATCCAAAAGGATCCAAGGTCAGGACCGGACCCAAAAATTGAATAAAACTTTAAAATTAATTTTCTGAAAAACTTCGTTTTTGACCTATACTTGGCAAGGTAAATTAGCTCTACTGTCTCCCCTCTACCTACCATTTAAAGGATATCAGTTATTTCTGAATCACCCTGTATAAAAAATTAGCTGCGGAATCCAACAGGGACAAGATCTTTGGGTATTTTGGCCATAATGGGAAAAAAGTTTAAAAAAATGGCCTAAAAAGTTGAAAGTTAGTATAAACGTAGATCTTATTATTCTAAACTATGTTCAAATTGGGAATAAACATCTACACCTACTCGTTTCATCCCTACAGGCCAACAAAGTTTATACAAATAAATCTTTCAATATCGATAAATTCGATGACTAAGGGGTTCTATACCTGATAAAAATCTGTAATTAATTCCATTGTAAATAAAAAAGATATAAGAGTGGCAAAATGTAAAGTGAAACACCCTGTATAAAAAATTCGAACATCAGAGTTGTTTGGTCATTAACGAATTGACTTTTATCCAGTATTATTTGCTTATTAGTAATTAATTATATATTAAAAAAAAGGAAATTATCGAATTTATCGATATTGAAAGATTTATTTGTATAAACTTTGTTAGCCTGTGGGGATGAAACGAGTAGGTGTAGATATTTTCTCCCAATTTAAACATAATTTAGAATAATAAGATTTGCATGTATATCAACTTACAACTTTCTTAGACCATTTGTTAACTTTTTTCCCATTATGGCCAAAATGATCATAAATCTTGTCTCTGCTGGATTTTATTTATATATAGACTACTAGTTACTATTATTGTCTCTTGATGTACTTTTCATCATTTTTCACGGGAGTCAGTTCCAAAGCTCTCCTATTAGTTCAATCTTTTAGTGAAGATTGATACTTGTTGCTGCAAGACGTGTGTACTGCATCGAAAAAAAATACTTTCCAAAAGGAAATATATTTTGAATACAGACCTTATAAAAATAATAAGCACTAGGGAAACTCCGTCAAAACATGACGTTCGAAAGGCTAATTTATTGAAAGATTTCCTTATGTACAACGTTCGTCTGTGAATACAATTCTTCGGATTTCCAAGCGTAATTATTTAATATTTACTAAATCAGCGCAATCGAACAGAAACAGTTAAAAATACTAAGCTTGTCATTCTCAGACGAACTTTTAAACGCGTTATTTAACAAACACCCCAGACATACCCCCTCACCACCAACCCCGACTTACCCTCCGTTTCTCTCTTAGTTACCCTCGTCTTACTGCTTTTTCGGTCTTACCACCCCTCCAACTTATCTCTTCCACAGAATTACCTCCACTCTCCAAGCTTACATTCCTCCATCTCTTAGCCCCTCCGGCTAACTCTCCCTTGGACTCTTCCTCCGACTTACCCACCCATTCTTACCATAAAATTCTATATTGAATTTATATAGCATATGCTTAATATACCAGATTTCTAAACGTTCTAAAGGCTAATTAAATGCCCTATTTTCAAAAAGGTTCTTTAACTTCTTCTACAAAAAGTAGCTTTAGAAAAAAGTTAGCGGGACCCGTACCAAATATCAAATGTAAAATACACGATTAAAACAATCTATGATTATCTGAGCCTTATTTGAAAATAGGGCATTTAATTAGGCTTTAATTCTCCATAGGTTGCTTTTTTCTAATTGCGCATTCTGCATTATATTTTTGATGTGGGTTCCGCTAACTTTTTCTAAAGCTAGCTAAACCAGCGGTTTTGGAAAAATTAGCTGAGCCTTAAATTTGAAAATACGGCATTTAATTAGGCTTTAATTCTCCATAGGTTGATTTATTAATTGTGCATTCTACATTTGATATTTGGTCCCGTTAACTTTTTTCTAAAGCTAGCGAAACCGTCGTTAGAAAAATCAGCTGAGCCTTGAATTTGAAAACAGGTCATTTAATCAGCTTTTAATTAGCCTTTAATTCTCCATAGGTTGGTTTTTTAATTGCTCATACTACATTAGATTTTTTATGTGGATTCCAACAACATTTGCTAAATCTAGCGAAACTCGCGGTTTTAAAAATTAGTTGAACCTTAAATTTGAAAATAGGGCATTTAATTAGCCTTTACTAAGCCTTTGATTTTCCATATGCTTTCCTGTTATTCTGGTGTAAGGGCTTCGCTAACTTTAGGGAAGTGATTCTAAACATGTTTTAGGCTTCGGTCTTTAATGCGGCTTGTTTTACTTTTTACGGTTCACATTGTTTTTGCTTCTGAAATAATTATCAACGTACATTTGTCATCATATTCGTTTTAAAATCCTCTGTCAGAAGTACTTTATTCACGCTTACATTAAAATGAATAATGCATGAATATGCATCTATTTAGATGCATATTGCTTTATTACACCTAGATCCTTGAAAAATTGGAAGTTACATATAAGCAACATATTTTTACATTTTACTAAACTGCAGTTGAATATTTAAAAAAGTGGTTCGTACCTCGGAAAAATCTAAAATCTTAAATGGATTTCACTTAAGGCAATAGGCTACTGGAAGATGCAGAAGCGATACCAACTGTGAAAACTGCTCTTTATGACGAATAGTTGTTTGTTAAATAGCATGTTATAATTTCTCATTTGGATAATGTGCACATTCAAATACTCTTAACCTGGTTTGTTCTCGGAACCAACACCCCAACCGAACGAGTGCTTTCGTTCGTGAATATCTAATGAGCAAAACTCATCTGTTCTAGAGTTTTTAAAGCAATCCTAATTAATACAGTCAACAACAATCAAGTTTAACTGGTTGTGCATTAATTTTTATTAAATGTTGTGTGATATGGGTATCCGAAGGAAGAGAACAGTTGTAGTGTATATGTACAATAGTATATACAGGTTGGGAACGCATAGGCTAGGTATCTAGAGATATAAATAGTAAAGCAATTTTTATATATGTACTTATTATATAATATAGCTCTTCTTTATTACATAGTTTCTCTATTTTTATGAACGCTTTTATATCCCTATAGCAAGTCCATGCGTTTCCAACCTGTAAGTGTACCAATATGTAAACTGATTTACAGCTTTTTTGATATTTTTACTAATATATGTGAAGAAGTAGTTATACTAGTTTCTTCCAGAACTGTACATATCATTTCTGTTACCAAAAATATACATACATAGAAGTGTTATCGAAAATTTCTAATTTTATCATTAGGCAGATACAGGAAATCAACAATACAAAATAAGAAATAAGACGCGTTTTCAGTGCCGTTAAATGACGCAGCTGCATAAAGTGACAGATTTTCTAATTCTTTTTATATTGAAGTACATGTACAAATAAAAATTTGAAATAAATCTTCAGAGCGGCGACTAAGCAAGAGAAAGGTATTTACTTCATTGCTATTATTACAATTTTTACTGACTAATAAAAGGTTTTTATTTTTATTTTACGTCAGTCGTCGGTGCACTTACTAACTACAGGGGTTACGCATACAACGTGTGTAGAATAGAATGCATCGAAAAGACTTTTTTAGAAATTTTAAAAGGTTTAATTAGGGAAGATAGTTTACATTTTTCTTGCGAACCCTTACGTCACACAAGAAAAATTAAAATTTTTAATTGATATTTAGCCACGCCCCTAGAGGGTTGAATGTGGTAAATTTGATTTCTAAAATAGATTTGGAGAGGTAATCTAGAAAGTGTTTTGGATTATTTTGTTATGAAACACAAAAAGATCTTGTTAAGCTAAGTCAACGTTAGATCAAGCCCCTTTTAGGTTTACTTAACTAAAAATAATTAACATCTTTAATTAACCACTTTATACATCGCGATTAAGTTTTGAAATGTAGTTAATAGCGCCAACAATTTAATCCATGTATTAATAATTTGAGATAATAGTCAATTTGATAACAAGGTGTGCTTCTATTTGTTTCCGTTTGTTTGATGAAAATTTGGACCCAAAGTATGTGCTTGTTCCTACACACAAAAAAATTCTGGAATGTTTCCAAAGGGTTTCTTTTTCAATTGAAACGTGAAGGCAGCAAATAACATAAAAGATTTATAGCAAATGCTATTGCTAAGAATGTGGCTCAAAAATTTTAACTTACAAACAAATAGTATGATAGATATTATTTTGTCATAAGTATTATGCTAAATACAGAAAGATAATTACGCGTATTAAGAAGAGAGAACCCTATTTTTAAAAACAAAGTTAGAACAGTTTAAGTGTGATGCTAAGAAACTCTTTGACATTTGCACATGTAGGTGTTCCAGTCTCTTGATTTTCATAGACCGGTCTAAAGGGAAAACTCTAATACACGCATTGGAAAACTCACTTCCTATGTAGATTGTAGATAGTCGAGAAGTGGCAGACTAGTATTGGTTGGGGGTACCAAGCAGACAGGTATGCAAGAAAGCACCTATCGTTCCTTGCTCCAATCTTTCAAATACTGGTCCAGGAATGTCCAAAAGGATAAGCACTGGTTTTGGCTTTGTTATGATAATAAGATAAAACCCTAAAATAATGACCAGTTATATAATCAAAAATATAATACCTATATTATACTAAGGTGGTCCTTAATTGTATGGGTAAGAAAAAAAATTACAATTTCAAAATACGTACCCTCCAATTTTTTACACTACATGAAAGGAAGTTACCCTAAAAATTTCAAGTTGATCAGATCATGCTAACCGGCATTAAGGTCAAAGTTTAGCTATTTTAGACTGTTTTTCACAAAACGCCTATTTGCAGCAAAACTGTTGCAACTACGAAAAAAGATATTCTTCCTTTTTTGTGGGAAATCTAAGCTACTATAAATTTGTTCCTTACATTATTTTCGAGAAATAATCTGTTTTTGAGTTATGAAAGGAAAATCAGATGCAGTAGTTTACGGGTCGTGCAGTTACATATTGAAAAATTTGAAAAATTTTGTTACTCATTTGTGATGCTTTTCTTTAATAATTCTGACTACTAGCATACTTCTAATGCCTTTCTAATTCTTCTTACTGGAAATTATTATTAATAATAATAATAATTGCTGCTACCCATTACCTAGCGAATCAGGTCCTAGAAGCTATGAAGCTTGTGCTGCAGGAAGAGGTGATTATTACTATTACTCTGGACCAACGTCTGCTGCACACGACTTAACAGATTGTATAGCATAAATCCCACAATTGTGTTACAGCTAAGGAAAACTGCAGAAAACTTTAACCAGGCCTGCCATTACCGGGAGTCGAACCGGGCCGCTTGGGTGAGAGAATAGTACTCTAGTCCCTACACTGCTAATACTATTACATATGGGTCATAAGGTAATGTCATCAATAATTAATAATTGTAATTCATCATTACAGGTATAAAATATTAAGCCAGCCCTATTTGTGTGGAAGGATGCTGTATTGGTTTTGAAGACGCTGAGTTGTCTTTAAATACGCGAAACTCACTTATTGGAATACTCAATTTATCCACAAAGATTATTTCTATATGCAGATTATTCCATTAACCATTATACATTATAACCAGCCGTCAAGTATTTATTTTACAGTGGTTTGTTTGTTGTGTAATAAAGGCTACACAATGCAATTGGGTTTTCTCGAATTGCTTTTCTTTTTTTCTTCTTTCTAAGTATTTATTACTTTCTCAATTCTTGCAGTTATACAAGTATTAAACAAAATTAAATCAAAAAAATCAAAGCAGGTAATTCTCTCACGTTTATGAAAACTGGAATAAGGCTAATGTTTTCAGTTTTCACGTGGACCAGCAATAAATAACTGATAAGAAATACATTCTAGTCTCTTTTTCAGTAATACTTATTTTGGATCATAAGAATATTTCTGTAACTGCTAGTTTAGTTTGTTTAAATGGAAGTGCTGCGTTTGTGGTAGATCAGTGATTTGAAAAAAGGCACGAATTCTTCAACACAATTATTTAAATTGCGACAAAAAGTTGAAAAAATTGGTTGTACCCTGCAGCAATGATTTTTGCAGGCAAAGAGGGAAATTCTTTGAAGAACTAGATGATTTATTTGACATTACATGTGACAATGCACTAGAAATGATGAAGATCTTAGAAGACAAATTTACGATCCTACAGCCCATGAAAAGAGGTTAGAATCCAGAAAGAAGGAAATAAAATGAAAAAGAATGAAACTAAAAGTGCAGCCAGGCAGATGCATTTAGACGTACCAGAACCTTCAAGAAGAGAAGAAACTGAATCCACCGATGCAGGTAAGATTAAAAAGTGAAATTCACGTAATGTTTTCAATAGGCAAGTAAATCTTTTTAGACGAGGTTTTCGATCCTTTAGCTTTAGAAGCGTCAGATAATGAAGAGAGTGAAAGAAATGAATCGATTTCAAGCTATACAAATTGGGACTTCAGGTGCTACAATGGACTCTACTACTAAGAGCAAAGAAAATGATCAGGAAACTAATTTTGACTGCACGAATTTTATCAGAGCTAGATAGATGTAAAATAAGTGACAAGGATACCTGTCACATATTTTCAGCAAATGTAGAAGCCGTATCAATAGACCCAAATGACTAATAACAGATCTTCCATCAGGGAATACAGACAATATTTTATCGTACAGACAGCTAACAAAATAAAATTGTCATTTTTAGAAATATATTTACAATTTGCAGTCATTTACTGAGACTCAAAGCTACTTCCAGCTTTAATTGGAAAATCAGTGTCGATTAATTAATTGCGGTTCCAGGACTGTCAACAACAGGGCAAGAAGTATCTCCAGCAGTCTATGATATTGTCTGCGATTGGGAATGAACAGACAAAGTTGAAGTTTTTAAACACAGGAAGACTGAATGTTGCTTGTGTTCTAGATCAAAAGATAGAGAGAAAAATCTTATTTTTAGCTTATCGCCACCATATTTTTGAGGCGTTCTGCAAGGAGTTTTTGTGATGTCTAAGTTACCATACCATCTGTTAAGTCGGCTGTAGCCGCACGTTGGTCCAGAGTAATAGTAATAATCACCTCTTCCCCCAGCACAAGCTTCACAGCTTCTAGGGCCTGGTTCGCCAAGTAATGGGTAGTAGCAATTATTATTATTATATATTAATAATAATTTCCAATAAGAAGTAGTAGAAAATCATTAGAAGTATGCTAGTAGTCAGGAGTATTAAATAAATGCACCACAAATGAGTAACATAAAATTTTTCAATATGTCACTGCACGGCCCGTAAACTACTGCATCTGATTTAACTTTCATAACTTAAAAACAGTTTATTTCTCGAAAATGATGTACGGACCAAATTTATAGTAGATTAAATTTCCTACAAAAAAGGAAGAATTCCTTTTTTCGTAGATGCAACAGTTTCACTGAAAATACGCACTATGTGAAAAACAGCCTAAAATAGCTGAACTGTGACCTTAATGCGGGCCGGGTTAGCATGATCTGATCAACTTGAAATTTTTAGGGTAACTTCCTTTCATGTAATGTAAAAAATTTGGAGGGTACGTATTTTGAAAATTAAATTCAAAAAACAAGGACCACCCTAATATTATACCCATATTATAATAACCCTAATAATACTATAATAATTATTTTGAAAATAATGAATATACCTTTTGTATAAGAAGGGTCTCTTTGGTTGACAGTTTGGTTGACAGCGTCACTTTTGCTTAAAAAATTAATTTTCATCTCATTGAAAGAAAAGCAAGAATATTAATTAATAATAATAATAATAATAATAATCGCCTTTATTCAAATAAACAGCATACAGCAACCTGTGTTTCAGAACTTTATTTAAATATTATTCCTTTTTAAGGAAATATTTTAAAATGAAAACGTCTTGCGAAGAAATTTTATATTTTGTTTTTCAAAACAAACGAATATATCCTTGGAGAGAATCTAGGTGAATATACCATGGTGACTCTAGAACTAGGTAAAGGTTAGTCAGCAAGTAAACTGAGGTGCAAGTAAAAAAAATTAAAATGCTACATCATATTGCTAAAGCTGCAGATTTCACATTGCCGAGCGTCGAATGAAGGCTTTTCTAAGAATTTGGAGCTACATGGTCACGGCTAAATATTAAAGTATATTATTGAATTTTCTTGTAAGCTTTAAAAGAAGCCCAATGAAGATTTTTTCACTACCCCCACTAAAATAATTGAAATTTCCTTAACCCTGCGGTTAAGTATCAACCAATGTACACTAAGTACAGTAAGTACTAAGTACACTAAGTATGTACATTTTAATGTACACTATGCCTACGACAACTTTTGCACAGTAATTCTATTCAAATTTCGCAAAAAGGTTTTTTAACCATTTTCCACCCGCCTCAATGTAGAGTGTCGAGACAACAAGTGTTGTTCCTGAATCTGTTATTAACGAATTCGCTGCAAAGAAATCACGGCTAAAACTTTTTTTAGCAACGCTAAGTTTTACTCTACTTGTTAAATTTGGTAACTGGGTTGGGAAAGAGCGGCGTACTTTCGGTTTACATAAGGCGGTAAATTGTTAAGTTCGGCATTGCACGTTTCTATAAACAACGGGATGGAAAATTATTTTTTTCCCTTGGAAGTAAAACAGAGCATTCTTCCCTAAAATGAGAAAAGGAAAGCTTACTCTCGGATGTAAGGGCAAAAAACTTAATACTAAAAAGTCAAGTGTATTCTCCCCTCCTTGTTTATATTTCTTCCTCATTCTCTGCCATCCTTCTCCCTTTGGTTGCGGAATATTCATTCCGATTTCATAATTGTAAAGTATGGTAACCTTATTGTAATAACCTGTGCTAATATTGCACTACTGAGCAATCGATGAAATTCCTAACAACTTCTGCCACAGTGTTGCATGTTCATGTGATGTAAGACAACGTTAATACCCGATAATTCAGAGATAATTCATTAGTTACTTGGTCCTTACACTAATAATTTTTATGATTTGTCTTCGTTCTTGAGATTTATATAAAAAGATAAAAGTGTTAGTTGATGCCTTTTTTATTTCTCTTTATTGTTTAATTAGCGAGATTTTATCCCTAATGTACAGTTTGATATTGTATTGTTGATATTGGAACGTGAATTAAGAATTTCGACTTCAATTACAACTTAGCCACGACTGCTTGCTTATTTGAACACTTCCACAGCCAGTTCCGATGTCCGATGTCCTATGTCCGATGTCCACCGAAAAATATCTCGAAAACTAGAATACTTAGGAAACTGAAATTTTACAGACAGGTGGGCCTTACACCAAAGGGGTGCATGAATATATCTTTAATCCTAAAAAACCCGAGGGGGTCGCAGGGGGAGGGATTTCTTAAAAAATCATTATGTCTATATATCTCTTGAATGGCGTAAACTACAAACTTCAAATTTTCACAGATTATACTTGAAGCAATTCCGAAGTTACAAAAATACAGGAATTACCGGCATTTCATCCAGTGGCGGAGTAAGGCAACATTCCAAGGGGAGAAGAGTTTTCCAAAAAAAATAACTATTATAAAAATCTGGATTAATCTGTATCTGCCATCACGGACTTTTTTTGTAGATCTTTTTGAGATCTACAATTCGTTCGCTTACAGTTTGTGTTTATCTCTTATCATTTTTGCAGCGTAATGTGTTTTGTCCCTCTTTAAGCCAAATTTCTTAATTACTTATTTCACACTTTGCTCATTACACGACTCCCGAAAGATCCTCCAAGCAATCTATATACATAGAAACCTTCTCTAAGAAACAAGCTATCAAATGGTGAAAACGGCATCAAAATCTATACAGTGGTTCTCGAAATTCAACAGTTTTTACAAAAGCTGAGTTTACAAAAACTACAAAGTTAATGGGGGCACGCTGATTGCCAGCGATGCGATGGCGCGTTTTCACTGCGGTTACTCCACACGCCGTTGATTTTCCAACGAATATTATGCTAATATAAAGTACATAATATAATAAAAAATACATGGGTTATTCTTTCTGGACTCAACCACCGGCTAGATCCAAAAATTGGCGCAACTTAGAAAGGCCAGCGGGGGCTCATCTTAAAGCTTGAAACCTCTACTTTCGAATGTCACATGTCTGCTATATGAAAAAAAATATATTTGGCCCCTAAAACAGGTTAAACACGAATCCAGTTCTAAAAAAGACTTTTAAAAGTTGAAAAAATTTGAAAAAGAAATATTGTTAACGCATCGCATTCTTCGTCAAAGAATACATAAATTTTGTCTACTGCGTTTTTTTCCAGTGCTTCAATTTCGAGCAAAATTGAGAACAACAATTTGCTATTTTTTAAGATTTATCATTTTTTTCATCGAAAATGGCGCCAGATAGAAAAAAAGTAATTACAGTAAAAAATGCTTATTTTTACTCGATGAATACGAAAAGAAATTACAGACCTTTTCAAAGCGATTTTGAAAATTTTCGTCATTTTAAAAGGATTTAATTATATGCCGATAGATAGGCAACACCTATAACCGTAATTTTCAAAATCGACGTACAGTCAGTCAATCTATCTTATTTTCCGACTATGACTGACCCTATGGTAATCGACCATATTGTATATCAATGAGTATGAGTATATTGAAAGATGATATGTCGCTACCCGATTGGCGCAGAGAATGGTGTTAGTTGAATGGTTAGTGGAGACCATATGTTTTAGACAGTTTAGTGAAGAGAAGGTGTTTTGTATTTGGGTAAAGAAATTAAGAACGATATAGGTTAAGAAAGAAATAATTGCTACTACACATTACCTGGCAGACCAGGCCCCAGACGCTATTAGGCTTTTTCGGGAGGGAGGGGTGATTATTACTATTACGCAGGTCCAACATGCGGCCGCAGCCGACTTAACAGATGATATAGCACAAATCCCGCATTTGTGTTACAGCTAAGGAAAACTGTAGAAAATCTTAACCAGATGCTTGGGTTGGGGACGAATATGCTAGTCCCTACACTACCAAGGCTATGTGCGGCAAAAGAAGCGGCAAAACAAGACTACGATTGTTTTCAAAACGACACCTTCCGCGACTACTCCTTTAGAAAGAAAAGTCGGCGTTTCTTCCGTTACCTACATTAACCTGAAAGTAGAGAATAAAAGATAAAAGATTAATAGTTTTTGATTACAGAATACTCAAAACTAGCAGTCTTTTTATAGTATTTCTGTTCCACATCGCTAATATAAGTTTGGATATTTTTGAAGATATTGAAACTCGACGTCTAACCTGCATTGTATTTCTAGTTGGTTCTAAGCTATCTGCTAAGTTTTGAAGGTTAACGCTAAATTTTCTAATAGTTCTACTTTTGAAGTACAACCCACCTAAAATCTTCCGGTGAAAATTACCGCTGCAGGTTGAATTAATATATCTTGTTATGGTAATATTTATGGATTATTTAACTATTAACTATATCTATCAATATAGAATTAATTGAGAACCTCTTAATTTACTAGTGTTTTGTTCAGCCGTTTTTGAATAATGAAGATCTCAAAACTTAAAGAAGTTCAAGATACAGAACAACTTCTAATAACAACTTCAGTCTAACTGAACAATTTCTGTAGTTGTTAGATTAGTCTAATTCTCAGGAGATCGCTTTCACTCCATACGAATTGTTGTTGTTTTTGTCTTGTAATACTGAACTATAGGTTTCTTATTTACTAATCAAGCCATGCCAGTGATGCCAGAGCATTCGTATTGGTTGCATAAACAACGAAATTTCTGTTAACCGTGACGTCTAGTGATGTACGAGCTCCTATACTAGTTAGCCCACTTTTATTTATGTTATAGGACGCAGTGGTTGTTTCTTGGTGCTAGAGTGAAGTACTACCTTTACATGTAATCCATGCCAGGTTTCATTGGAGTTCTCTCACGCCGCCCTTTCTACTCTGATCATGTACCATGTTGTATGCTCTCAAGATGTGTCCCATGAATATCGTTTGAAAAACTAAACCAGATTCACCTCATCCAAAATGTAGATGGATAAGATTAAAAGTGAATACTGAAGCAGTTATGTTATTGACGCCAGATGATATTTAGAAAACACTCTGGTACAGATACTTCAAAAAGAACAGAGACAAAAACGAAAGTACACGAGCTTACGTATAGGAAATGGAGTCTGCATAAACACCTGGACGGTTTCAGTTTTTCAGTAAGCATTGACAATTCATTTTGGAAAAACTGAAATGATGAAGAAATGTTTATCCTGATGTTTTAGTCACATTTTTACATGTTTATTCAAGTCATCGTTGTCTCTTTGAGTGAGATCGGGGCTATCAGGTGCATGTAGTAGAACCTTCCATCCCAGTTTTTCAATGGTTTTGAAACTTAATTACAATTTGTGAGAACGAGCGTTTTCTCTATAAACCACGTCGTTTCTTCACTATCGCAGGCTTCAATTTATGTTATGTTATATTATGTTATGTTATGTTCAGTATATAGCTGTAGAATTAATTGTCGACAGTACGCTGTCCAAATAATCACATATGTTAAAATTGGGTCTCTATCATCCCAGAAGATCGTAAGCATTAATTTACCCGCCAACGATTATGTCATGAATTTTTTTCTGGTTGGCGAACTGATATGTTTCCACTTTGTTGCTTCGATTCTCGCTCATAATGATGGAGCCAAGTCTCGCCACAGGTTACAATTCTATCCAGAAATTCATCTCCATCGTGTAAACAGCGTTACTTGAGTTTCCTACATACACGAAGTCTGATCTTTCTTTGCGCATCTGCAATCCTGCAAGCTGTTTAGGAACCCATCTTGAGCACGTTTTATGGTTATTTAATTTACTATAGATAATAGAATGAGGCGCCCCAGTACTGACATTGCATTTTCTCGCAATTATTTCAAATGTAACTTGCCGTATTTCCTTGAATAAGTTCTCCAGTGCAAGATTGGCGATGTGCTCATTAACAACACTTGTTCGGCCACATTTTAAATTATTTTCAACACACTTGTAAAAGTTTACACGATTAATACGCTTGTATAACCATTCTGGAGTAAAAGGTGGCCAGATGTAATTTGACTTGTAGATTCCAAAAATGTAGAATATACAGGGTGTTGCATTAAAAAAAACAAAGTTATTGCTGTTTTCGTCGAAACCGGAAATCGACCATATTGACTAACATGTCAGTAAACCATAAATTTTGTATTTAATATCCGCGTACCAAATTTCACATACATCGGTTCAACAATAAAGGAAATATAGGCCTTAGTCTAGTTGTCACCCGGTATATTTATAACCTTTTTTCTTAATGTCATCTTGCGTTTAAAATTTAGCTTGGAAAATATGTTTTTCTAGAACAATAAACACTTTATTGCTTTGTTTTGTAATGATGGTTGCGAGTACAAATTTATTAATAGTTATTTATGATACAAGGACGAGAAATACAATTTTTTGGAGGAATGCGTGAATGCGACGAACGCGTGAGTCCGAAAGAAAATGTTTTAGGCCGTGAGTCATACATTATTTTTTATAAAATTAATCGAAATTGACTGAAAATACGCAAAAATATTAAATATACATTATTTTTTGTTCGATTGTAACCAGTTTTAAGGAATAATTTAATATTTATGTTAAAAAATATCCAGCAAGCTATTCTTTCGTTTCGTTCCTTTTTTTTAGTCAAGTAACCTTTGACAAGCGTATTTTATATATATATATATATATATATATATATATATATATATATATATATATATATATATATATATATATAATGATTTTACATTAAATAATATTTAGAATGCAAATTCATATAGAAAAATTTATCATCGACTCTGCTGGGACTCGAACCCAGGACCCTCCTCCACTGTCTAGGTGGTATCTCTACCAACTGAGCTACAGAGTACGACTACCACCATAGCGAGAAATTTTCCATATGAATTAGATGTTTAAGCAGACATACAAAGTAACTAGATAATTTTTTTGAATATTATTAATGAAGATCAGCAAGTCGCATGACAACAACATCAATATTCAAAGTATCTAGATTATTTTTAATCATTCCGAAAGGAAATTAATTATTTATAAATTTTAGTTGAAATTAATTTTTGTTAAGTTGAATAATGATTTTACATTAAATAATATTTAGAATGCAAATTCATATAGAAAAATTTATCATCGACTCTGCTGGGACTCGAACCCAGGACCCTCCACTGTCTAGGTGGTATCTCTACCAACTGAGCTACAGAGTACGACTACCAGCATAGCGAGAAATTTTCCATATGAATTAGATGTTTAAGCTTTCATAATTCTTCTTCTTTCGATTTACCTTTAGTAACTGTTTTGGTTTACATTTACTTTTAAATATTCTTTATAAATTGTTTAATATTTAATATAATATTTATAATTATAAAGGATTATGGAAAAACCTAAAAAAATATTTTTTTAATTTAATCATACGGCATGAAGTTAGCTTCTTTTACGTCATGTATCGTAACCTACTTTATCGGCAATCATATGACAGCTAGATGTTATAATGCTAAACAAACAAATTAAATGATTCAGAGGAAATTAAAACACAGTTTTAATTAATATAAGTACTTTTTAATTTAATCTTTGATAAAAAATAAAAATGTAGATCATACCTGTAAATCTTAAACAGCCTCTTAAACAAAAAAGTTGTCCGAAAAAAGTTTTTCAGGACAAGGCCGTAATCAAAAAACTAATGAAATCCACTCTTTTGATGAAAAGGTCAATTTTACGTCCAAATATTCTAATCCTAAAACATGATTTTACGTACAATCGAATAAGAAAAGAGCCAAAGGCTGACTTAAAAGATAATTTTACAAATGTAGGCCATCAGCTATCTAATGGAGCTTGGATAAGGAAAATATTCCGAACACAATAATAAAGAAACAGAAAGAAAACTTTATATAAAGAGAATAAGAGGATTGAATATGCTACAGAAGAGTTTATTAAAATTTATAAATACCAGTGTAGAGAAATCAAATAATTACTAAAACAGGTATCAATTTATACGAATTCGCATATTTACAAAACATATTTTTTAATGTACAAGTGGACCTAAATGAATACAGTCATATTTATTTTAACTAAAAATAAGTTTAACTTTTTTTTTTAGTACAAGCCTAGCTATATTCATGTAATTTTAGGTAATATAATTAAAAAATGTATAAACAATTCTCAACTTACGAGCAATTAACCATTGTTCAGTAGGGTTAGAATGTCTTATTAATTGTTACTTAAATGCTATAATAAAATCACTGAAATGCTACAGTACAACTTAGCTTAATGTAATTAGCCATCATATAGTAAAAAATACCTCTTATAGTTTAAATAAGCTGTATTGAAAAGTCAGAAGTAGAAATCTTAAAAAAATCCGAGAAAATTCCGTGATAACAAGGATGGTGCAAGACAAACACTTATTTCTAAATAAGTAATTTTTAGCTTAGCATGTCTTTTAACCACCCCACTAAAGCCATACTCTTCTTTTTCCGGTCATTTCATTCATTTTAAGTTTTGTTCACATTAAATTTTAATGACGCGTTAAAATTTAGTGTTACGCTATATCACTAATCAATAATGATGCCAATAATTAAGTTTTGTATTTATTTTTCTTTACGTCAATGCTGAACAAAATAATATTTTATTTTGAGAAATTAAAGCTTGAAACTCTTTCACAAATTGCAGTTTTTAAATGTTTTATATATTGCAATGATACCATATTTAAAAATAATAATAATAATTTAGAGATTTTTCAAACTTCCGATAATGTGGGAAAAAATGGGAGTGATAGAAGACACCAAAAAGAACAAAATAGTCTTAATAAATTTTTTTCTAAGTTAATAAGCTTTCGAGTAATTTAGAAAAAACCATTGCCATATCTGGAATCTTGCATAAGTATAATCGCATGGTCTTAACCTTGTTTTAGAAAATCAAACAAACAAACTGATGATGACAGTCGTTTTTTAATGATATTAAACAGCCAAAGCAGATTAGTCGGGTGACTAATTCTACGAAAATTGTAATCAACACTGTACCACGTAAACAAAATTTGTACGTACCTTATTCATGCTGATTCATAACAAACCAACTGTAAAAATAGGACAATAATTGACCTACATTTTATATTTATTAATTTCCGGAATATTTTTAAAGTTTATGGACGTATATATAGTTTTTTATTAAAAAATACTATCTTTTGTAAAGAAAAAATTGATTAAGGCACCTAATTACCATAAAATTAATGATTTTATTAATGTAGCCAAAATAAGTCGTCATCCAAATCCCTTAACCTGATTACCTAATTTAAATTAGATAAATCTTCTATTTAAAAGATAATATTCTCTTATAAAATCATTAAAAACTGTTCAGATCAACAAACTACAAACTCAGCATTATCTCACTCTAAAAGGGTATTATTTACACAGCTGTGATCAGGCATTGACCCAAATACTCTTTATTGAATTGTAAGGTTGTAAACAAAACGTGCTTTATTTCAAGTTCAACAAACTTCCACATCAGCATTTTGTGCGAATGTGGAGCAAATTTTATTACAAAGCTTTACAGGATTGTCACGTTTCTTAATTGAGTAAAATGAATTTTTAATTGTAAAAAAAATTCAATTTTACGCGGAAACGACATACGATAGGATAAAATGTTATTAAGGTTTGTTGTTGTGATAGATGAGCTGCATCTACCGACAAAGCACTATAATTAAAGTACTATTATTAACGCGGCAAAATGATGTTAAAGTTTGCAACTGTATTATTTTTTTCTGGAGAAGTAGTAAGTTCTAGAACAAAGTTATATGAGACTTTTTTGTTCCTTTTGATGTCTTCTATCACCTCTTAAAATTAATGCGTCCTAACCCCTTCCACGCTGTATACTTAGGCAATAAAAGCTAATAGAGACACATGCTAAGCAGTCAGTTTATTTAAAATTAATACAAGAAACAAATTAGAGGGATTCCGATTGTCAGAGAAACGTAACCTCACTTTAATAAAAATATTAAGATGTAGGAAAATAATATAGGTAAATTTAGTTTCTACACTATTGAACATGCACTGCACTAAATAGCTAGTTGAGCAGGATTAGGATATCACATCAGCCGTTCATAAAAATTTTATTTTCATTTCACATATGTAGGCTGCCGCAGTTAGAAATTGATTTCTATCATAAGGCTAACTCCGCTTTCGGTTGAATTTTTACTAAAAATAAATAGATTGAGTTACTAGCTTAAACTCTATACTGCCAGAATTAACTTACTTGTTTTTAAATCTGATTAAATTTGAGTTTTCTCTTTTGGAATTATCGATTCAAGTTCATTTTGGAAATTTATGTATTATTTTGAGTTTTTGTCCAATATTTCATTTCAGTTAGCTGGATTTTTGCACAAAGAACGAGAATAGTTTAGGATCTTCCTTAGTTAAGATGTTTTATAGACATTAAATGTCGATCCAGTAGCGTAACAAGACGGCATTGGGCCCCGGGGCAAGATAATCATTAGGGCCCCCCACACGGTCGCAAAAAAGGAAAAATCTATAAAAACAAATTTAGTAATAAAACTGTACTTCACCCTCACCACACACACTTTTAATCGCTCTGGGCACATATTTCAACAGCAAAACTGTCATCTTCAGCAGACACTGAAAAACTAAACTAAAACCTAAAAAATCTAACCTTACATACCTACAGAAATCACGGTTCGTCGTAATCGGTCAAGTTTGATCGATTACTGGAGCAATTTTAAAAGACTAGAATTAATATGACCTAAATCAGAGTTCATTAGCGCTTCTTTATTCTTAATAATTTCTAAGCAAAATTAAGGTCACTAAGGTCAAAATTAAGATATAAAATAAAACTCAAGAAAATTATTGACATTGCTGTTTCTGACGGTTACTCTGAGGATGTTGGGTATAGTACTATTAGAAAACATAGAAATAAGTTAAGGGTTAGGTATGTTACTACACTAGGTAATAACAATAAGGATAAGTAAAAAACATTGCAAAATTGCCGCTTTATTCATGTCAAACAGTTGTGGTTTCGAATAACAGCCTTAAGAATGTCTTAGGAAACCCAAAAGATCAAGTAGATTACATGGATAAATCGAGAATATATAAAATCTATTATATATTATCATGTTATCATTATATATGATATCATGTAATAGCTGTAATCAAATATATAGGGCAAACTAAGAGATGTTTGAAGATTCGGTACAAAGAGCATTTAGCTCACTTAAAATTTAAAAGACATGATAAATCTAGCGTCGTCCTATTTATGCTTGAACAAAATCATAAGGTTAAAGGCATAGAATTAATTAGTAATATAAACAACCCGACAGAACTTAACTGATTTGAAAGCTTAGAAATTATTAAGAATAGAAAAGCGCTAATGAACTCTGATTTAGGTCCTATTAATTCCAGTCTTTTAGAATTGTTCCACTAATAAGTCAAGCTTGGTGGTTAGTCAAAGTTGACCGATTACCGACAAACCGTGAAGTTCTGTAGGTACGTATATAAGGTTAGATTTGTTAGATTTTAGTTTAGTTTTTCAGTGTTTTGTTGCCAAATGCCAAATTTTAGCCTTGTAGCCGCGTATTAGCAGTAAAAGTAAAATAGATATAGAAAAAAAATTAGGACTTTAAAAACTGTTATGAAAAGTTGGGTCCCAATTTACGAAAAAGGTTGAGAACCGCTGTATTAACTTTTAAGCATTAATGTACAGCTAAGCATTAATTAAGATTACCAAAAGTTATTTACATTGCGAAATGCATAAGTAAACACTTCTACTAAAGAGAAACTTTAAGGACCGAAGCGGATAGCTGAGGTCCGTAAAGGTCTCCGAGGCGAATAAAAGACATACGCATCGTGTAATGTTTTATCTTTTCCTTCTCCCCCAATATTTAATAATAATGAAATAAATTATTTGAAACGCAAATCGCGGCTGAAAACTATGAGGTGGCTGGTTGTGAGAACCATGGAAACCATCTAACGAGCCGTCAACATTTTCAAATAACGGATCTTATTTTAATTTATTTTTGGGCGAGGAATCAGGATGGCGAAGCATCATTCGTAGCTCATGGCACCTGTTGCTATGATCATTTGGCCGACCCTACTAAAATTTAGCCGAATTTGGGGAATTCCACCTCCAGTAGAGATTTTTATGTGCCAAACATTGCATTGACACAGGACCTACAGTTTGACTTCCTATCCGAGAAGGCATGTTTTTAATTTTTCTCCGCTATGAAAAATTACCAGATCTGCCGGGGAGTGAACCTGCGACCCTTGGATTATAAAGCAACCATGCAAACCACTAATCCACCGAGGCTGGCAAATAACGGATTTCTCAGCATAAAAATTAGATATAATTCACTTTTTTGTTCTGGCCAGGTAAGTGCAACTTTCGTACCTAGCAACCAGTACCTTGCATATTTCACTTTTGATTGCAGTTGTCTCGTCAAAATAGTAAACGACTTACGTAAGGGAGAAAAGAAAAATAATACGTTGTTATTCCGTTGATTGTGACAGAGCGAACGAATAGATATTTGTTTAACTGTCTTTAATTGTTTAACTAACTAGCGTTATTAATGAGGATCAGTTTCACGGTGTCTGGTAACCAAAAGGTCTTGGTTAGTAATTAAACTATGCTAGCTTACGATTTATCAAATAAAATCATATAGTATGACTTTCTATTCACTACATTTTGTGAAATTCATCCTAAGAATAAGAAACATAACTCAGTCAGTAATTCAGTAACACAAAAATAAAAGTAAAAACAAGATTAAAAATAAATCATTAAAACAACTACTCTTATACAGGAATGACAAATAATTAATATATCAACTTATCATTAAATACTTCGGTATTATTTATACTCATTTTTTATTTTAAAAGTCTCTTTTTCTAGCCTTTTCAGGTATCACAATGGGGGGCCAAAGTCGTCGGGCCCCGGGCTTTGCCCCGAACTGACACATGATAGTTACTCCACTGTGTCGATCCAAGTTATTTTGTTGCGCTTCAAGTCTCTCTAGGGCTGTACGTAATAATCCATTAATCGAGCTTCCGATTATTATTTTTAAATAATCGATTAATCGATTATTATTTTAAAAAATAATTAAAGGTCCGATTAATTGATTAATCGATCAGTCGACTAATCGAGAAAATCGATTATTTTTATAAATAATCAAAGGTCCGATGAATCGATTATTGATCGAGTGTTCTGTTAGTCGATTTTCTATTATTGATTTCCATAATCGCACAGCCCTAGTCACAAATACATTATTTATAGAAAAAATTAAGTAATACGTAAATTCAAAACATTGAAAAGTACTTGGATCAATAATTTTTAAATATATAAAATTATTATTAAATATGTAAAATATATTCGCAAAGAGTTCTTTGTTAAATTAATTACTACGTTATAAAGCATACTTTCATTATCACCATTTCTTTGTAAGGAAAAATACTATGGTAATGAATTTCAGAAAAACTTGGTAGTGCTACTAATCCCTGTACTCGTATTTTAATTTCCCGAATCAAATTAATTCAAACATATTTTGAATTATGGGAATTTGAAGCTCATCGGCATCCCTTTTATTTTAGAAATATTGATTTCTTTACCCGGACTGAAGCCAAACAGAACATACACTGCGCACAAATTAAAGCGGATTTTTAAAAATGTACTTTAGCAAAAGACAATACTAATTAATTATATTAATCCAGAAAAGGTATTTTACCATGACATAGAAAACACGAATTATCAAACCAAGTGATTAATCGATCAATCGGTTAAATAGATTGATCGATTAATCGACCTTTCGGTTATTTTTTAGATAGTCCATTATTTTTTTAAATAATTGAATTGTTTGAGTTGTTTAAATAATCGATTAATCAGTCAATCGATTAATCGACCAATTGATTATTTTTTTAATCGAGTTTCGATTATTGATTTCCATAATCGCACCACCCTAGTCTCGTGAAACTTATGATTGTAATTTTCTTGTAAGTGTTGTATGTAAGTGTTTAGGTGTATATAATGTAAATTTATGCAGGCAATGTCATGTGTTGTAAAGCAGCTGTTTCATATAGTATCATAGCTTTATTATGAAGTTATCACGAAGAATTATGAAGTAATCACGTTTTTAATTATCTTGTTTGACAGTTAACAATTTTATTGATTTCCAAGCTTATGAGGCATATTAGATCATAAGTATGTTATATTAATTTGTTCGTCTTTTTACGAACTTCATTCATATGCAATTAGAACTAAGAAATTCGATAATTTTTATTTTTGTTAAATTTATGTGACGTCATCGGCACTCGATTTTGTTGTTTTTTAATTGTTGTATATAAGAGTGTATATAAAGACCTGGAATAGAAAACAATTTCAGTCAGTAGAAATTACAGAGGCAGAAACTGCGTCTCGCTGACTCGAAAATTATTAAATAAAAGTTATGTACCCATTATTTTTGGGCCCCAGACACCTTTATGAACTTTATTGGATTCAAGAAGAATCAGTATCACTTCTATATGAAATTTCGATGGAATTAAATGAAATTATATTTTAAAATTAAAAAGAATTTTTTTTGTCGATATTTTCGATTCACCAGTATTGATCAATTAGAAATTGACAGCTGAGATATTTATCGAGGTTGTTGCTGTGTCTGCAGTACCGTTTACTTTCCCAGCGGGGATATAATTACAGTGTTTTTCGTGGACGAAATCATAGCAAGTGCGAATTATTTTTGGTCAAATAAAATTGTTTATATCATAATTGTCATTTTATTTAACAAATTACAATTTATTTGAGCAGGCATAAACAAATCTTACTGGTTTTCTTTATTTATTTCTATGCTTTCGAAACTCATTTTCATTTATTTTTCTGTGTTGAATAAATAAAATCTGTGTTCTTGTGTATATCAATTTGTGTATTTATTTATGTGTTATATAAATCATTTAAGCATTTGTATCAAAAAAAAAATTCAAACTCTTCTCGTCCAGGTGTTTTTTGAAGTAAGTCTTTTTTTAAGTATAAAGACTGGTAAGTTCATTCAATGGCATTCTACGATTGTTTCGTGCTATAACAAAATTAATAACACCGAGTTAGCCTATTGGGTAAAAAGATATTGGGGTGTTCTATTTTTATATTTTCAGCTAGCCAAATTATTATTAAATTTATTTCATATAATTATTTAAGCAAATAACATCTCAGTATTTATTGTCTTAGCCAAATTTGGGGGAGAAAGGATATATGTAGGTGTTATGTAATAAACACAATCACTTTTATAAGCATCGATAATCAACCAAGCAATGCACCCATACTGTACCCTTCTCGAGTATAATTTATTCAGCGTCCTAAAGACCCAGATGTTTCTCCCTCGTATTACGTATTCAGTGTCCTCGCAGAGTTGCTGACACACGACTGTCAGGGTGTGATGGTGAAGCACCCACCCATCTGGGGCAGGTGCGCAGAGGTAGTCATCCTCCAAGAGACACATAATATCGAAACGAAATGTTCTCTGCGAGCCATTACAATCGAACTATACCCAAGGGACAATTCCCTCTCCCACGCCGAACAACCGAGGTCGGCGAAGTCTGCTTTGTCTAAGTCCCTATGCTTCACCTTTTATTCTTTTAAAACAACATAGTTATTTTTATTTCATTTTATACGTATTATTAGAGAACGCTTTTATAGAAATAAATACTTAACATTTTTTTAAGCACGATGAATGTTTTTGAAAGGCAATCCAGAAATTTGTTCCATAATTACATATTAAGACTTGGGACACGCTAGGCCTATAACTTATCTTTAACAAATAACCGCACGTTTTAACTTAACAATATTCCGGAATTTCACATGGGACCTGCATTGATATGCAAATGGAGTTAGTGTAGACTTTTGATGTCCAATCCCTCAGGATCTTGTATTTGCGTCCTTTAGACCTTTAGGTATAGTCAAATCGGTTTATTAAAGAACCAACTTTTTAGTTAAAAATTTCCAGTAACTTAACCATCCTCCTAACCTATATCAAGTTTTCAAGAGCGATCAGAAAACTAGAAGACTTAACTTCCTAAAAGTCATGTAGGATAAACTACTGTTAGAAAAGATATCCCTTTTTTATTTGAGCGAAGTAGTATGAGATTCTATTGGGTGGAAATTGGTCGAGTCCCTATGGACTGGGCGTCCGGTCAAAGCCCGCGTGACAACCACAATACCTAATTAGTTCTCGAGGGAGTTTCCTCTTTTCATTTCTTTTTATTGCTACTTCTTTATATCATTTGATGATGATCACCGGTCGTCTATCGATTTACCATCAAATGTGTAGGTACTTTGTGTCAGTTTTAATCGCGAAAGCTATTTCAAATATTTCAGTCTAACAAATGTTAATTTTAAGGAAAATTTTTAAAATCCTTACGTGTAATGAAGTTCGAATGACATGGAGCGTAGATGAAGAGTAAAGTTGTAAACTTGATCAAATAGCAAAGGTAGATATAGAGCTGCCAACAGGCGAGGCCACACGGGGCAAAGAGGTTCGATTTCCCAAGGGATTGCATTAATTTTCTGCCGCCTTGCGCATAGTGTGCCCTAGGGAATCCATGCTCGGGCCTCGCTTCTCCCATGGGACCGGCTACGTCATAACTTATTCTTCTTCCTTCGTAAAACGTTACATATTATACTGCGCTATATACACGAATTTATAAATACGAAACAACGCTCTAAAGAGGAAATGAACCAGGAAATATGAATATAAATAACGAATTAGCTCTGTGTTGATGTGAATGTATTTAATAGCTCCTTTTTAGAACAAGATATTAATAAAACCCTTAGATAAATAATTTGTATTCGATACTTGTTTTTATACGTATTGGGTACTAACACTCACCCTTAAGTCATCATTGCTAATGTACTATTAACTTCATTTAATACATTTTTATTTTAATTTCTTATAAGTTGTTTAAGTT
The DNA here is from genome assembly GCA_929113105.1 of Agrypnus murinus. Taxonomy (NCBI): domain Eukaryota; kingdom Metazoa; phylum Arthropoda; class Insecta; order Coleoptera; family Elateridae; genus Agrypnus; species Agrypnus murinus. The sequence goes on along the minus strand of OV816023.1, from coordinate 86,149,924 downwards.
TATATGTACATCAAGAACGCTCTGTATATTATTAAATTTATGTATAACCATAGCTTGCCGATCTAACAGGTCCCAATACAATTTATTTTGTTTTTTTAGTGGCTGCAAATGCAGAACACGTTCGAATATCTATAGGAGGAATATTTTGTTTCTTGAGATTCTTCAATAAAAAATAAAATTTACGCTCTTTAATTTGATTTTTGCTAATTCTATTTGAATTCAAAAAGTTCAATAGGTCAAAAGCAAAACGTAAAAGCCACCCTAGTGGGTCAATATGATCACAATAAATTATTTTCGCGAGTCAGTTGCACAAATAATTTATAAAAAAAAAGGTTTTCGGAAAAATTATACTTTCTCAGTTTTAAAAATGCGAATTCAAGATAAAGATGCTGGAAACATTGTCATCAGCAAATACATTTCAAGTTACTGCGCATATTTAGGCAATTCCCGTGGGTCCCGCTCGGAATGCCTTCGTGGCCCAAACTACGCGCGGCGTATGTTCACATGTATCCACGCCAGCGCCAAAAACTCTGATTAGTTAGGATCCCATGGGGAATCCCCGAGCAGAGTGATGCTGTTCCCCCCTCCCACTCTTCACCTCTGACGTTCGTCCAAAGCAACGCGAAAAAAGGAACACCAACAGGAGGCCTTTGACACCGTGTTTAAAAACAGGAGATTAAGAATGTCGAATTTATTCTTTGTCAGTTGGTAGAATTTCTTTTAAGTGTTTGTTTTGTGAAAAACTATTAACGATTGTTTATTCATTTACTTTATAAGATCCAGAGGTAGGTCTAGTCCGTTTAACTGGTAGGTGTAGAGGTATTAACTTAAGACTTCACCAATAAGTTTCAAATTAGTTTCCAGGGTTTCTACTTCACAGTTTAACAGTAAACGTATTCTAGTAGGTATATTAAATTTTCTAGGTAAAAGTTTCATGAAAACTATTTTCAGCAGATACCCCTTTTCTATCGTTAAATAAAATTGAAACAAAAGTTTTAATTAGTTTTGTAATAACAAGATTAGCATGAGTGAAATGGCTGAAATCACTAACACTACATGACATACAAAATGAATCCTCTTTTCCTACTGCAAAACTGATTAGCGAACACGCAGTGGCGGCTTTTGAATTTCGTCGTTGTGGCTTCACTCATTAAGCTGAACAATAACTTTCATAACCTACAGACAATAATTATATCGAACGGAAAGTACAGTTATTATAACATCGTTATTAATTTAGATTGAGTTTTACATCATGAAAAACTTGAAAATAGTTTTCATATTATCTCTACCACGCGATCTATTAAATGAAAATTGTAATTGATTGAATACACACAGAGTGTATACAAATTGTTAAAATGTGTAAAGGAGTAAAAAGCATTGTTATCTATCTAGTACAGAATTATAATTACCCCCTATGTAGCCTGTTTTCGCATGCATACTGTAGATAAGTACCTCGGGAACTTTTAGTAACTGTTACGAGTTAAGGTATTCAATGAAACCTCAATTATGAAAATAGAGTGCGCACGTCATATCTCAGATTTTGATAAAACTTGGTGTGAAGCGGCGTACCTGCGAGTTGTTCAATTGCACAAAACTCAACCCTAATTCCTCTCGCATGACTAGTAGTGACCTCCAGAGTGTTAAATATGCTGCAACTGGGATAGTCCATATCTATAGATCTCATGATTAAATTAGGTCGGGTTGATTGTGTTTTACTCTTTGTTTCAAAGATTTGTGAGTGCTCCGTGCGTAGTATTTCGAGCTAAACAGTAAAACCTCCATTCGTGCGTAAACCCGATGGACAGTCAAATTCGGTACTAATGACTTCTCGGTGTGTGCGCTCATTCTGGCATTTACTTGTTGACTTTGGATATTTTTTAAAATAGGATTTCTGCTCAATATTTTATCTATTTTTCACACCAAATACAAAAAATCTAAGGCATTAATAAAAACTACTAATTAAGATCAAATAAATATTTTTTTTCATATATTGTTGAATTATTGATTATACAATCAAACCAACTACAATTACTATTCTACTCATATCGAACAAGCATAATTACCAACAAAAATAAACATTACACAAAGTAAGAATAATATTCTGATACTCCCTGTATATCAAAATTATAAAATAAACAAAAAAAAACGATGTATGGGCGCCAGCTAAGCTTATCCTAGCAAGAGACTTATACTCAAAGGGTCTTTTAAAATTACTAAAGGTTTCAAAATTCAGGAAAATCTTCACCAAATTAGAGCAAAGAAATTCGTATAAAGTGCAGCTTTGTGTTACAGACATACCTGCCTTTACCTTTCAACAACATTTAATCAAGTAAGTATAATTAGTTACTGTTTATGCTCATTAAACTTATGCGTCCAATATTTAATTTGCAAATGTTCACAGAATTTATTTCTCTTACCGCCACGAAGATGCTGATACTTGTTATCGGCTTCCCCCATGCGATTGCAGTTGGATGCTGGTACTGGTACGTCTCCGTTCCCCAGTTGTTCGAAAGCACGCCAAAGGTGTTGAACCAGAAGCTCATAACCAACAGTAAGTACTTTTGAATAAAATGTTTTTATAAACTGTGTTTTTATTATTACTTTATGAATAATTCTTTTCTTTCAGGTAAGTACAACAATTATTTCTTCAGGATTTCCTTCTTGATGTAAATAATACACTTCTGATAGAACAAAATTCACATTTTATTTGATAAACACTCGTAAATGAACCTTTTTTACAAATTTAACTTAAATTTTATGAACCAAAGTGGTTTTTCATAAATTGTGTATACTTAGTCGCTTTGTCGCTGCGACTAAAAAGTCGTTCAAAATAGAACAACAGTATTTAAATGAAGTCGGCCACATGAGCGACTATTTGGAAGCTGCGATAAAAAAGTTGTAACATGTTCCATTCTAGTCGCTGACGCTAGCGACTAAATTGACGCTGGCGACTGTCGCAGCTAATGGAACACACGGTCTCATACGTATGCGAACAGACGGGCGACTATTTTGTCGCAACTACTTTCAGCAGTTCTCGTATTTTTGTCCTTATTTTGTATTTTTTTGAACAAAATTCGGTAGAATGACAGAAATGAACACGGAAGCATTGATAATCGAAGCGTGGAAAAACGGCCAGGTGTATTAACATGTGTTTGTATGAGTAGAATAATAATAAATGGTTGAAAAATACAGTAGAATCTCGTTATAATTCGAATTCGAAGGGAGTTAATAAACTTAATTAATAAATATTCGAATTGAGAATTTTGTGAAAATGAATAAATGGATCACTAATGTCTAAGCTAAAAACGTAATTTTCTATAATCGGCGTTATTTACCTTCTTTACATTGTTTATATTAAATAAATATACATATATATATCTGTTGTAGATGTATTAATTTACCACAATTAGTTATGATCTAGTTGTAGTCCACGCGTTCCTTAATATAATTTACTAAAGCTGTTTTTATTTCAAAGGCCTTTAGGAGACGGAAGGTTGAAAAAATAATTCTTAACTCTTCTGTTGACTAATATTTTGATTTCTATTAACTGCTGATGATTCGGGACGTTTACCGATTCATTATCAAAGTTAAAATACACCACCAATTACGATTATGAAATTGGAGAATTTGCTATCATTTCTTAAGTCACTATATATTTTATGAAACTGTCCCTTTAGTAGCCCTTGACAAGAAGAAGCGAAATCATATAAGCTCCACAAAATTCATTTTTTTATTAGACCAAAAATTGGACAGGGAAGTCTCGTGTCACAAGCGATTTTTTAGTCCCAGCTACATATTTGTCGCTCGTGTGGTTGGGTACGCGATTAATCGCAAGAAGCCGCGAGTAGCGATTTTTCAGTCGCGCATCTAAAAGTCGCTCGTCTGGCCGAGCTCTTAAATTGTTGATGTCCAACATAATCAGTCATTGATTATTTTACAAATCATTCCATAGAACCTTTTTCTTTCTAAACAAAACAACTCCGCACTTTAGATTTTTTTTTACAAAAATCACTTTCTTTTTTTGAATAATTCACTGTACTATTCACACTTAATAACCTTATTATTCTTAAACAGATACCTTTCAAACAGTAATTTTCCTTTTTAAATATAATTAAACACATTTGCATACATTTTCAAATAAATGAAATACATTTTCAAAATGCACGACTGTACTCTTTGGTGTACATCTGCATACTACCACTCCTCAAAAACAACTGCTCAACGACAATTTTATTTTAAATCCTTTATCTCTTTTTAGGTAAAAGGCACTATTTTAAACTTTGAAGAATTTAAACACATAAAAATATAATGCAAAATTTCCCTGCACCTTAACATAATTATTATCACCAAATCCACTCTCTATACGAATTAATCATTATGACTGAAAACTTATTAGTTTTTAGTATTAATTATAATTAAAACAAAATGTTCTCTAGAGCTTAGTATTTTCTTAATCACCAATGTAATAATATTTTAAATAAAATAAAAGTTTCTTGCTTTAAATGGCTTAGTCTGATTTTACTCTTTTATTCCGAACTTTTATTTAAATAAAATTATGCATGATACGAGGATCGTTCAATAAATAACTGGTACCTGGAATATTTTATTACTTTATGTATTTAGAAACGAAATTATTCGCTGTATTTAATTTTAACCGATGCAATTTAATAAAGTTAGATTATATAATGTTTGTTTTATTTTGAATAAATCCTATAATAATGTCACGTGGGGTTTTCGTGACTGGAGGACGTAGTCAGAGGTAGAGATAAATCAAACACAAGTTGTAAAAAACAACTATATACTAAAGACAATAAAGAGAGTACAAAAGGTTAACATACATGTTGACATATTGATACATATTGTGAGGACGTATATGTCCTAAACTAATACAATACAGGGGAGGTTGGAACCAACCCTGTTCTAGCACTAAATCTACTAACTAAGCGTAGGAGCTAGACTCCTAGTAATTATAATTAAGCCGGGTAGCCTGGTCACAACTCCCCATAATTTCGCAGAGAGTGGGCGATTAAGCGCCGCCCACTCAACTAAGCAAACTAAGCCATAATTAATCAAAAGAGCACTTACCCGCTTGTTCTTGATGAGGCTTCTGGTGAGTCCTGGCACAGACTGATTTGAAGCCAAAACAAGCGGGTTTATATACTGCTGAAGGCGGAAACGTTACTGAATAATTGAATACATTAAGTGGGATACGAAGAACGCATGAATACTTAATAAGATGCAAACTGTATAAATTATTCGAATGAAACTGTATAAATTATTCTAATGAGATTCAAACTGTATATTTTATTCTAATGAGATTCAAACTGTATATTTTAGTCTAATGAGATTCAAACTGTATATTTTAGTCTAATGAGATTCAAACTGTATATTTTATTCTCAAGGCTTATGCAGATTGTGTACCGCGCGTGGCGGCGTGTGGGCGAGTATCGCACTACTCTTGATACTAAATGAATGCAAGTTGAAATGTTACAAAAAGGATTTCATTTAAAATAATTCCGTTTGTGACAATAATACAATACAACAATATCTTTAAGTAATCGTGTAATTTTTTTTAAACCAGTTCGATTGACTTTAGCTACTTTTAGATCGAATAATTAATAAAGGGGAAATAATAATGGGTAAGTACATATAAATAAGAAGTTTATTAGATATTAAAAATAAAAATATGTAATATAATATATTATACCGATTATATGAATACTTGTAAACACTCAAACAGCTTTACTAGTTATGACAATTTACAAAACATCCCCATCGACCCTTAAGTGAAATAAGGTTTTCCGTATTGTTTCTATAAATTCAGTATATTATGTATTCTTGTTTCATATCGCACATTTAATTATGTTATGATTTTAAAAAAAAAATCAGATAATGTTAGCTATATATAACAAAGTAGGTGGTAGTCTCTCTAAAATGAAATTCTTTCAAAGAATAAATTCAAATACAATAGTAGTCAGAATATTTGATGTTTTCAATATTTCTGTACAAAGAAAAACGCTATGGATTGTATTAAATAAGTAAATTAAAAGAGATTTCTTGTTTTTTTTAGTCAAATTTGAATTGAAGAAAATTTAACTAAAAAAGTACACTTAATTAGTCTTATTATCTAGTTTCCAGTAGATCTATTATCCATCAATATTCTAAATTGAGTAAAGTTTCCGTTTGTTTTTTTAGTGCAACTAGTGGTAACCAAATGATACTTAAGTAAAAGAAAGTACCAAACAGAGAGATACTTTGCTTACTTTTTACATAGATCTGTGTTGGCTTAGTGTAGAATATTAAAGTTACTATTATCACAAACGGAAATATTTACAATTCAATATTATATACAAAACTCAACTTCTCTTCCGTTCGTACAATATATCGTGCAAGGCCACACTCAGTTGCCCACGTTAGTCCAGCAGTCGCTGCCACGCCGCTAACGACTTGGAGCCAGCTGTGCATTCCTTCGAAGAAACGCTTCCGTTTCACCCACGACGGATCTCAACTGCAAGTTGCATTAGGGACATGCAACATATCTGCTTACGTTACTTCCGTATATGATGGGCAACTTACGTAATTCACAACCAGCTGCACATTCCTTCAGAAGAAACTAGCACGCTTCCGCTCAACCCACAGGTTGGTGCCTGGTACGGTCGGTTCGAATGCAAACTACCCATAAGCCTTCAACCAGGAAGCGTGAGCTTCCTTGGTTGCATACTTGGAACACCAACCTACTGATTCCCACTACGATGCTAATATCTTCCGCGTTCAACAGTATATAAACCCGCTTGTTTGGCTTAAAAGGCAGTCTGTGCCAAGACTCAGCAGAAGCCGCGTCAAAAAACAAGCGGGTAAGTGATCTTTTCATTAATTAATAGTAGAGGGTCTAGATTCTGGCATCCTGGGATGCTGAATATCTGACCCTCTACTGCTTAGTTCTGCTTAGTTATGAGGTGGTTGCGCTAAAACCCTTTATCGCTTAGTTATGGGGTAGTTGTGACCAGGCTCCCTCTCGCTTAGTTGTAGATCACCAGAAGTTCAACTCCTACGCCTAGTTTGTAGATTTTGAGCCAGAGCAGGGTGGTTCCGACCACCCTCACGATTATATTAGATTTAGGAGGACATGTACGTCCTCACACTGTATAACCTATGTGTGTAACCATTTGTATTGTTTATTCTATTGTTAGTATATAGTTGTTTTTTCGACTTGAGTTTATTTTCCTCTCCACCTCTGACTACGTCCTCCAGTCAAGAAAACCCCACGTGACTCTATCATGCTTGATGATCAGATAATCATGTAAACATGTGCAGATAAATAACGCACGAAATAAGAAGTTGTAAACGCCATTACTTTAATTCCGTACGAAACGAAAAGGATTTAGGTAGATTTCCGTCGGCGGACGAAACGCGACGCACGAAACAAGAATATACCGTTCCAACTCTAAGAGATCATGTGATTATATGTATGTGGTTGCTTTCCGTAACAAATAGCACATTCTATTTATCAGCAATAGCAATCAAGTTATCTTATGTATATGGATTGATAACAGCTTAACCATCAGTCTGAATAATTTACACTAAATAAAAGTGAAACAAAGACATCGGGAACGCGTTAAGCACATTGGCCACCCCTCTGGGGGTTAAATTAGTGTTAAATTAATTTCATAAAGAAATTAGTTTGACATTATTTTTTTCATTGTTTACAATGCGAGTATTGATTTGCACTGTAAATAAGATATCAAGACAAAAGTCGTTTAAGAGGTATTGAGATTCGTTCTAAAAAAATTATATTAGCTGCCGGTTGTTATTTTTTCTCGATCCATATATATTCATAAATAATGTCGGAATTTTTTAAGAAATTATCGAATTTTGCGCGATTTGCGTGTGCAGATTCTTCAATATATTGGCAAATCCAGTGACATGCATACAACTATAGTCTGTATTTTTTAATGCAAATGTACGCATACACTTGTTTCAAGCATAACCTCAAAACGTCAGATGTGAATGGTTGATCGATAAAAATAAACGACACTGGTGCTGAATTGAATACAAATTAACTAATTAATTAATTCTAAAATTAATATTCAAGGCGTTTTACTGCCAATTTTGAAAGTTTAGAGAAGTAAGAAATATCATGAAGTAAGCAGGTAGGACTATTTTAATACAAACATTTTAGCGGGTGTAGAAACTGTACTCTCGCAGATTTGCGCGAAATTGCGGTTTTTCGTATTTGAGCATTTCTGAAATAATTGAGATGTAAAACAAGGTTTAAAATTACTAAATAAATTTGTTAGTCAAAATTAGTGAAGGAATTACATCTCTAAGTTGTATCGTTTACGAATTACAATTTTTTTTTACAAAAATATGTATTCAAAAATAATATTATAACTAATTTGTTCCTAGGTTCGTAGTTAGTCATTAAAGTTTATTTGATTTTGATTTAATATTAATATTACATTTAACAGTGCTTTCACTGCGAGCGTCCGTGGCGTTCATTTTTGATTCATGTTGTCACCTATGTAGTTATTTGTCGTGAGTGTATATAACTTATATGAAACTCCCAGGATTTCAAAGAATGCGTTAGTTGACGTTTTAGCAATATCGACCCAATACTATCGAAGAGGAGCACCGACACTTCATATACATTGGAGATTAATAGTGAATCTCAGAATATGCCTTATTGTAATTAAGATACATACATGACTGTCAACTTTTGTTTGCGTTAAGCTTACGACCACCGGCCTCTGAGGGTCAACGAATAGACATGCGTTCAATTAGCTCGTCGCTTACATTTGTAAGAGCTACCAGTTAGTTTACACTGGATCGAGATAGCCTAGCTGCCCTTTACTAGCTCTCCAGGCTAGTGCCGGAGCTATGAATCTGCTCACCCGTTGGGGCCCGTCTCTGAGGGAGTACCTACCTTCAGCCCTATAGTCTAGCAGGTTGATTTACACTCCGCCGCGTCCAGCCTCAATTGTGGCGAGGCTTAGTCTTGGTCCTAGGTCTGCCTAGGATTTCTCCACCCCGGTCTACCATAATAAGGGCTTGGTGAGCCCCGTCCGACTCTACTTGAGAGTAGAGACCTCGCCTATACCAACATGGAGGAGGGATTGTCTGTGTGTGAAGGGATAAGTGTCGTATTCGCTTTGTATTCGCATCAACTCCCCTTATAAGATGTTCCCCCCGGGGTAGTCTTTTTGGGTTCAGCCAGAACTGTAATATTCTTGAACCCAAGTTATCGATACTCGCAGAGTTGCCTGCACGTTGTCCAATCCACAGTACCGAAGTGACTACACCAGGATGAATGTTTTCCACTAAGACAGCGATCAGGGGGTTGCTGACGGGTTAAACCGCTAGTATCATTTTCGCACTACAGTCGAGCCTTGTTCTGGGGCTATCCCCAAGCTAAGGGATGGGAACCCTAAGTTAGTAATTATTCCACTTCGACAAGGTTCAGTGCGAGGATCTTCGTGTTTATCACTCTTGTTGATCTCGTGACACTTGCCACCCTACCCCACGTACCGCGGTATTTTGCTAAGCGATTGCTACGCCATTTGAGCGAAGGACAACTTTCGTTTGCACTAAAATTTATTTCCAAAAGATGGGGCAGTAATAATACAATTCATATTATTGAATTCATCTCTAAGTTGTGCCGGTTACAAATTACCAGTTTTTAAATAACACTTTAAATAATGCAATTAGTAGTGCGCTTCAAATTTAATTATTTATTATGTATTTATAATTATCTTGTTTATTGTTTCCAGCCTTATTTTGTGGAACTCCATAATCATGAAATAAATAAAGATTATTAAAAGTTTCACAGTTTTATTAAAATACAACCTGACAATATTGTTTCGACAGCTATGCTGTCATTATCAAAGGTTATATAAACAATTATAAACAAACACGTCGCTAAGGTAGATACAAAATAGGTAACTAGATAAAATAATAATAATAATCAGAATTAAATATCTAATACTTCCAGTAACGGAGAATTACTGAGCTCAAGTTGTTCATTCATTAAAGGTACCCTGAGTTTGTGTTTGTATATCTCAAAGGCTTCTAAAATGTCTAATTTGCGTTTGTTATTACAAAAATGTAGGAATTTAATATTATTTTGAGGAGTCATTGTGTGATTTTGTTCTAAAAGGTGTTTGGCGTAATTCGATTTTTCAGGATGTTTATTTTTGTAATGACGTACGTGTTCTTTATATCTTATGTCAAAATTTCGAAGTGTTTGTCCAATATATACCGAACTACAAAAAGAACAATTTAAACGGTAAATGCCCGATTTCATGATATCATGTGTTCTGTCTTTAGCATTAAATAAAAATGAAAAAGTGTTAGTGTTGGTTTTAAATGTTATTTTATAATTGTTGGTTTTTCTTAGTATATGTGCAATTTTTTCTGATATTTTGCCAAAATATGGTATAGATAACACTTTTTCATCACTAACTTCGTCACTAAAAAATGCGTACTAATTCACATCCCGCACTGCAACACAGACGCATCAATTGAAGAAAGTTTTATTCTCTTTTTTTTTCTTCTAGGGGAGGAGCTGCCCTTACTTGCCCCTCGCTGCAGCATTTTTTATGTAAACATTCATAGTTTCGTATGGTCTTAATGTCTTTAATAACCGGTCGTTTTCAATAGGTAAAGGGTTCCAAGAAGATCAATAGGTCGCAGAAGATGGAATATCAATTCGAACGTTTGCTAATAATATTTATTATGTTTATATTCAGGAAAAATGTGTTTTAAAGGCTATGAATAACGTACTTAAAAACTTACCGACAAACACTACAACACTAAACAGGAAAGGTTTGACATAGAAGAAAGAGAAAAAAGAATTTTATGATAGGAGAATTTATTTATATACTGCTGTGCTTTTCATTAAATAATTACAGTTATTTTCCAAACATTTGGATTTTTGTGTTAGGTACCTATATGAAGTTACTATCTGGAATTTTCGGGACTTCCGGAAAAAAAGTATCGAGGCCCGGCAATAGCAAAATGGTCGAGACCCAGAAACCCTTGCAGGTATTGTGTAATTTAATTATATTCATATACATTACCATTTACACGATTCTTTTTCTGTACATTTATTTTCCAAGTGGCGGCTCAAGCAGTCTTTTCTCAAGTGAGGATTCGTTTTTTAGGCATTTCTTATGGAAAATGCAGCCTACATTCTTTTGAGATCAACTTTTTACAGTGGGGAGCTGTTGGTTTTTCAAACAGTATGTACTTGCATGTACCGTAGTTGCACCAAGAATTTCAGGATTTATTTAAACGTCTCAGTTTAAAGATTGGCATTTCTAATATTTGAAAGTTTTCTTAAATAGAAATGTAACAAAAATAAAATTAATTAAATCAACAAGATCACATTTTCCAAAATCTGTTGCTTTAGAAAAATATATAGCAAACGAGCTTATCGGAACGATCTACCGAAATAGAGGAAGAAGAGAAAATCAAGATCAAATTATATTCTGACAAAATTACATCTAAGAGCTATCACAGTAATTTCGATAACCCCCAGGTTCAAGTTTTAAGTATAAAATTTAAATTTAAATCCCAATGAGATTTCTTGGAAGTGGAAACGAGAAGGTAGCATCGGATCCAGTTCTGGTGAATATTTAGATGATGATTGCACACGAAGTTCGGAGGAAGAGAGACAGCTGTACTCAGATATTATTCATGCGCTAGTGTGAGCTAATAATGAAGGAAGACTTCCATTCCCATGCAGGAGCGGCTCGAGGATTTTGATTGCACTTTACACCCCCATCAAGTATTCTTTTATCAAGGAAAATCGTTGCTGAAATCTGAAATAATCTCTAAAGCACTAACATTACTGAGTTTACAAAATGATGGAAAAAAGGTGTCAATAAATAAATTTAGGTTATATTAAATTTGATTTTATTTGTTTGTTTTCCCAATATACCATTCATTTACTAGAAGATATAAAAGAAAATTTCATTCGACATTCAAATGGATTTTCCATACATCAAAGTAATTGGAATGTTTCAGATTAATAAAAGGCAGGAAATACTTTCCAATCACCACTCTGTATATATTTGAATCGTTTTAATTAAAGTTACTACAAAACCCAATCGCTCAACAAAGAAAAACCACGATTAAACCGAAAGCTCGAAAAGAGGATAACTTAACCTTAAAAGATAAAAGAAAGTTAAAAGTGGTTGATGAATGATTACTGATGGCAATTCTTGGAGTAAGTCACCTTGCATGACTTGAACGTGGTGTGGTAGAAAGAACGAGGCAAGGCCGGGCCTCGAGGGCCGCAGAGAATCCCTAGGGACGCACTGTCGTGCGCGGACGGTCGGGGAACAGGGTAGATTCCCCCAGGAGCTCCCCATTAATCACATTGACTAACAGATATGCGCCCCAAACCTGCTACAACTTTGTCATATTCCCCGCTACATGATTATTATTGGTTTACTCGCTCTGTTTGTTATTTCAAAGTAATGTTTAATATGATAATGATTAATGACTAATTTAAATTTGGTCTTCCTTCTCGTTTACTTGTTATTAAAGTTTATCAAGTTATCGAAAGATTTTCCTGAGAGCACTCGAGAAAAGTTTTAGTTTGAAATTACTTTATGAACCGCTACATTTACTTACTATGAATAAAGTTATACTGGAGTGAAATAAGTATACAGGAATGTAGCAAATTGAGAGAGAAAGTTGAATAAGTTATAAAAATTAATTAATTAGGATTATTTCCTTCATAAGAGAGAAAAACTTATAGAGGTACCCTTTTCTAAAAGTTTGAGAATGAATTAAAAGAGAAAAAGGGAGTAGGTCGCAAAACAGAAATTTAACATTAGGCAGTCATATGCTCTCCTCCTCCCTGATGGTCATTCATTCTGGGAGTGAAAGCTAACCCGGCTTCAATCAAACATTTATTTGGCTCTTTATCATCAGCGAGATTGTCATTATTTAAAAGATTTGAAGATCATAGCTGTATTTCTGAGATAATTATTATTTAATTTGAAATAAAAAATAATTTTATAAAAGCAATCCAAAATTGGCCAACTTGGAATATTTTTGTTCTATCTATACCGTTGCCCGACATGGTATGAGTGTACGGAAGTTTCCGTGATAACATAACAAGGGCGGTTTTTCTACTCCCAATTGCATTACGTTTTCCACTCGGGCCCATGCGGTACGAGCACTAAACCAAATTGAATGTCTGAATGCCCTTATCCTAAAACCCTTAGAAGATCGCAAAACAATAGCATTAAATAGCTATAAAAATAGGTCAAAGTGGCAACTGCCGGCACCACATCAAGCTGAGTATCGCGGACGAGGGTGACAGCAAGAGTTGCAGTCGTCAGGGACTCGTGGGACCACAGAGCGGGACTAGACTTTAACCTCGCGAAATGACTACTCCAAGAATGCTAATTAGACAGAGATGGAAATATGACAATTTTGCCACCGTTCCTCGTCGGTTACTTTATCTCATTTCTTATGTAGGTCCCAAAGGAGTCCACAGCGCAATCTTCCAATCCCTTTGCTAACTTATTTTCATGCTAAGCTAAGTCTCGTCTGCTGGTACTTTTGCTCGCTTTATCTTCTGTATTATTTAGTTACCTGGCTGGCGGTTGCAAAGACTCACTTGACTTGGGCACAAATTACTCTGTCATAATTTATAACATTTATGCTTGCATTACTCTACCCATTAGAATAAAATTATCCTAATCGGTGTCCTTGTAAAGTCCTCCCTTGGAAAAGAAGCCCCAAACAAGCATGCATCCAAACATCTAATTTATTTATTTATGCTCAAAAATAATTTGGATAAACTCCTTTAAGGTCAAGGACGCATAATAAAATTAATCCGTATAATTTGGGAAATAGAGAAACGTAAAGGAATTTTTCTTGTCCTAGAGAATTTGAAAATTGAATCCTCGTATTAAGTGATTAATTCTTTGAGAAAATCCGCAAATTTATAGTGTTTTATTCGATTATTTAAATTTAATCCACAACGATACGATTCAGCTAACCCCGTAGCTTATATCTAGAAAATACATGTAATATACATCTTTCGAAGGGTCAGTTACCCTCCGTGGGGCTATAACGTGATAGTGGTAGGTATTTAAATTCTCATAACTGCAGGCCTTATTACTCCACCTAATGTATTTTCCTGGGCCAGATTTGTATTAAATTATGGACAAGATTCCATGAGATACCACCATTGCATGCGTGTATTACTCAGCTTATTGTTCTTAAGTGTATATAATCGTCCTGAGTAACCGAGGCACAATTTGCGAATTTATTTCTTTTTGTTGGCCAGCTTTTATTCCACAATTTATTTAGGATTTAGTTTGCTCGTTCAGAACAAATACCTTTATATCCTCTCTAGGGAACTATAGAATTATATTACAAAATGAGACCAGCGAAACCCAAAATAGCTTTATTTTTAATGACGATATAATTCCAAAATGTTGCAGGAGTTTTTATAAAGGATAACCGGCAAAACATTGCAAAAACAGAAGATAACTTCCCTCTTAACACATAAAACCAACTTACTTCATCTCGCATCTCTCAACTTCATAATATCATTTTTGTTTGACAAAGCACGTGGTGTAAAACAATATTACTGAAATTCATAGGTTGATGCGCTGCAGTAATACGTAAACTCCAGGGAGTTTTAAAAGCTTGGAAACTCTGAATTTTAAAATAGAAGAAATAATAAAATAATTTCCATTTTGTTTCCATATAAGCGAGAATACTCAAGACACGATTGAAAGGCGTTTGAGTGTACCATTCCCTCGTCTATTCTAAAGCTTGTCACAGATGCAAAATCTTCATCACAAATATGCACATATAAGTTTATAATATACGCCTACAAATACCAACAATCAATCGCTTTATAGAGAAAAAATATATTCAACTTAATTTTTCATTCTTATAATTACCTAATACCATTTGGATCTAAATAAAATAGATACGAATTTACCTTTTTGGGTAAAATGTTATTAAGAGGTGTATGAGTTTATGTAGGTCGATAACAAAACACATACGACAAAGACTTGGAAACTATACCAAGTTGACATAGCTATGAGGATTACCAGTTGGATCGTCCTCTATTCACAGCCAAAATCGTTTTTCTTATATAAAAATCATTGATCATCGCCATCGTTGACGATAGTAATGATTAGAAGCATCGTTTATACATTTACAAAGATGTCGATATCGGAGATCGGCCTCAACTTCAAAAGACCAATATAGGTGTAGGTTTTTGGCGTTTTTCACTCAAAGGTATCCATACACAGCGTTGTGCAAACTTGTATTAAGTATACCCCGACGCATATTAATTCATCTACTTTCATTTTTGTTAAAAGTTACACCGCAATCGTTACTCCGAAATTCTCTTCTGGTCTAGAGAGTGGCTCTTTCTTGTTACCAGAAGTGAAGTACTGCATGTGCACCTATACCATGGGAGGTTTTATAAAATTCTATAAGGAGGTTTCCTTACACCGCTTCTTGCAAAGTGTTTGGGTACTTTTGTCAATCTCGAGACCCAAACAAGCGGTGCGAAGAAACTTACCTGCAGAATTCCATGAAACTTGGCATAGAAAGGTGCAGGAGTAATATTTCACTATAGTAATAGGAAACATTCATCTCAATGAACAAAAGAAAAATGCTGGATAAAGATTGCTGGGGGCTCTTTAATTTAAAATATAAAAAAAGAATACCCCACAAAATATAATGAACAGAGGTATCTCATAATGTAGTATGATTTATACATTAAATGATTTTATCTGTATACTAAAATGTGATGTTAGGTTACGAACAGTGGCGTGCGGTCAATGGAAGCAATGCTGCCCTTGAGAATTTATTAAAAATAAAAACCAATGTTAACAAAAATATTTTTATAAAATATGGCTATCGTTTATTTAAATTTGTAATATTTAATCAACTTAAAGCTCAATATCAATTCCGTACAGCAAAAAGTATAATTATTTAGAGTACTATTTTAAATTAGGCTCATTAAACTTGCGCGGAAATGTAATACCGATTCAAATGTTACATACACCGACGCACACACTGCATATAAGCACTGATTTCGTTGCTTATAACTGCTCTTCTCCTAGCCTTGGCGTGGATCAGCGGGCGTGGTGATAGAGACGATGCGGTTAGCATTGTTTGGTCGTTATTTTTAGTGTGCCTCATGCCCAAATGTTTATTTATTATAATTTGGTTATTTGCTCGATTTAGTGTTTGTTAAATTTAATGTTTAAAGTTATTCTTTGAAAAACTTTTAAGCTTAATAATTATAACACTGTTTTTTTTATTGTACCTAGCAGGGGCGGATCCAGAGAATTATTTTGAGGGGGAGATTTGTGGAAAAATAATTGTTTTAATAAATAATAATTAAACAAACATTAGTTGTTTCTATTTTATGTATACTTATTTCTAAATTTGGGGGGAATTTCCCCCCCGTAAATCCGCCCCTGTACCTAGGTATATTAAAATTAAAATCGTGGTTGCTTCCCTAGCCTAAATTCTCACCGCACGCCACTGATTACGAACTACCCTAGAGTGTAAATAATTATATCCATTAGTTTATATATTTTGCGTGTATTTATTTTTCATATTTTGTTTTGTCATAAAACAAATACACAAAGAATGTTCACTTTTTTATCAATAAAAATAATCAACTCCCTCCCTGATAGTTTTAAATTATTACCTAAAACAAAGTTTTGTAAAAAAATAAAAGAATATTTCTTGAATCAAAACATATGTGAAAATTTGTTAATGAGACCCTGTTATATTCCAATTTTGTAATTTCTTAATATAAGTTGTTATTAATTTTTACATTCATTTATATTTTTAAATCATCTACACACTAGATTGATTATCTTTGTAGATGGTCTAGTAAATATCCAACTACATACCATATGAACCTACATACCATATTAATATAAAAAATACAAATTATATATTTTTTTCTATTAATTTACGTAGTTGTAAAAACCCATTAATTATTAAATAAATTATTATTATTATTATTATTATATCTTAAATCAATGGACCCCCGCCATTTTTACCCGAGATTATCCTTTTTGTCTACGAAGTAGCTGTTTCTTGTTGCTAGTGTGAAGTATTACTCCTATACCTAATCTACGTCAAGTTTCATGAAATTCTGTAGGGAAGTTTCCTCACACCGTCTCGAAATTGACAAAAGTAGATACCCAAAAACCTTGCAAAAAGGGTGTCAACCCCCTTATAGAATTTTGTGAAACGTCGCATGGTGTAGATGCAGATGCAGTGCTTCACTTCTGGCAACAAAAAAGAGTCACTTTCTACTCCAGGTGAGAATTCGGGGTAAAGATTGGTGACTTTTAACGAAAAAGAAAGTAGACGAATTTATATGCCTCGGGGCTCGTAATGCAAAGCTACATATCATGTTGAATGTCTCAAATTTAATACCTAGAATATTTTTAAACTCCTTCCCTTCCGCTTCAATAATGGCGTACGCTGTACAGTCTGGAACCAAAACCATCATCAACACGTTGAAGCTCGATATTTTCTATAGCTTGAAGCTCTGCAGAAATGGCAATTTGGAGGTCCTCAAGTGTCCTTAACTCTGTGCTTAAGATACCTCCACAAGAAAAAATTTAAAGGGTTAAGATCCCCCATCATTACAGTAAACCCTTCGGTGTCCAACGCGATAATCCGATCTAGCCGTGCTTCTTAAAACCGTGCAAAACATCCTCCATAAACCCTAGTAGTCTGTAACCATTTGCCGCACATATGAAACTTTTGGCTGTTTTGTACCAAATTCACAATATAGAAAACGAAAAAGCTAGAAACGTGAAATTTTGACTGCATACTCAGAACAATATGTAGATTATAGGCAGAATACTTTTAATTCTTATACCTTATCTCAGAAACTATAAGGTTTTGTGAAAAAAACTACATAAAGTATAATTTTTTAGTAAATGTCATATTTCTTTGCTTGGTTATATACATGGTGATAAAATAAAGTTATTTCTTTAATAAAAAAGTTACTTATGTTCATTGGGCTAACCCCATTGATGGGTTAGGCTACTCTTCGTATAGCGATTTACACCACTTTCAATGAGGGTCAACACTGAAAGTTTCTAATTTGACTCTTGCTTTTTGCCGTCATGTACCAATCGAATCTCTTGAAAACTCTTAATTAATCTACCAAAAAAAAACAAAACAAATAAAAGTTGTAACGAAAATCAGCGCTAATCTTTTACACTTCAAAATCCATCTTGAAATGGTGATCTCTCCGAATGATTATTGCTTTCTTTCGACCACTTTCTACGAATTTACTAGTTTTAGATGAAATGTCATGTATCAAACATAACTGCAAATTACTAAAAAATTCCATAGCCCAAAATGGCTTTTCGTTTCTGAGCCAAGGGTAATTGGGCACTTTAAAAGATTTAGAACAACCCTAAAATCCTAGAAAGGATTTTAATATTTTTAGGCGCACTAAAATGAACCCAAAAAGGTAAACCTAATTTAAAAGTCTTTATTTTTTAAAATGAACATTTTATAAGCTTGTAGTATTATTAATATAAAATGGCAAACATTTTTTCCTATAATTAAATTTTTTAAATAAAAATTGCTTAACACTTAATTGATATTTGAATGTAAAGACATTGATTTTATAAAATTCTTGATTTATCAAAAGTTATTAACAATAACATTCTTATGCAGCGATTTAAGAAAAAAGTCGTTTTTCTAACCTGCTAAAACATTAAAACAAAGATTTTTCGGTCAATCTCATAGAATAAGAAGAAGGAAATATTTTTTATCGAACATGATATTTTTATAAACAATATACGATTTATAATAAACAAATTAAATTATTTATGACTTCTTAATCGAGTTGGAACATTTTTCTAATTAATTTATATTTTCTATACATTTAGTAAAACATTTCTAAAAAAAAGATCTTTCCGATCCAAATTTACTAGGAAAGCACAGCAATTCTTGTCGCGTAAAAAATCCATTAAGAAGTCACAAATAATTTAATTTGTTTATTATAAATCACTTATTGTTTACAAAAATATCATGTTTGATAAAAAATATTTACTTTTTCTTATTCTATATTCTCTTATGTAGAGAGTTGCATAAGATTTTTTATTTTAATGCTTTAGTAGATTTTTTCTCAAATCGTTGCTTAAAAATCTTATTGTTAATAACTTTTGAAAAATTAAAAATTTGATAAAATGGATTAAGGATCATGTTCATATTGACATTTAATATCATACCATTGATAAACACGTAGTCCACTTCACGAATTATGTCTTGAAAAGAAACATACACGAACAAGCTTTGCTGTTAACTGCCGTGCTATAATATCAGTAGCGTGGTGTCTACTTAACTATTAATGCTTTCAACTATATAATCGGGTATTTCCTTACATTGTTCGGTAATTCAAACCGGGCTGAAAGTTTATCAGCACGGAATGTTCAATTCATGCGTTATGTAATTTTAATTGTGGACGGTATTTTCGGGAGCTATTTAATTAATAATTTAAGTTGAAAATATAATAAAATGCTATTATAATTAATACATAAAAAAATTACTTTTTATTTTTGATTACTGCTAATAATTTTTGTAAAATTAAGTCAGTGCTCCAGCACTGCAGGCCCTATAACCCGCTTAAATAATGTGAGAGGTACAGCATATCAAACGAAACACCCCTAGGCAATTGTTTCGTCCTACCCTTGTACTTGTTACCTTGTACCTCTTAATCTGTGAAACGATATACCTTTCACAGTATTTAAGCATGCTTAATTTTTAGGTGTGTTGGGATTATACACACATATTTTCTCAATTGACCATTTTAAAAGTTTTGTTGTTTAACTATGTTTATTGTTATTATATTGATAATTTCCTTAAACCAATCAGCTTAGGCATAGTTTATCACTATTTGCAGATGGTAAACGTTTCCTTCCCTAAAATCTAGCTACATGCTCTGCGCGATTTATTATTTTCATGTTTCTAACAAATTCCAGAATAAAAAGGTTAGAAGAAAATCTGTATTGAGAAAAACATTTTTATTAATCTTCTACAATGACCATACAAATGTCTCACACACAAATGTACAAATAACCACCACCAATCACCATCACCATTCCACATTGCTTCTAGAAGATCTTTTATATCTCACAGGGGATACACTATCCCAAAACAACTACTGCAAAAGAGAAAAAGGAATTAGAAGTGGCTACAGCAGCGGCACAATATTATTCAATTGGCTACTCATGGAGAAACTCACCGAACTGTTTCACAAGTCCTAGCATTGCTTGCCTGTTCCTCTTCCACGTCCTCATCCTCTCAACTCCTTTTTGGTTGGTGACTCTACGTGTTCGTCAGTAACATCCATAGTTTTCTATTCTTCCTTCATACATTCATAGGCAATGGGCACTTCTTAGGCATTGTTAATGCTGAGACTTATCATAATAATCTCTGTTAGAAACTCTGGGAAAAACTTTTTGAGTTCAAACAGCTTACAGTATTTAAAGGCTTTGCTTTTCCATAATGCATGACCATATTTTAATTCAAAAAGGATACCACAGTCGCCTTAGCTATGTATTTCCTAGTTTTATTCTTATTTTAGTAATAAGGCATTTTAAAATTAACCACAAAGTGTAGATTACCTTACTTTATGACTCCCCATTCATGTCGTAATATTGATATCTATATAAGATTCATCTTCATATTGTTCTCTAGTTTTCCCTATTTTTTGTAAAGCCATAAAAATATGGGAATTAAATCTTTTGAAGGAAAGATATGATGTAATATTATTAAGTCCTGAAATGCCCACACCTGCAATGTGGGATTATCGCTCATTCCACATACTTCTTTCGATGCTTTCCTTTCAGAGCAGCAAACAGTATACTATTTGAGAATTCAGTAATTCCTCGTAGCTTTTTTTTTCAGCCGACACTGTGCATCCACAAGATCATGTCCCGCCTTTCGTTCTGTGATGAAGCAGTCTTTCTCAGCTTGTGTAAATTCCACATTAAAGAGTGTCCTTCTTAATGACACTGTGTTGCTTATCAGCTAGAAGTTAAACCTTCTTGCCAAAAGTGCTTGAACAAGTATTCGGCTAGGTTTTTGGCCTTGAAGTCTTGGTTACCCCCCCACACCACTCTCTATAATTATATAGCTCACCACTCTTTAAACTTGTTGGTGTGGCATAAATATTGCATTAATCCTCATAAGCTGATTGTAACACTTTCTTGAATCTCCTAATTGCATCCTCACAATATGACTTAATGACATTAACATTAGAAATCACGGGGTATTTACCAAGATGTCTGTCCACAATATCCTTCACTCCACTTCACCGAATAATAATTGTGGGTCAACTTTAATCTCAACAAAATATTTAAACGTAAAAGTCTTCGTGGAGCAATGATCAAATTATGCTTCTTGCCTTCTAGAATTTTCTTTATAGAGACTTGTCACAAAATGTCTGCTTTCTCACAATCCCAGAAAAACTGAAACATCTTCAAAGTCAGTGAAACTAACTTTCAAAAAATACAAAGCAAAAATTAGTTAGCCTACTAATGATAAGTCATATAACGGCACTACCAACCAAATAATATACTTACTTCAAAGCTCTCTTTGCTCACATTACTGTCAGAAGACATTTCTTTCAGATCATCTTTGATCAGCTCACTTGTAATCTGTAAAAATAGTTGACACTACTCTAAAACAGATTGAAAGAGTCGAATTCAATACTAAGATATAATAGGCCACCTTGGGAAATTAAATGTTTTAAATTAAAAGAATAAACAACCAAAATAAAATATAATCTGCTACAAATACGTAGTACAGAGTTAATACAGTGGTACATGTAGTATCATACACCATACAAAGTTAAACATTCCAAAGAACTTCAATGAAGTAACAAATGAGTAAGAGAAATTTTGGAATTGAATACTTAAATTTTACTGTAAATATGAAACTAACCAAATAAGACTTCCGTAAAACTAAAGGAGTTTCCAGAAATTCCTTAAATATGGGGCTTAATACAATAGGTATTAAAATATATCTAAGTCGAGAACAACAGGGAACAAATGGGACCAGTCCGGAGTAAAAGAGAACAAATTGAAACAATTGGGAACAAAGCAGAACAAAAATAAGTTAAAGAATAAAAAAGGATTCGCTAATATAGAACATAAAGCAAGTAGTCATAAAAGTATAGCAGAGCCAACTCAGAGGCAAAGCCGAAGACGTTAGGATGGAAGCTTTTACTCATAAATGGAAAACTTGTTTCAGATATTCCTAGTTATGAGAAGCAAAAACGGAAAGAAGATTTAAAGCCAATTATTACTAAATAGTAGATAAAATATTGCAATAAAAGCTGCAAATTTATTTATTAAGTATTTAATTGTGACTGACTTTGAACTAGAGACTGGTAATAATAAACCAGATGAATGGAATATATATTATTATTACGTTGGCCAAACGTGCGACTGCAGCCGACTTACAGATAGATCAGCACAAATCCCACATTTGTGTCACAGCTAAGGAAAAGCTGCAGAAAACCTTAACCAGATCTGCCGATACCAGGAGTCGAACCTGGGCCGCTTGAGTGAAAGTCCAGCACGCTATTCAATACACGACCAAGGCTGCAGTTTTTTATGTATTGTTGAGTTATCCTTCGTATAAAACATTTTCAGCCATTTCACAGTTATAGATTTCCAATGGACTATCAATATTATTATAAACTCTCTTGATATATAATCCATAACTACAAGGAATATAAAATTGTGTTTTGTTATGTATACGATGATTCAGGATCTGATTCACATGTTATGTGAATAGGTTTTAAAATAAATTCAAAATCATAATAAATTACATGCGGATGTCTTAGCATTTGTTGAATATTTTTAAATTTAAATACATTATCTCCAAACATTATCGGAACACATAGTTCATTACTAAAGCATACATTTTGATGTTCCGCTAAAGCATGTTTAGTTATTGCAGCATAATTCAAACATCTTTTATGGAAATAGTTGTGTTTCTATTCATTTCCAATTGATCATTCAATATTCATAACTCATATTCTTCATCCAACAATAATGATTCTTGTCTGTATTTCCAAAGTACAATAAGTCGATATTCATGAACGTTCTTATCAATTATCAAGTAGAACAGGTACCACTATCATCATAATATGTCGATGTTATCAGCGACAATTTGTATTTCTTAATTTTTTTTTAAAAGTTCTATTATTTTGTTAAATTTTTCATATGGTGAAGTGGGTGTACGCGTGATAAAAAGTCCTACCCTTACTCAGGCGACCCGGGTTCGATCCCCGGAACGTTGATATAAATCCTCAGTACACTTCGCCGTGCTCTCAGATGGGCACATTAAGCAGTCGGTCCTATACCACGTGCAAGTATGTATTTACTTTCATGGTTTGGCAATGTTAATTACAATTAACATTATACTATTTCTAAATTAAATTTTATGATAACATATTATATACAACACAGGTAATCAATAAATTATACTATTTATTCATACATGTAAAGTGAATTGAATTTAAAACTTCATTTATTAAAAAACCAAATTTATACCTTATCCGTTATTAAAAAAAGTCAAATACAATTCTAATTTAAATACAAATATGAATTATTTATGTGACCGGCATATAATAAAAAAATGTATAACATAACTAGATATTAGAGAAATTGATGTCGCGGCAGGCTCCTTGTGAAACATTGTATAATAGTATATTAAAGTATTAGTTTCATAAGACACGTTTTTAGCGCACGCGTCCGAGTTTAAAAAACGACCCGCGTAGCGGGGAGTTTTCTAATGAGAACAAGTGCGCTAAAACGTGTTATGAAACGAATACTTTATACTATTTTTTCTATTTGCGTTAGTTCGTTATTAAATAATTAAAAAATTACTTAGTTTTAAATAAAATTTGTTAGGGATATTTTGGTAAGTAGCATAGCAGTTGGCAACACTAGAAATTATGCAATTTTGTTTTTTACATAACCTTCCTTAACTTTAGGTAATCCGCGCGACGTAGAAATTCCCATTCTTATCTCATACACACAACGCCCGCTAAGCAGCAGGACCTCGTTCAAATTTGCCAGGTGTATTATACGTACTGTTGAAAATGATTATAAATTCAAAGTAGAATGTATGCCAATATATTTGTGACATAAACAATTGCTACTTAATGAATTAAAAACTTGGATGAAATAAGAATAATTATATTTCATTTCATAGAATAAATACCTTGTTTGTTAAAGAAATTAATGCGAGGTATAAATGCAATAGTATTTTCAGTAAAGAATGATTTTTGTTAACCAAAATAATTATTCATTGGATCTTTTGGATATTATAACTTATAAGGTAAAGATATATGTATAATTTTATAAAATTTAATTTTATTACGTTAAGTTTATCGTGAGCTATTAATGCATCCTTACGATGTCAGTATCAAAATTTACAATTTCGTTAATAATAAAGTAAAAACTGTTACGCCCTTATTAAGACTAATTATTATTCGGCGCATTTGCATTTGCATTGCATTGCAGTTATAAGAGTTCACTGCGTAAATAACATAAGTTTGACATTCTAAGAACAGCTGTCTAACAGTGATATCAACTTTAAAATATAAAATGTTACTTTTTCTCAGTATTCTAAAAAATTTTCTAATGAAGCCATTAGGACACGCAAATATAAAAAATAGTTTTAAGAAAGACTATTGTGTTTTAATGCTTCCAAATATTATGTATAGTGCTCTACACGTGTTTCGGTTTGTTAGACCTTTTCCGAGAGCTTTCAGTTATCTTTGAGGAAACGAATTACATGACGCCATAGCTAACAGCTGTTATTTGTCGACTCTACAAGGAACGGTATAACTGTACGAAAACTACAACGCCATACCTCGTAGGAACTGGTGGAAAAATGTACGGTTAATAATCATAATCGATTTTACAGATACACACTGAATATTGCACATGATTCAAAATTTTCGATTTCAAATGCGTGTTTACGTTTCGTTAATCAATCGTTATATATTTTATAAAAAATACTGTGCTTCTACTTCTTACGATAACGGTTTAGGTTAATATCGATGGCTAATTTCAAACGTTTTTTGTTATTGATGTTTTTATCGATTGTGGCGTCTAGAATTACTGTGTTAGATTGGTCAGAGATAAGTCGGGGGAGGGCTATCTCGTTTGGGAGGTGAGTGTGTGGGTAGGTAAGTCAGGGAGGGGCTAAATTTAGTGAGGTGGGGGTAAGGTGGGAGAGGTCAAGTCGTGAGGTGGGTTAAGTAAAGGACGATAGGTAGGTAAGTCGGAGGTATTTGTTAAATAATGCATCCAAGACGTACCTTAGCCGTCAATAAAGCTATCCTTAAAATGAATGAGAACTTTTTAGAGCGGGTAAGCGGTAGGTACTTTTACTCGATAAGGATACAGACTAATTTGTAATCGAAATATTCGGAACGCGTGCAATCTTAAAAGACTTGATTTAATTTTCAATATCATGTTGTTGGTGTACATATTTTGCATATCGGTCTAATGATTGATAAACCTTTGGCACGATTTATAATAAATGTATTTTATTAAATTGTGCTAAGATTTGAGAGTTGTGATTAGAGCTTCAAATTAAACTACTTTCTATTGTGACTACCTATAGTAACTCCTCTAGATCAGCGGTTCCCAAGCTTTTTTGTTCACGGACCGCCGAACGACGTAGCATTTGCTTGCGGACCAGTAAGGCAAGAAATTAAAGAAAACATTTCGCGAAATAAATCTTATAAAAATAAATTTACTTTTACACTGTACAAGAACCATCTAAAATAAATAAATATCCATTCTGTATAACAACAAAAGTCGGTTTTTGTACCTCATCCGCTTCCCGTATACCAAACCTAGAACGACCAAAACGGGGACCAACCCTAAGTCGGCGAGTATCGGGAGGCCGGGGTTTTCTCTTGTCGCCAAACGAACGTCGAGAAACGACGGCAGGGTGGGGTGCGGCGCCGACGACCATAACCGGCTCCGACCCACATAGGGCGGTCCGTCGTTCAACATTAGAACGAGATATCTCGACAGGGAGCGGAGATATAACCGAAAACGCTGGCGAGTGGGTTTCGGGAGCGGCGACCAAAAACGAGAATGGGCGATCGAGAATAGACTCAGACCCAGGAGGCAATAATATAAGACCTCCAAAGCTGGTTTCTACTTAGGAGCCCGATTAGGCTGGTGGGGACAATATTACATTAACACGATTTTCAGGTGAAAACCAAATCAAGAATTCCGAGTTTTTGGCTGTAACTTTTTTTTGTGGTCTTACACGGCATTTGAAGAGGAAACATTTTGAGATTGCCCATTGTTTGATGCCCAAGATAGTCGTTTTGACTCCTATGGTTTCCGAAATTCCGCCACTCGAAAACGGGCGGAGCTCCCTAGAGCAGGGGGGTCCTATTCTGTATCTTATAAAATGCATGTTATGGAACAGTAAGCGTTATGTTACATACAACGGTTATTCTGTATGTTACAGCGATGTAAGCTAACAGTTGTTAAATAACATGTTGTATGTTATAGCGGCTGTTACATTACGGCTGCTTTCGGCTTGCCGTTATCGTCGTAACATGGAAATCTTGAGGGTAGATAGTTTGAAAAACAGTGCAATGATAAAGATAAAGAAACGCTCGGAGACTTTTGGCTCGTTGTATATACAGAAAATTTCATATAACTATAAGGATAATGCAGCGGCACCGCCAAGCGTATACTCTGGCTTACATCATCACCTCAGGTGTACGCGAGTGCTGTTATCTATTGATTTGCCATGGTATATTCCTAGTAGGATGAACTCCTAAGTATATTATTACACGTAGGTAATAATATGGATTTAATCATATTAAATGAACCTTAGCGAATGAGAGTAATTTTTTAAATTAATTTTATAAATTTGTACATTCTGCAACCTCTTTATGTACATTCTAAATTTAACAACGAAAACCACAATAAATGAAACAAAGATCACAAATCTAACCTTTTATTCTACTATACAAACCTAAAAACGTCCACATATGCTGTTAAGCTACAGGGACCGTGAACATACACTTTACAGAATAAGTTTTTCATAACGACAGTTATAAGACCACGTTAGATAACATAATGTTACTATACGTAATATAATAAAACATTAAGATACAGAATAGGACCCTTAGTCCCCAAAAACCCCATGTCACCCCTAGCTCTCGCCCCCGGGTGTAGGCAAAAAACTTTTCCGGTAGAAACGATTGGGGAACTACGCTGGCAATTTTCCGCGGTCAAATTTCCGGTCCGACCTACCGTAAGGCGGGAACAGTTTTTTGCTGCCTCCGCTTAAACGGTTTACCGGAGACGGTCGAGACTGCAAATCCGGATCGAAGCAAGTTTTGCGACCTTGCGAAACCCAGATTTTGATCGTTCGCGTTAATCGGGAACGCAAAACAAAAATTCTTCTGGTTCCGGTATGCCTAGACCCGTGCGAGTCGAACCCACTTAAAAATTCTAAAATGGGAGATTACCTATTACTACTCTATCAATATCGTCAACTTCGATAAACTATTTGACCCTAGATTAGCTCCAGGATTGCACGAATTAAAAAAATCTTTTTAGTAAAATGTTGAAAAACAGTTATTTCCTGCGGACGGCAAAAATTTCTGACGGACCGGCACCGGTCCGCGGACAACAATGTTTTTTAATAAATTTTAGATTCTGATATCAAACAGTTTAATATAACTCGGGTCACGAGCAAATGTTTACTATTAGTCTACTGATTCTATTCATTTTCATAGACTACCCAATTTTTGTTTAAAATGGTTCTCAATTTGGAATTGTCAGTTCTCAATTCGAAATCGATTACTCCTAATTGGATTTTGATTATTTCCAATTCCAATTTGGTTAATCCCATTTTGCAGTTCAAAAGGTATAGTTTTATAATTCATTATGATTTATTTATCACTTATTTTGCAATTTTTGTGTTAATTCTACTTTTTTTTTTAATTATGGTTGTGCTCAAACATTTTACAGATCTTCCTAAGGCTAGTGCATTTTGCTTATCCACATTCCTAGCTTTCATGGGGGAAATACTTATCTTCCTGCAAATAGTAATATACTATGCCTAAACTGATTGGCTTAAAAAAATGTCAAAATTAGACTGATTTTACTTAAATTTAAGGTGGGTAAATAAGCCCACCTAAAAATCACAGTAAATCTCTATAATGCGGTATGGTTTACTAAAACTATGAAAATTCAATTTAAAGACCTCCATTATCGAAGCAAATTCTGATTATACCTAGAATTTAGGGTGAGTTGCGCTACACCTTCAACATTTTATCAGATTTTTAATACGTTTACAACTAGCTAAAGTTGATTGACTACTTGAAATTCGGAGAGGAGAACTATTTCCCCGCCTTGCTTCTAGGCTAGTGCATTTTGATTATCCACATTCCTAGCTTTCAGGGAGGAAAACATTTCTCTTCTTGTAAGTAGTAATATACCATGCCTAAACTGATTGGCCTAAAAAAGTGTCAAAATTAGACTGATTTTACTTAAAATTTAGGTGGGGAAATAAGCCTACCTAAAAATCGTAATAAATATTCATAATTCGGCATGGTTTACTAAAACTATGAAAATTCAGTCTAAAAACCGCCATGGGCAAAGCAAATTAGTCTGATTACACCTAGAATTTAGGGTGAGTTACACTACACCTTCAAATCTTAACATTTTTAATACTTTTACAACTAGCCAAAGTTGATTGTCTACTTGAAATTCGAAGAGGAGAACTATTTTTTCATCTGAAAATGATAATAAACTAAACAAAGTATATAATTAAGAATTGTTCATTTGCGCAATTTCCCTTGGCACAGACATCAAAAGACATTTTGGGGTATTTAACAAACAATGAATTTTACAATATTTCGAGCTTTTTTGTGATTTATTCAACGATTTTTCTTGTACCGACCGTTTTAACAGGTTTGCTATTTGTGTTTATTTTGGGGTTCCTAGAAATAATGATTTTTTACAGGACTCTACTTTTGTAGAACAGCCGTTCTACATCATTTTTATAAGATTTTTAAAGTGCCCAATTATCTTTCGTTCAGAAATGAAAAGCCATCTTAAACCATTGCAATCGGGCTAAATTTTTTAATAATTTCCAGCTATGCTTGATAGGTTTTAATCGATTCTTTAACGATTTTTTATGTGCCCTGTTTCCCCTGGCCCAGAGTGTCTCAAAATGTGGAGTTCTAAGTTCGAACCACTTTATTAGTGACTTTTAAATCTTTTTTTTTGAGGGCCCAATTGTTCTGGTCTAGAAGTAACATTTTATATACTACTTATGTACACAAATTTTAAACATTTTTTTAGTCTTTGATAGTGTGTAAAAAACAAAACAGGTTTTGATTCTGTGTTCAATTATGATAGCGAAAACCTTTTTTCCAACAGCGATTTCCATTTTTTTCAGCGATTTCGCCCAGTGCTGTACAAGGAACCATTCTTTCCCAGTTTTCCTATACCTGTTACGGGATGTTCGACTTAATCGAAAATACTCTTTTGCCGTCAGCTGTGACGATACTAGTGACTTTTTAGCTTCTAATGGCCGATTACTAGATCAATTAGATAGATCATATGTAAATTATCGTTGGTCATCACAATATTCTACGACTTCTATACAATGAAGCGATTTCGATAGCTCCTATACGAATTACCAATTAAGATTGATGATAATTATGTACGTAAATAGCGTTCTAAAGAGCTGACGAGTCATATATCAATTACTTGTTATTAAAATATTAGGAATCATTTTTCACTATAATTCGAAATTCTGATAATGAGATCGGCAATAACTATGGAGTTGTCCTTAGCTGCTGATAGAAAGTAGCGTTTACCTGTTAAGGCGTTGATAGTAAGGATCATTCTCGACTTCATTTGGTGCATTTTAGGATAATTCCGAGTCACCAAAGGTGTCAATATAAAACCCATAATTTCCATTGAACATTCGATACCAATGGTGATAATATTAAAAATTGTTCTCGACTTTAAAAGGATGATTAGAGATTGTCCATTCTAGATGAGGTTACATTACACATAGTTTTCAATTTCAGGTGGCTAATATAAAATGGCTTGTATGTAATGATCGTTTGTCTCGAAGATCGCTTTCAGTTTTTGAAAGCTTAATATAAGTAGATAAAATATTTAGTCAGTCCATTTTTATACAAATTGTGCTAGTCTATTTGGTAAATTTCTTTATGGTCCGATTTATTTAAGCTTCTATTGATCGATAAAATGAAACTACCTTTTTTGATATTCCGCATGCTTGTTAAGAAAGTTCTAAAAGCTTAAAAAGTAATATTTATAGTTGACATAGAAATTAGGGTTTTCCTGTAAAGGTACCAATATCAAAGACATTTCTAGGTTTTACATGGCTGATATAGTTCCCGAACTACCGCTTGTGGCTAGAGGTACTATATTACATATCGCCTTTACTTTATGTTGGCTGTCACAGAAATTACTGTTAGAGGTTAGCCTTATTGCTATATAGTCTGTTAATTACAATCGACCGGCATCGTTCTCGACTTTATTAATTGGGTGAGCGGTGCAGACCACACGGCGTTTACCCATAGAGCTAGCTGGACTGTACCCAATCATAGAAATCTAGGTTTATCTAGATCAGGGGGGAGGTGGCCGATGGAAAACCACATGCCACCAGGTAGATTGGATTTAGAACCGCAAGTATGAGAATCACGCTATGACTGTGCAATTCCAGTCTTGTGATTCAAAGAAACCGTCTCGATCCACTACGTTTAAGGTGTATTGATGCGAATACTTAGCCTCTCAATGCTCAAGACAAATTCACCTTAAAGGGTACATACCTGGATTCTACTTAGGTAGAATTAAACGATGCTCTGACGAAGGCATACCAGGCCTTAACTTGGTAGACTAGGGTGGCATAACCGTCCAAGCCCAGCCACATTGAGGTTGGATTCAGTCGGGCAGTGGTCCCACATTGTGGGGAAAGTCGGAAGTTGGACTATGGGTCATCATCTCCTATGCCGGGAGAAGGGCCTCAACCAGTGAGTACGTTCATAACTCCAGTATTAGCCTGGAGGGCTAGTAGAGGCTTGGATAGATATACCTCTCTCCCACCAGTGCATACTGGTAGCTTCTGCAAAAGCATTAGTGTGCTAATTGAGCGTATCTTAATTCGTGTCCCCGGAAGGGTGACCGTGATGATTATTTCATATGGTGCGCCACGTTAAAATAACGCTATTCGAGTTTGTTGCCTCAAACTCAGTAGTGATAGTTACAACTATCTCATATTATATATTAATTTATATTAAGATTCAGGTGGTTGTCTCATACCAGTCATCTACGATATTGAAGATAATTTACTTGGTAGCCTGCAATATATTTTAAGCCGCTGACAATATCAGATTAGTAGCACTAAATCATCAATGGCAAAGTATGTAAAAGCTTTGACGTGATCTAATGGTCTAATTAGTCAAATAACCACCAAATTAGTCAAAGTAAGATGCTTTAGAGCAGTGTTTCTTAACTGCTAATCCTCGAGATTTCCTCAAGTGCTTCATAAAATTATGGAAAGTATAATTAAAAATTGTTTTATCTTACAAAATAACAAATAGTAAAATATTCAGATAAAATAAGCACTAGAATATAGATACAATTAGAGGAAATAGAAAACAAAAAAGGCAATTAAAACATGAATGAAAGTACATATCGACTGATGTGAAGAAACAGAGTACAGTCAAAAATAAAGAAAACTGGGAGCCGTGCAAAAAAGCACAGAGATGGTGCATAAAAGACTACTAGCTTCCCTCTATAGAAACGATATACAGCGCCACATATTGTGTAAAACATTCTGTAACTATTAAGGGAAATAGAAATATCCAGTTTCCATGTTTATAGTCCATCTTTATATTCTTTATGTATTTCTTCAATATCCTAACAAAAGAAATGCTGTAAGTAAAAAAAGTATCTATATTAAAACTTCAAAATAGGTAATACCAAATTAAAATCAATAATTTTAATTGATAACTAACAAGAAGACTCATTTTTGTTAGTAAACTACATTTTTTAACTTTTTTTAATCAAAGCCTGTCTAAATCAAGGTTTAGAATATTTAAATCCCGAAATGCAAAATGTAAATGTCTTCAGCGAAGCTGAAGTTAACTGAAATACAATATTCGATGATTGATTGGCGTGTGTGAGATAATTTCAAAGAAGTGGCTGAAAAGAGGGTTGAGAAATTTTATTGCATAAACAAATAAAGTGTTATTTTAACTTTTCCATTATTAGTACACTGTCTTATTAAAACTTTAACATTTTTAAGCATAAATTTCTAAAAGCCTTCTTTATAGTACCCTCTTACTTGAAAATCTCCTTTGTAACTCAATATTCTGCAACAGTGCATTTTGAATTAAGAAAACTTTTAGTATTAAATTATCGAGGAACAAAATTCAAACAAAAGGAATTTAGATGGTACACTTTTAAGGATCAATTTGCTTTGGAAATATAAGCATGTCAATTTCGAACTTTTATAAATTGTTTTGAGCATAGAAACTACAAAAGGATATTAAATTTTGACGTCAAAATAAAGCATGCTAGTTATTACAGGGTCATTATTACATCGTTTGCAACAGCGGTTGCAAAAGCAAATTCAATGGATCTACCACAGAAAGCATACAATACAGGAAATTTTAACGGAACTTTAAAGATTGCCTATTAACAGATATTTTATCCTTTTACAATAATAATTTTTATTTTCACAGACCTTTATTAGTGTAATAATCAGTTACTTGAAATTACAGTTATTTTTGTTATGACAAATTTTATCATTATAATTATGTAGTTAACGATGATCATCCTCGTGTTGATAATAATCCCCTCCAGCACCCAACCAACCCATCATTTAATTATTTAATTTTTTACAAAAAGAATTCCATAAAGGGCGCTTTCATATATTCGATGTCATTTTACTCTGCTAAGAACTTCTTTTAAAATGTGCTAGAGCTGTAACTATTTCGATTTATAGTTGCCGAAATAGCAATCACATTCAAACAAACAAAAACTGTTTTTACTTGGTTGAATTCGCCCAAATAAATATTATGGATATTTTGACATAGAAGAAACATACAGATCAACTAACAAAATAAAAAACGAATATAAGTAAATGTGCATCCATCAAGACTATACGGGGTGGCTCATAACCTGTATATAGACATCGATAAGACAAACAAAAAATCCCTGTAACATTTTTTTCTCAAAAGCATAGTTTTCGGAAAAAATGCAAATAAAGACGGGTATAATGTTTTTAGAACATACAGTAGTGTTTGTTATGTTCTTCAACAAGATGCTTTATGGTTTGTTATGTTTACATTGCTGATTCTGCAACATAATGTTTTTTACAATAGAATTTTATGAGGTCAGTCACTTGATAATTCCGCGAACGCAGATAATTAAGAAAAAGATATTGGTATAGGTCAAGTCATTGCAAACAATGATAATTCGCAAAATCGGGGAATCCCCCCATTGAATCACGGATATTATAACCTAATAAACAAGTAAATGGAGAATCTGGGTCAACCCGTGACCAACACTTGTGTAAACAGATAAAATGAAATCAGATTTCAAGCAACACTGATATTATCTAAGCTGTTAAAATGTCAGCGACGTACGATATGATTAAATATAGATAGGGGCAATAGATATTCATTTTCATTTTACTTCTCTTCTTAAAATTAACTAAATTAATGTTACTGTAATTAAATTACATTTTTAAATTTTGCCCTTTTACCCTGGTAATTTTTGTATCCCAGATTCTTCATTTTCTTATTTAGGTTAGCATCAGTAATTAACATTAATTAGCAAATTCCATAGGTGATTGGAATTTGATGTGGAAAACTCTTACCCAATTTTTTACTATTGAAAGTTGAGACTAGATTTAACCAATTTTACAGTAAAAAGATATGCGCGGTCAAGGTTAAATAAAATTATAATCCCGTTATAGACAAATGTCTTGTAAAAATTAAAAGCTTAATACACAATTTTGTATATTTACGTTTTGTACTACAATTAGTCATTTGAGACGTGCATTTTAGTAAAGCAAGAGCCACTATGTCAACGAAGCAAAGCGATTTAATTTTCAATAGTACAATGTAACACAATTGGGCGCTTGGAAATAGTGTATTTGGACTAGAAAAATACACAGTGATATGTGATCTCATCATGTTTGTCTGACTTTAAAATTTCAAACCTTGCACTTACATATACAGTTTATTTTTCATTAATGATATCAATATCACCATGAGCGCGTTATAGTTTTATACGTACTTTTATAAAAACGTCGGCCAAAATTATTAAGAATTTGGACTTTTTGGAAAATCAAAAAACTTTATTAAGATTTTTTGTTCAAAATGCCATCAGAAATCCGTTGGTAATCTGGTGCAGGGGCTATGAGACACCATGTATAAGCAATACAAAGCCACTACAGTCAGAAAAGAAGTGAGAAAAGTGTAAACGAAGTTATGGAATTAAAAAGTAGTCTACAAAGCCTGGGAAGATAAACCTAATAACAGTGAAAGAGAAGATAGATATAATAATAATAATTGCTATTAAAGTTTGAAGTGGAAAGCAAGTTAAGGAAGTTATTCAGCATCGTTTTGGAAGAAACTTGTAGGGATATCAGTATTCAGGACCGGCGCTAGGGGTGGGCAAGCCAGGACCCTGCCTGGATCGGCAACCTTAGGAAGCGGCAAATGGGCTGTAAAATTAACTAGTTTATGAAGAAAATGATTAAACCAAGATTCATTTGAATACTTATGAAAAATTAAAAGGTGGAATTTTAATAAAATTTGCTTTTAATATGTTTTACGAACTTTTAAGTGTAGGTACCCACTCACTTCAAAAATCCTCAAGCATGATAACGACATAAGAAGGTTGAGGTATGTAGTTTTTAAATAAAAACACGTTTTGAAGGATGAATAGAGTTTTCGTGTATTAAAGACCAAATCCAAAACCGAACCAACAATACAGAGCAATATAGATAAAATATCAAAACATTTCAAGGAAACTCACAAGCATAATAAACTCCCGCTTAAAAATGGCTTAAAAATGTATAAAATAAAAAATGACCCTTTTTTATTATAATTTAAATAAATGGACACACATACAAAGTGCTGTAAAAGAATTTTTTACCGTGTGTTTTAATTTGTCGGAACATGTATGCGTATGGGGTCGCAGAAAACCAGTCATGACAAGCTGTGACACGATTTTTACACTACTATTATAAAAGGAAAAGAGGCGGCAGTGTTGCCAACCGTAGCGGAATTCCGCTACCGTGGCGGATTTTTGGCCTTCGTAGCGGCGTAGCGGCGGCGAGACCATTTTTTTTCTAAAGTAGCGGAATTTGTCCCAATTAAATGACGGGAGGCCAGCACTGCTATACCAACATTCATACCCACTAACATTTCAAGAGAAATTAAAAACACTATGGAATATTTCTCTGCTTTTATTGTTTTAGGTACTTCCACCTTCTAAATCCGAGAAAGATTAATTAACTGGTTTTCTGATAAATCTCTACAATGAACGATTCCTACAAGAAACAATAAAATCGTTTTCAGTTACTGTTTCTATTTAACTCCACTCGCATGCCAGTTTATATGGTCTTTCCTGTAACTCTAGTGTGAATTAATTCAACGTAAATCGGTAGATCCCCGGAAAAAAATCGGGATCCGAGGTTATAAATAGAGGTAAAAACCATTTTGGTTTCAGTTGCATTCATTGCATTCACCAAGCTTTCAAGTAAAAAGTTAGTGTTTTTCTTTAGATGTCTCAGGCAAGTGACACAATGAAAGATTTTGTTATGTTAATTGTGTTTTGTATAGTTTAAAAACGTAGATATGAGCGATTCTGAAGACTTAAGCGACAGCAGTGAAGCTCTAATGCTTAAGCAAAAAAGAAAATCGCTAAAACACCGTCTGCATCACAAAACCATGGAAATGGAAGTAATGGAACCATCTGCGGGCACTAGCAGGGGAGATGTAGACACAGAAGGATCTGAAGAATACAATTCTGACTCTACAGTCACAGTGTTGACAGACCCTGGTTCTCGTTCTAGTTTTGTGAACCCGACCCGGTCAGCTTCAAGTAGCCAGGTAAAAACTAAACAGACTTCCCGTGTTCAACGCTTTTCCGAAAAATGGTTGGAAGATCCGAAATTAAAAGGATGGATTCAAATTGCTGAACATGATAACACGTACGCTAAATGCAGTGCTTGTATTGTTTATTTAAAAGCTAAGTATTGTGATCTCATAAATCATACCAATTCAAATAAGCACAAAAATGCTGTTAAAAAAATGAAGTGTTCAAAAAAAGTAGATGTAATGTTAAAGGACAAAATAAGCAAAAATGAGGAACACATTGATGTTATATGTGCAAACCTTAGAAGTGCCTTATTAGTAGCTGAGCATAATTTAAGTTTTAATGTTATAGACCATGTCACAAAAGTCAATAAGGTAAATTTTAAAGACTCCAAGATTGCCGAATCTTTGCAGTTAGGTCGAACAAAATGCACAGAGATTGTTCAAAATGTATTAGCTGCACTGGTAACAGATCAATTAAAGCAGCAAATTAAAGGTAAAAAAGTATCAGTATTATTAGATGAAGCCAGCGATGTAAGTAATAAAAAGTTACTATGCATTTTGATTAAATTTATTCATGGTAACGAAGTTAAAACTCAAGTTCTTGGTTTAAAAGAAGTAGATAGCGACCACGGAACAGCGAAAGGTTTATACGCCCTGCTGAAACAATCTTTTGCTGAATTTGAAATTGAAGAAAAAAATGTCATCGGTTATTGTGCTGATAATGCCAGTGTGATGATGGGGTCAAAAGAAAGCGTAAAGAAGTGTTTGTTAAATTCTAATCCGCATTTGATTTCAAACGGCTGCATTTGTCACACTATTCACTTAGTGGCAGTTTCAGCAGCGGCGTGTTTACCAGAAAATTTGGAAAATTTTCTCCAAAATATTAGTACATATTTTTCAAGAATTCCTAAACGCCAGTCTGTACTGGAAACGTTTCAAGAATATATGAATAATGCAAAATTAAAAATTTTAAAGCCAAGTGCAACTCGCTGGTTAGCTTTATCCAGATGTGTAGGCAGAATTCTTGAAATGTGGGACGTGTTAACGGAATTGTTCCGATTAGCTGATTTTGAGGGAGAATCTGAAGTAGCAAAAATAATATACAATGAATTATGCAACCCTGTTACAAAAGCTTATTTGTTGTTTTTAAAATATATTTTACCTGTTTTTAATCAGTTCAATGCATTCTTTCAGTCTGAAAAGTTATTGACTCCTTTTATATATTCAGAATGTTTAAGATTTTTGAAAACATTGGGAACTAATTTCTTAAAAAAAGAGTACTTATCTGATACAATTATTGATGTTAATAGCTTTCATCCTCACTGTCTTTTGCCTATTGAGGCTATTCAAGTCGGATCGTCGACTTCAGATCTAATATCATCATTTGACAAAAATTTAAAACAACAATTTTTATTAAAATGTCTTGTTTTCTACCAAAAAGCCTTTAAAGAATGTCAAAGTCGATTCCCTCTAAATAACTTTTTTAAGAACTTAAATTTTATTCAAATAGATATTGCCCTAAACTCAAATACTGACATAAAATGTGTGGCTGATAAAATAAAGCCTGATAATGTGGATGATTGCATAAAGGAATATAATCAGTTAAAAACTTATTTTTCTGATGAAGAAAAGTCAACCTTGCCTAAGGATGTAATACAGTTCTGGACATATGTTAGTAATTTAAAAAATTTTAACGACGAATATATTTTTAAAAACGTTGCCGAATTAGCTTTGACCATTTTATGTATTCCACATGGTAATGCCGACGTCGAAAGAGTATTTTCGAG
This sequence comes from Agrypnus murinus, assembly GCA_929113105.1. Taxonomy (NCBI): domain Eukaryota; kingdom Metazoa; phylum Arthropoda; class Insecta; order Coleoptera; family Elateridae; genus Agrypnus; species Agrypnus murinus. The sequence goes on along the minus strand of OV816023.1, from coordinate 86,111,926 downwards.
TATTTCTGATATTAAAACTAAAAAAAGAAATAAACTTTTGACACCACTTCTTGAAGCTGTATTACGCATAAAACTTGACCTACACTGCAATAAATTGTGTTGTTATAATTACCAGTTTACCAAAGAACACTTTAAAAGGTATAACGTTAATATGTATTCCTTTAAAAATTAAGGTTTTGGTGTTTTTTTTTAGATTAAGTTGTGTTTTTTGTTGGATATCCATTTTAAAACGAAAATGTTTCCTGTTTTCTTTTTGTTCCTGTGTGCAATGTTTATATTTTCATGAATAAAAAAATGAAGAAATAAGCACGTTTCTTATAATTATTGCTTTTCCTGTCCAAGAAAATTGTAGCGGTTTTTTACAAAATGTAGCGGAATTATTAGCTGAATGTAGCGGTGGAATGCGCCAGACAGTTGGCAACACTGAGAGGCGGTTCGGTTGTTTAATTTATGCATTAATTGCCTTACAGGTTGGTTACTAGTGAAGTAGAGTGCGTTACATACAATTATTATTTGCCGTGAGTTTTTGAAAATTGTGTCATAAAGTGTGTTGTAAAAGTAAGGTGAGTAGGTAATAATTAAAAAATAGGCAGGTTTTCTAAACAAATATTTTTATAGCTTCTACAGGATGCGTTTGGAAAAACGCTCAAATCCGTCAATTGTTTGGCCACTTTGGTGTTTCATGCAGTAGGATACACCTCCTATGAGGGGTAATTTTTACCCCTCTTATTTAGATAGGGAATATGGGCTGAGTGGCACCTTGTTTTTAAGGGCTCTTAATTCTTCTTACTACAGTCGATTTTTTTATAAATCATTTGAATAGTTTTTGATATATATTTAATTTTAAATTTTCCATGAGCCATTTAAAAATTATTTTTTTAAACATGTTATCTTTAAATTTTGACTTTTTGCTCGGACACGTCGATTTTGTTTTGAAGGAAGTCACTTTTCTTTTTATTTTGGTTTTTTATATTTATCAACCCATATGAATTTAATTTGGGTAATTTTTACCCCTATGACTTGGATAAAGAAAGTGAGTCAAGTGGCACCTCGTTTTGAAAGGTTTATAATTCTTCTTACAACGACGTATTTTTTCGAAAATAATATGAGCGAAATAAAAATTATTTCTTTGATCATGTTGCCTAACAGAAATAAGCAAAAGTGCCTTTTCTAAAAATAAAATCGATGGGTCCAAGCAAAAAGTAGTTGTTCAGAAAAATATTTTTTCGGCTTATGGTAACTTTGACAGTAAATATGCTAAATCTAATTAAACGATTAAAAAAAACCCGTAATACATATATATGTAATACATAAGAAGAATCAAAAGGTAACTAAAGGTAAGTAAGAACAGACAAGGTACCGCTCAACTCATTTTCGCTATAAATAAATGTCAGGGGTAGAAATTAACCCTCGTAGGGGAGCATCTTTCCAAAAACATTTGAAAAATCTTTTGTTTTTTCGTACCCTTATTTACTTATTTCAAGACGAGATTTTGTTGGCTTTGTTTAGGGTAAATTGTTAAAAAAAACACTTTCTATTCCATGGCTGACGTTTCGGTTTTAATCAAACCCTGAATCTCTGAATAAGGTTTGATTAAAACCGAAACGTCAGCAATGGAATAGAAAGTGTTTTTTTTTTAACAATTTCCCTAAACAAAGCCAACAAAATCTCCCCTTGAAACATTCGAAGAATATTCGAAAACGCCTCTGTTTCGTTTAAAAAAACACAATTATTTTTATTGAAACATTTTCTTAATTGTTTTTAGAATGTATGATGGACGTAAAAGATTATCGGGTGCTCAGTACAAAAGAAAAAGGGTCGAAAAGCAAGTTCAAATTCAAAAACAGGCTGGAAGTCTGTTAAGTTACCTACAAGGCACGAAAAGAAACGATGACGACACAGAGATATTAGAAGCTGAATCAAATCTTAATTATGAATCCATTACCAATCAAGCTACCGATATTGCTCAGTGGAGCCTACTCCAGGGATATCCAAAGAACCTACTCCAGGGACGTCCACTGAACCTACTCCAGGGAAATCTAAAGAAGAGACATTTGCTACGATAATAAATTCAGATCCGGGTTCCTGGCCAACTAGCTTATCAGAAGCCGAATTATATTTTTTGGTAAAAGAAGGAGGGCCTCAACCATTAAAGGAATACAGTTTTCCGCATAATGATACAGGTCGAAGATTTAGCGCAGTTCATTATTTGAGAAACATGAAAAATGGTGAAAAAGTCATGCGTAACTGGTTAGTCTATTCAATTGTAAAAAACCTGTGTTTATTGCTTTTGCTGCAAACTTTTTGGTTCTATTTTAAGTTCTCTTTCTACTGAAGGTTTTAAAGATTGGAAGCACCTCGCTGAGACATTAAAACAACATAAAACCCCTAAAAACCATATACAAAGGCAAAAATCTTGGATTGAATTTAGTCAAAGAATACAGTACTCTCAAACGAATGACAGTCACTCACAAAGACTCACTACTGCAGAGATAAATTACTGGTACGAGGTGCTTCTACGAATTGTTTCAACAATAAAAATGCTTGCTCAAAATTGTTTAGCTCTCAGAGGTACATGTGACAAACTTTACGATTTCGGTAATGGTAATTTTTTACAAATTATTCAATTACTTGCTCAGTTTGATCCAGTAATGAAAGAGCATATCCTCAAGTGCTCAAAAAAGAGGAAGTTAAAGTCCACTATCTCGGAAAGGATATTCGAAATAAAATAATTATTCTTTTAAGTGAAAATATAACATCTCACATTATTAGCGAGATTAAAAAGCTAAATATTATTTAATTATTCTATATTATACTCCTGATGTCAGCAAGATCGAGCAAATGACAGTCTTAGTAGGGTGTGTATCCATTGACAAATCCAATCCCAATGAGGTTTCCATTAAAATTAATGAAAGCTGTTTAGGCTCTCTTCCGGTTGAAAGATCGACGGGCTCTGAACTCTCAACTCTAAAATTTAAAAGACTTGAAACATTGGGATTGAATTTGCAGAAAATGAGGGGACAGGCTTACGATAATGGGGCCAACATGAGAGGTGATAAATCGGGAGTACAATCTAGAATAAAAGCGTTAAATCCACGAACATTTTACCTCCCATTTAATAGCCACTCATTAAACTTGGTCGTTAATGACATGGCAAAGGCATCCTTCGAAGCCTCATCAACTTTTCGATGGACCATATTAATAAAATATGTTCAGGGACTAACTTTGAAACCCCTAAGTGATACTCGTTGGGAAAGCCAAATAGATGCATTAAAACCACTGAAGTATCAATTAGGAGGGATATACGATAGTTTATTTGCTGTTTGTAATAATTCGGAGATTGACAACTCTATAAGAGTTGAGGCTTCTGGACTATTAAGTTGTGTTAAAAAATTTAAGTTCTTATGCTCCATTGTAATTTGGTACAAAATCTTGAATTGTACAAAATCAATCCAATAAGTAAGCTCTTGCAGACAAAAGACTATGACTTACCATCTGCTATGGAACTCTTGAAATATTGTAAAGATTTTTTCAAGGATCTTAGATCGGACACGGCCTTTAATGAAATGCTTTGCGATGCTAGAGAACTCGCCGACAAAATTGACATACCGGCTAATTTTGAGCTTACCAAGCCACGTCATAGAGTTCGAAGAAGGAATATTAATTTTGACTATGAGACACGAGATGATCTGATAGAAAACCCTACTTTGAAATATAAGGCAGAGTTTTATTTTTTCACATTAGACCAAGCTATCAATGCACTTGAATTCAGGTTTGATTTGATCAGTACCCACAGCAACTATTTCAGTTTTTATACAATATTTATGATTTAAAATATACCCCTCAAAACGACTTACTAAAATATTGTAAAGATCTAGAAATAGTGTTAACTGATGGGAATTCATCAGATATAAACATATATAAACATCTGGCAGACGAGATAAAGAGAAAAAAGAAAGTCCAATCGAGATTTTAAAATTCATTTCAAAGCTGGATTTTGCTCCAAATCTCGGTATAGTTTTAAGAATCTTGCTTACTCTCTCAATAAGTGTGGCAAGTGGAGAAAGAAGTTACTCCAAATTAAAGTTAATTAAAATAATTTTACGCTCTACAACTACCGAGGATCGGCTAAATAGCTTGACTACATTAGCCATTGAACATGAGATAGCTAAAGAAATTGATGTCAAAAAAATTATCAAAAATCCTCAGAATTAAAAATGAGAAAAAAACACTTTTAAGTTTAACTGTATTTTTAATAATTAGGTTTTTATTTTTAGTGGTTCTACAATTTGTTTTACTATCTTTTTAATATATGCATTTTATAATTATATACTAGATTTGTATCTTTTTTTTCTGTGCAACCTTAATTTCAATGAAGTGCCAAAATCATACTTCAAGAAATTTGTATTTTTGGCAAATCAAAACATTTTCAATACCAATTTTTTTGCTCTCGTTTTATTTTACTACTAAGCATGGGAAGGGCTTAGGTTATCTCTTTTAATTTATGTTATAAAAGGGCGGCATTTTACCTTTTTGCCCGTGGCGGCGAAACTGCTAGCGCCGACCCTACACATATCAATTGGAGAACAATGTTCTAGTTCTAAAAAGCATCGACACCTAGCATAGATGCGTTTGGTGTCGTACTGATAACATTAAGTAGATTGGAAATATAAAATACTGTGCAACTTTTAGAAAAAAAACATAAAACAAATCAGACTTTGAATAAACGAAAAATTGCAAAGTACGTGGTGTAGATGGACCATGTCAACAGATATACTAAATACGTAACTAAAAATGATACCGCTTCAAATGGACAGACTATAAGGTATTTTTATAAGAAAGTCAGGCATGACGAGAAAATGCCAGCTAGTTTAGTGAAGGTGTTTTTACAAGTACCTGACGTAATACACTACTATCGAGAATACAGTAAATTTCTACAGGCACATTTCTCATTCTCTCATAACAATCACGTGCCAGATTCTAACCTTCTACAGATAATGACTATTCTGTGTGTCCCCTTTTAAGAGCAACCTTGGTAGTTAAGGACATACAACCTAAACGATCGTTTAAAGATTACATGTTCTAAGAATATACAACTTCAACCGAGTCCGATAGCAGAGAAATCCTTAGGACACTCTAGGAATTAAATCCAACTAGCATGACACCGATAACAAGGAAAATCTGACATCTACCAAGGTAATGAAGAACGGAACAGAAGCAGACTACATATACATAAGGTTAAATACCAAGAGTTAACAGATACTCTTTGCTACCGTTCATTCGCCAAGATGAAATTAATCAGATGGGACAGATGTTTTGCTAACAGATTTTCACTCCGCTGACCCAAATAGCCTTCTTCATGTTATCTACAGAGATGAAGTATTTATATCATATCAGTTTTTAAAGCATTCATCTGATTTTAGTTCATTTTGATTTTAGTGGTGGTATGATGTCAATTTACTATATTCCACATTTTTGGAGAGGCTGTGTATGCGTCCGATACATATTTCTTGGTATATCCTAGAAATACTGTACCTAAAGAGCAAGATCTTGAGAATAGGGTAGAATAAGAAACACGGCGAAGAAAATTATACCGCTTTATGAAAAAGTTATAGTTAAATTTCGTAGATTTATGTAAAAATCAAATATGTCATGTTGATAATTTTTAATGAGAATGAAATGGCCATATACGCCACGTTTATGGCATATTAATGCGTTTGCGATTAATAGTCTACTAACTAAGAAACTGCAGCTAAACAGAACGACTCCGTGTAGGGTCTAGTAGAAAAATGCATTTTGGATGTAGGCTTAAAATGCAATTTTCTACTTTATTCTTACCACTATTTCAATTTACCCGTGCTTCATTCTACTACATTACGTCTTGGTCTACCAAATTTCCAACAGATTTGCCGGTTTCAGTTTAATGCACTGTAAAAAAGTTCCTCATTGGGAAGAAGTAAAATTGCCGCCAAATATCTGCTGTTCTCGTAGCACGAGATAGTAAAGACTGTCTAGAAATCATTTTCCCTCGTCAAACCATAGAACCAGGGTAGATTAGTCTTTCTCAAGCCAGAGAACCGTTTTTGGAATAACATGACCGAAGTTTCTTTTTTGCTTGACGAGAAACGACTTTTCCACTCGCCAAACCATAGAAGACTTTTTCTTTCGTTTTAGCAAGATGAGAAGTTTTTTCTTTCACCACAAACTCTATTATTTAAGGGTAGATTTACAGACTCTATAGATGGGCGCGCAATTACTAGTCACATTGCCACGTTTCCATACCGACGAAGGTGGAGAGACAAAAAGATAAAAGTTCGTGACGGTTATGCTCTTCGAGTTTCAGAAATTTCGCAGTTTTTACAAGTTTCAGTGTCAAGTTTCGACAGTGAAATTGTATAGGCCATACTAACTTCTACTCAAAAATCATTTATTCGAATATACCTTTCCGGTTTCTGCATTGTTTTCCGTTCCACCCCCAGAAGTCACATGTAACTTTGCACCACCACTTTAAACCTAATGTAGGCAAGATCTAGTAGCGCGTACTCCATAAGTAGACTGCATTGGACATTCTTTAATTGCCTGAAACTTCACTGAGAAAAGCATTTAGTAGGACCAATTAAATTTATTTAATTCAACTAAATATTTAGTTAAATAAACTAAATTTTATTTGATATAACTAAATATTTAGTTGAATTAAATAGATTTAATTGGTCCACCTAAATGCTTTTCTCAGTGTTATGTCTATTTTTCATCGAGATAATAGTGTAGAGTTTGAATAGAATATCACTGATACGACGTGAGAAGTGATTTTTATTCGACTTGGTTCACCACCCTGCTGCGGTTACAACCAAAGAGTTATAGAGTGAGGCACAATATTCGTTCGAGGCTCCCATACAGGTACAAAAACAAGATAATTTAGTGAATCGAGGAGTTAACTTATAAGATCTCGAAGCTTTAATACATAAAAATTTCAAGTGTGAATTTTGAACCTGAAGACTTACATTAATTGCTCTGTTAATTAAAGACTAAGCTTCAGGGCTTGAGCATACATAGACAGTTACTGCACTGTATGTTATATTGTGTTTAATAAAACATTTAATGTATAGACTGCATAATGTACTATATTCAACAACAATTAGACATGTAAAAAAAGTAAACCATGTCTGATGCATATAATTACAAAACCTTTTTAAAATATATTATAATGTATACACACCATTTCCTTGACACACATGTGCCACACTGGTTGCCTACCCTCTTCATGTACCAATAGAAATGCTTGAAACGAACATCAGACAGAATAACCAAGTTAATATTATGTAGACGGGAAAAAATATCAAGTGACCTCCTTACAAATAAAACTATTAGTACGTAAACTCAAGTATCTATATTATAATTCCCGATCCCTTCCACATCGTCTAATCGTCTAAGATTTTGGAGGGCGTAGCCTAAAAGCTATCGGCGTAGTATCTATGCTGTCTTGACGTAAGGTACAAATTTGTCCGTCCAGTCGACCACTACAGTTGTGCGTTCAAATAAGGAAATTGGAAGAGCAGCATTTGTGTTGATTGTTGGGTAACGTTCCAGGTTCAGTCGAGATAATACGCATGGTGGTTCATTAGTGCTATTTATTACAACAAACGGATAATGAAAAGTTCTTTTTTTTTTAAGTAATATAATGAGAGCGTGGAGCGTAGCCCACGGGTCCACCTAGTATATAACTATATAACTTACTAGAACTTGACGATGATGTTTTGTTTTGTTTAGAACTGTTATTACAAAACATTATTTTGTTGTTAGATAAAATGCATTTATGGGATCAACTATTTTGTATAATTTTTATTAATTGATTATTTATGATGATTGATGCATTTGAACACTCCAGTAAAAACGCAAGGGCGTAAAGGTCTAGGGGCGGTAAAGTTGTGCATACACCATTGCGATTGACAGTAATTAAATATTTAGTCCTTAATACTGTGTCATTTTTTATTCTGCCTTTATTGGAAACTTAGTTAAAGAAACCTATTAACAGATTCAGGATAAATCTACACCATTTGCCAAATAGTTGCAATTTATAAGCTTGAAAGCCTTAAGTGAAATTGCAGCCTTCTTTTTCTATCGTGAATTGGCCGATATTTCCTTCCAATTCATTAAAAAGTAATTTTTAAAAAGATATAGTGCTTTATCTTTACGTTAAGTTCTAAAAAGAGATATTCCTCACAGAAAGAGTTTTTTTCCATAAATAAATAGGAAGCGTAATTTAACAAGTAGAGTCTAATATAAGGAATTGAGGGTGGGAAAGCTGTTAATTTTTAGACAAGTTCGTTACGGCCGCATGTTGTAACACTCCTGCGCCCTAGCCAATAATTAATCTACAGTTCGAAGTCTCTATAGACCGTAACAGTGCAAATATTCGCATTCATTTCGCCTCGTCATTGTATCAGCATGAATGCTCTGGTGTGCTGATCAAACTAAAATCACTACAATAGGGAAAACAAATAATCAATATTACTTAATTTTCTACTTTCATCATATGCAAAATGTAAAAATAGAAATAATACTCAGTAATGAAAATCTATTTTGTAAGGTTAGATTAGGTATAAGAGGCGAATTTATTAATTCAATGAAGTTTCAGGAAAGAGAGAACAGAAGTTCAAAGAGGAAGTAAAGAAAAATAATTTCTAGCTTAGTATTTTTCAGAAGAATATTTCTATAGTTTGCCTTCTTAGTTTTGAGAAGGACTTTTATAAAAAAAATATATTTATATTAATACTTTGTTGTATTACAAGAGGTCTGTCACGCTACATGTTTCTTTGAGAATCTCAACCTTGTGAATTCTTAAACTATGTAATTATGCATCTCTGAATCTGCTATCTGTCTGTCCCAGATCTAAACTGAAATACTCAATATATAAAACCTAAAGGCACTAGTCTCTAACCTTTAATAACCTTTAATAACTCTTTAATAACCTAGAGATGGAATTGGAAACGACTTAAACCTCCGAAATTGTGATTTTGAAGTTTTGAAATCCTGCAGTTTAAAACGTCCACGTCCAAACTTTAAAACCGACCAAGTAATTGAAATAAGTTGGAGATGAGAAGAAGGGAAAAAGGTGATTGGTTAGTAGTAGAGAAGAATAAAATGCTACATGTAGGTAAAAAATGGATTTTTAATAAGAAAGAGAAAAAATTCGGCAAAATCGTAAAAATTAGGGTTTTTGCGGACCCTCCAAAACTATTCTGACTACAGCCAGCAATGGCACCAATATCGCAATAAAACCAAGGTTAGTCTTGGACCAATCTTGAATGTTAATGTAGTACCAAGGCTGGTAATTGAGAAACAAAACAACTAGTACACAATCCTTTACCTCTAATGAATGCTAGTTCAAACAAGCAAAGAAGTCAACCATTATTGTTTCGCTTGGCAACCACTAATCCATTTTTATAATAAACTACATTTACAAAAATTAATAACATGAGTGCCTAGATTTATAAAAATGTAACCTATTTATTAACTCCTCAACTGTACGTACACTCAAATAAAAAGATCGGTAAAATCAACTAAAACAAGCCTATGAATTTGCGCCTATCCATCTTTTCAGTTGATTTAGCCGCATTTAGTTGGTTAAGTAACAAAATAGAGGTTGTTTAAGTGACAACGTTGAACAGATTCATCAATCTATGTTTCTGTTGTAACACAATAATCTACACATAAAAATAGTTAAATTGTACTTCTTTTGTAGGTAACCCAGAGGAAAGAATAGGTTATTTCAAACAAATGTAAGGGTTATTAATCAAAATTTACGTTCATGTACAGTCATAATTATTACTTTACAAAATATTGTTCAAATTAAATAGAATAATTTTGTTGGTCAACGAAAAATGTGGGTAAACTTTATAGATAAATAAATCCATAGTTTAATATTATTAGTCTTCGCCGATTAAGGAACCTATTGGACGTTTAGATCAACTAAATAATTTGGTTGTTCTTATTTTGTACTGCAACAAATTTCCTACCGTTGTTCTAACACTAAGCGAGCGGTTTGCTTCAACTGAGATCATGTTTATACTTACTAAATTTACAGATTTGTTATTAACAACTTTTTTCAGTTAAATTAATCAACCATATTTTTTGAGTGTATAGACCGTATAGTACATATATTCGTTTGATGCATCAAGTGGGCCGACTAGGAGCTTTTTATTTTACATTTCGCTAGCTGATATAATACAGGCAAGAATTTAGCAGGATATATGAATATTGACCCAACCTTGGATACAGGGTAAGAAACCAAGGTTTGGAATTTAAAGATTACTCAGATTGGAATTATCTTAGAGAACCTAAGATTGAAAGTTGACTAAAGTTTTGGGTGTTAAGTAATTGGGACTTGATATGTAGAGATTGGCTAAGACTAGCGGGTATAAATTAGCAAAAATAGTATCTGATGCTTGACTCCAGTATTCTATGGGTAACTGCCTCGAGTTGACACCTGGAAATTGGCTGGAGCTTGGACAAGTCGTAAGGAACCTAGATTCGGCTTATGAACACTGGCTCTGATTCGTACAACGTTTAGTGGATCAAGAATTAGTACCAGGCTGTTGGTTAACCCTTGAACTATAATTGAACAACTAGAAACGTGGGTGAAAATCGGTACATCTAACACACCACTGGAAATACAGCGCTGCAGCAGCTTTCACATCCGTCTTAGATTTAAAAAGCCACTCAAGCAATAACATCGCTTGAAGTACATCATCGTTTTATAGATATAAAATGCTTAAAGTACTGACAAGTAACACTAGACGACTGATTTACCGAAAACCAATAATCAAAATGCCAGAACATCAATTTTGACGGTAGATAAGAGATATAATAAAAAATAAAAATTTTAAATGGTGGTTTTTAAATTTAAGACGATTGTTAAAGCTGGTGCAGCGCTGTTTTTCCAGCTGTGTGATGGGCGCACACAATGGCAGAACCGAGAACTGATAAATAAACGTCATTCATATTAAACTTGAGTTAGAAAACCAAGATTCGATATCTGAAAATTGGCCTAGACTTGTATCAATGCCGAGAAAACGACATTTGGCTGTCCAGTGTTCAGCCACGTTAGGGTTTACTCAAAGACCTTTGTTTTAATATTATAGTTTGTCATGGTTTTAACACCTTGCTTGCAAAAATGAAGTTATGCCACTATGCCAACTCTATCCTTTTCTTATTTCATCACGCTGTTAACAAGTGTCCACTACTTCTACGGTAAGCGCTCATACCAAGGTCTTCAGTGATCAGTGGAGACATAGATCTGGACCTCATGTTCATTTTCTTCGCCAATAAACTTTTTTTACGAAAAGGATTTTATAAAAAGAAATTCTGTCAATAGTTTAAGCCATGGTTTCAGATATTCATACACACCAAACATTTATGATTTCTACTTATTTTTGTTATAAATCCGGCAAATGAGATTTTATAGGCCGAAGTTGATGTCTGAAGGAAGACAGTCGCGTCTGGAATCGATAACTATGGAGAATCATGTACAGGACGTATAACGTTTTATTTCATATATCTTGCAATTTTTCATTTTTGAACGAAAATTGATTTATTCCCTATTTTATAATAATCTAGTCGTCCTATAATAAAAATGGGACATTTTATGTCAAACTGACGTTTGTTTAAGCCTTTCAGTATCGTAAAGCTTTCTGCCAGGCTTATGACTTAAAGTTTTATTATCCGCTACAATATGGAATGGAAATTAGGATATTTAATAAAAAATATGTTTTAGTCGTAATTATGTAAAAAATAACAGTTATTTTTTTACAAAATGATTATTTCGGATTTATTCTTTCCTTCATCAGATGTAGCATATTGCTTATAGCGTATCAGATTGCTTATTGGTTGTTGCTATATCCCTCCAAATACTTCAGTTTCGAAGTATGAAGATCATTGTACATCGGTTGAAGACTTGTGCAATTATCTAAGTCCTGATGAAGTAATTATTTGCGGCGATTACAATTTACCCTTGGACAAATGGGATTTGAACGAAATGGGAATGATAACCAGTGACAATGCTTCTCTAGACACATTAGTGGTAGACAATAGTTTCAATTTTTTAAATCTATCTCAGTGCAACAGTATTCCAAATGTGCGGAAAACTTACTTAGACTTAGTTTTTGCTAACGTTAATAATGTCGCTATTCAAGTAGCATCTGATCTTCTCTTTAACAATACTTGCCATCATAGTTCGTATGATATCTGTTACCATAATACTGAAAATATTTGTACTACAGTGAACGAAGTAACCATGTTTAAACGCGCTAATTATGTAGCAATTAACTCTTCCATTACAAATGTAGACTGGCAATCTGTGTCAAATTCTTCTGATAACATTAGTGATTTTGTTAATGAATATTATTCTATTTTATATAATCTTTTAGAAAATTTTGTTTCAAAAATAAAATATAGAATATCAAACTATCCGATTTGGTTCAATAGTGAATTGATTTCTTTGGTAAAAAACAACTACTTAAGTTTTCAAGATTTAAGAACTCAGTGTAATAAATTAAGTGAAAATTTGTATCAAAATTATTTAGAAGGTATAGAACTAAAGTTGTCTACAAACGTTAATCATTTTTGGCAATTTGTGAATGACAAAAAAGAAACAAAAGGCTTTCTTGTAGAGATGGTTTTAAATGATAAGTCTAGTAAATCTGCTGTCATTACAATCTGCAATGGAAAAAATGTTCGATGATATTCTAACAAAACAGTTACCATGGGCTGTAAGTTACATAATAATTAATGAACAGCATGGCTTTGTTTCTAAAAGATCCACCGTATCTAATTTATTATTGTATCAAGGTTTCTTGTCAGAGGCTTTAGAAAATCGTTTTCAGGTTGACTCCGTATATACCGGTTTTTCCAAGGCCTTTGACAAAGTAAATCATGACTTTTTATTACATAAGTTGCGTTCTTATGATTTTAAGGATAATGTTTTGAATTGGATTCGTAGTTTCTTAGCAAACCTGAAGCAAATAGTCAAAATAGTATTCTTTTGGTTAACAATTACAATATTAAATAAATAAATAAAGATTATTAAAAGTTTCACAGTTTTATTAAAATACAACCTGACAATATTGTTTCGACAGCTATGCTGTCATTATCAAAGGTAATATAATTATAAACAAACACGTCGCTAAGGTAGATACAAAATAGGTAACTAGATAAAATAATAATAATAATTATAATTAAATATCTAATACTTCCAGTAACGGAGAATTACTGAGCTCAAGTTGTTCATTCATTAAAGGTACCCTGAGTTTGTGTTTGTATATCTCAAAGGCTACTAAAATGTCTAATTTCTAAAGGTGTTTGGCGTAATTCGATTTTTCAGGATGTTTATTTTTGTAATGACTTACGTGTTCTTTATATCTTATGTCAAAATTCCGAAGTGTTTGTCCAATATATACCGAACTACAAAAAGAACAATTTAAACGGTAAATGCCCGATTTCATGATATCATGTGTTCTGTCTTTAGCATTAAATAAAAATGAAAAAGTGTTAGTGTTGGTTTTAAATGTTATTTTATAATTGTTGGTTTTTCTTAGTATATGTGCAATTTTTTCTGATATTTTGCCAAAATATGGTATAGATATGTAATTTGTGTCTTCTGTTTGATTGTCAATGGGATATATTCTTTTGATAGCTAACCTATAATCTTTTTGTTTAATTAAAGTGTCAATCATGTTCGGATTGTAATGATTTGCATGTGCTAGTTGTTTAATGGTTGATATCTCTTTGCTAAAATCTGATTTTGTTAGTGGAATAGTTAAAGCTCTGTGTACTAATGATCTGTAGGCTGCTATTTTATGTGTATTATGGTGACAAGATTCATTTGGTATTGTTATGTCTGTTTGTGTTGGTTTTCTGTATATGGAAAATTCAAATAGATTGCGTTAATCTTGATATTTAAGTCTAGAAAGTTTATAGCCCTGTTTTGTTCTGTTTCTAGTGTAAATTTTATATTAGGGTGGATACTGTTTATAAGAATTAAAAATTCATTGATAACCTCAAAAGAACTGTCACAACAAGCTAAAATGTCATCAACATTACGAAACCAGAAGATAATGTGTTTAGAGAGGTTTAATTCAAATATTCGATCTTCAAACTTGTCCATAAATATGTTAGCTAATAGAGGACTTAGAGAATTACCCATAGGTAAACCATCCTTTTGTAAATAAATTATGTTATTAAAAGTGAAATAATTTTGACTTATACAAAGGTCAAATAATTGAATTAACTCTAACCTTTTAACTAATTCTATATTACTATTGATCAAGAAACTATCTAATAAAGGAATACATTCTTGTGGGGGTATTCTGGAGAACATGTTGCAAATATCAAAACTAACAAGTTTTGAATGTGGTGGAAGATGTATGTTTTGCAGCTTATCTACTAATTCTAATGAATTTCTAACAGAGTATTTCGATTTGTAACCTATCGTGTTTAATAATCTGGTTCAGTTTTTTGGATAAAATGAATTTTAATGAGTTTTAATGAATGAACAACTTGAGCTCAGTAATTCTCCGTTACTTGAAGTATTAGATATTTAATTATGATTATTATTATTATTTTATCTAGTTACCTATTTTGTATCTACCTTAGCGACGTGTTTGTTTATAATTATATTACCTTTGATAATGACAGCATAGCTGTCGAAACAATATTGTCAGGTTGTATTTTAATAAAACTGTGAAACTTTTAATAATCTTTATTTATCTCATGATTATGGAGTTCCACAAAATAAGGCTGGAAACAATAAACAAAATTACAAGATTAATTGTTCATGTTTTTATAATTGCAACTGTTTTAAAATCTACAAAAGAATTGTAATTAACATAATAAACTTTAAATGTACGTAAACAATATATATCAGGATATATATGTATTTTAAGAAATCATGTAATTTGACTTTTAATATCCATATTTCATGTGCTAGATGAAGCAGTACAACTAGATGATGAAAATTCCACAAATGAAAAAAAGGATAATTAATAAATTCACTTGTTTCTTTCTTACCACATACCCAAAAGTGAAAGCTATTTCATCGATTTTGTTTTCAAACAATTAACTTATATTGGTCAAGATACCCCACTTCCTTCAAAGAAACCAACCTTTTTGTTTTTTAAAATTATTATTACAACATTTACATTATGTTTGTGGAATTGATTACTTCAACTTTATCCGTTGATAATTATTATAAAAATGCATTTTGTTGTGAGTTTTGGTAACCAAAATATATTTGAAGCATATTTTAGGATTAATTTTGTGTATATAAAGGGAGATTCGCGTGTATTTGATTAAATAAATAAATAAAAATGTAAACATAGTTAGATTGTCAGTTAAAACTTCATGAACCGGATTTGGTGAAATTTGTACACTACATATCAAATGTTACATTATTCTGTTTATAAAATTATTTTTCTTTAAAAATTTATTAATTGTTGTACTGTAATAAAATCTCAAAGTTAAATCTTTCTTTGTAGGTGCGAGAATGAATATTTCATATGCCATATGACAATTCTGAAAATTATCAAATAGTAATAACCCAAAAAATCCGAAATGATCATATTGTAAAAAAATGAACTGTTTATTTATACATAATTACGGCTAAAAAGTATTTCCTATTTAATCTCTTCGTATTTCAAAGAAAGTCATTTTCAACTCAAAACCTTTTAAATGGAATAGAAATTATTACTTTATTGTTTTAAACCATCATCAACTATTTGAAAATGACGTATAATTCAAGCGATCCCTTAAAAATATTAGTTTAAATGCAGCTACTATTCCCAAAAAAGTATGTGTAAATTTATGTAGCGTGAAATGGTCCAGATGTATGAGTTTCGATGGAATTCTATATACCGGAATGGTTAAGGTCTTGTACACGACGTTGCCAAACCGTGGAGCCTGCAACGTACCGTACATGATACAAAAAACAACATATACAGGCGGAGGTGACATCGTATTGGCAATTATACAACTAACGACGACAACGCCAGCGATCTACAGCTGAACTAAAAATTAATTTTGTGAGTATAAGTATGACGTTATCACCTCCAGACAAAAATTTGAATTTAGGCTTCTAACACCATCTATATGCTTATACAGTCGTATATTGTAGTGGATTTGGCTTCTTTAAAAATATTTGGTTGAAAAAAGAAAATATTTTTTTGGCTAAGGTCAATTTTCGTGATGTTAGGTGATCATTAATGTGTTTCTGTTATGAAAGAACGAAAGATGAATCTTCTTTTTGTGACTGTGTCAAAATTTATGTGACGCCATTGGTTTTGAGATTTATTTTACGCTAATTACCATTTTTTACGCGGACTACCAAAAGTCCACAAGGAAGGTGTACCACTAAGACCCATTGTAAGCTCCATTGGATCACCACTGCAACCTCTAGCGAAATTCCTAGCCAAGCAACTGCAACCTTATGCCGAAGAAGCCGAATCTTACGTAAAGAACGCAAGCCACTTCATCGAGCGTATAAAAGACATAACAGTGGCACCAGGAGATCTGCTAGTAAGCTTTGATGTAACCTCTTTATTCACGAATGTTCCAGTAAAAGAAGCAGTAGATATGATACAACGGAAATACCAAGTCCCAAATGAAATCATCGAGTTAACAAGACACTGCCTAAACAACACCTACTTCATCTACAAAGATCAACGGTACAAACAAGTGGAAGGAGCATCTATGGGATCACCTTTATCGCCGGTAATAGCGAACCTATTCATGGAAGAATTAGAAGTCCGAGCAATAGAAACGGCAAGTGACAAACCTAAACTATGGCTAAGATACGTAGACGATACTTTTATTATATGGACACATGGAGAAGAGAAACTGCAGACCTTCTTACAGCATCTAAACAACATACACCAGAAGATCAAATTCACAATGGAGGTGGAAATGGACAATCAACTACCTTTCCTAGATGTATCTATAATCAAGAAGAAAGACGGCAGCCTGGGATACACAGTATACCGAAAATCAACCCACACAAATCGCTACCTGAACGCGCAGTCACATCACCACCCAGCGCAACTACAGTCAGTAGTCAAGACATTAATAACCAGATCACAACGATTGACTGATGACGATAATAAACATCAAGAACTAGAACAGGTGAAGTTGGCATTAAAACAAAATGGTTTCTCGTCCAGAAATATCAAGAAAGCGTTAACACCAAGGGACCCAAAGCCAAAGGAAGAAGAAACATCGGTATCCAAAGCGCTGCTATATATATATATATATATATATATATATATATATATATATATATATACATGGTGTTTCAGAAATAAAGGTAATCCTTTAAATGGTAGGTAAAGGCAGTAGAGCTAATTTACCTTGACAAGTATAGGTCAAAAGTTTAATGAATTTTGGTTCCAAAAGGATCCAGGGTCAGAACCGAATCCGAAATTCAATAAAACTTTAAAATTAGTTTTCTGTAAAACTTCGTTTTTGACCTATACTTGTCAAGGTAAATTAGCTCTACTGCCTCCCCTCTACCTACCAATTAAAGGATTACCTTTGTTCCTCAATCACCCTGTATAGTCAAGACAGGATTCAAACACCCAGACTATTTTTTGGCTCGTTGTCATCTCGCTCTCTTTCCGTAGTCATAGTTCAGGGTCATAGTTTTCCAGTCATGACCGAGCAAGACAAGAAAGGTTCCCTTAAGTCACTCTTCTCGACTTACAAATAATCTTTATGAGACGAAAGTGGACACAGTGTGATCGTAATAGAGATAGATGATTAGGGTTGTATTTTTCACCATATCTTCAAGTACGTAAAACCTATCAAAATGGACCACCGAAAATGTCAAGTAAACCACTGCGATAGAGTGATTTGACTTAATGATGTTCGGCAACTAGAACTGACCATATAATAAAGTTTTGAATTACGCATGCGGGAACGTCCAGAGTGACTTATCCAGAGTCTTGACTACACCAAGACTACATAGTGCCATGGTCTCCAATAGAACAGTGGTGAGGGGATCACTGACAGTATAGACCTGACTAGGCTCTCCATACTGGAGATAGAGATCTAGGATCTAGAGATAGTTCCATCCTAGAGTTGATAAATGGATAAATCTTTTCCTCAATGAGGCTTGAACTAATGTCGGTTAGAAATAGTTTTGTCCATTAAACACATTGGCAGAATATGCACATCTAACAGCGATCACGGCGGAAGAGTCTGCATGTTTCATTTTTGATTCCTGCTATTCTAGCTCTAATATTCCCAGGATTCGAAGGAAAATGAAGTTTCATCAAAGTCGAGCCGGTACTTTTACTCTTACATTACTAGACATGAGAACGGACACATATAATAGAGATTAGAAATTAATACCAAAGTACGTCTTATTGTTTTGATGATACATATATATTGATGATACATATGTATACAAAGACAAAATTAAAGCAAAGAGATTATATAAAAACAAATGCCACGTTCTACGTAGAAGTCTAAGGAAGTACCCTCATAACTACACGGAATGCTCTCAGTGAACGTTTTGTAAGTTAAATATTCCTAATAAACTGAATGAAGAAATAACAAAAATTGGGCATCTTAGAGAGATATGGTAGGTAGGTACGGTAAGAATACTGTAAATGATAATGAAAATAAACTAATAGCAATTTGT
Organism: Agrypnus murinus; assembly: GCA_929113105.1. Lineage (NCBI taxonomy): Eukaryota > Metazoa > Arthropoda > Insecta > Coleoptera > Elateridae > Agrypnus > Agrypnus murinus. Next base: position 86,093,238 of record OV816023.1, on the reverse strand, counting down.
AAATAAAATCAACTACGAATTCAGAAAGGATTTTATCAGCATTATTGATATACAAATACACAAGCCAGTTTACTCAGCCACTAGAAATCTAAACTCACTAAATGAGATGAAAAGAAATCTAAAAACGATAATCGACTACACCATAACGATAAAAAAGCCAAATTGAAATTGCAAGACATACGAGCATGTAGAAGGGCAACATGCGTAGTAACCATTACTTGGTCCGACTAAAAATAGCGTGCCGAGAAAAAAAACAAGAAAGAGAAATTATTATAATTAAAATTAAAATGCGGATCAAGACTATCACTTGAATTGCACATAGGGCGATGATTTAAAAGTTTGTGAAGTGCATTGGCAAAGTGCTCGTTAAATTCATCTGGACTTATTTCCACCAAATTTTTAATCGGTATTGTATTACTTCTCTGTCAATTTATTATGTCCCAAATACATTTCTTTGGGTTATTTGATTTTTTTATTAATCTGTCATTAGCCTCTCGTTAAGAGTTTTTAATTTCAGATTTATAGTGAGACCGAAAAGCATTTCTATTTGTTCATGTAGTATCTAAGTACCATAAAAATATTCTATTATACTTATATCTATGGCTATACGTCACAGCACTTTATATTTCGTACTGTACCGAAACGAACTACACAAAATTACTTTACTCATTTCTGAGAAAAATATTTCAATTACTTGTAATTTATTACCAACAAGCAGTGTAACAAAATAGTATTAGCTTGACAGTGAGTTGTCTTAGTGGGCAATTGTCTTAGCGGCTAGTTGTCCCAGCGGCAAGTTATACCTAACCCCGATTAGGTGTTTGATAATTTACTATACAGTTGCACTGCAACATTGCACCTCTGTATTATTCTCTATACACTGTGTCCCAATTTCGATGCTCACCATTGGTATCTCGGTTATTAGAAGACATAGAGCAACGGTTAAATGGAGAATGTTTTGCAGAATTCAATACTCGCGACATATCTCATTTCAAATTTGTCCTAACATTTTTAATTTCTAAAATATTTTGAAAAATTCAAAATTTGCCTATTTCGTTATTCCTCAATAACTCGATAACGCTTAATCTGACCTCTTTTAAAGTTTTACATTGTTCAGACACTTTTTTAAGACAAATTATTTGATATAAACAGAAACCCCCGATTGTTATTTCTTTTTAAGTTATTAGCGCTATCTTTTGTTTTTCATATGGCGGCCATATTGAATTTTCGGTTAGTTAGGTAGTCCTTAAAAAGTGCTTTTCAACGATGTATAACATGCCTGAGAAATTTTTAGTAATAAGGAAGATATTAATAAAAACGTAAATTAATCTTTATTATGAAATTAGTAGGCTGGAAAATTAAACACCAATGTCAAATGAAAGTGAAAAGATATTCTAAGTAATACTGTAAAATAAAGAAACGATACTGACGTTTAATTTCATTATTAACAAAAAACAGGCTGTCCAATAAAATTAGTAAGCCATGGAATTAAACATCAGTGCGAAACAATGAAACAAAACGATAACCTGTCAAAGTACAATTAGTGCTGCAGAGATAAGTTAATTAAAACTACTTGTAGTTAGTGATAAGTAATTATTGTCAGGTATTAAGATTTATAAGTATTAATAATGGCACATACATATTCAAACGAAGAAAAAGTTGATATGTTGGAAGTGTATTTCAAAGCAAATAAAAACACTGAAAATGCGTGCACGAATTATGCAGAGCGTTTTCCAGAAAGACAACAACCACATAGGACAATTTTTAGATGACTAGTTAGCAATTTACAAAACTTTGGAAGCTTCGAACAAAAACGAGCTAACTATGAAATTAATGATGCTGATACACGTCGAAATAATATTTTGCAGAACGTTAAGAACAATCCCAGCACATCAGTTCGTCGTGTGGCACGAGAAACAGGGATTTCAAAATCTACTGTTCACAGAACCTTGAAGGAAAACAAGTATCACCCTTACAAAGCAACAATTGTACAAGGTTTAAGTGATAATGACTATCACCGAAGATTACAGTTTAGCAGGTGGTACCTTCCAAAATGTGAATATGACGCTAATTTTCCTAGGAAAATACTATGGACAAATGAAACACGATTTACCAATTGTGAAGTGTTCAATAGGCATAAGTATCATCATTGTTCTACTGAAAATCCACATTTGGTAAATCAAAGAAGATTTCAAGTTCGATTTGGTTTTATGTGTGGTGCGGTTTAATTGGTATGAAATTTTGTTTAAGCTGAAAGTTTTTTAAGCTCTTTTTTTCGCTTTAGATAATCAGTTAATAGGTTCTTTCATCTTTGATTACAATTTAACTGGTAATTGATATTTGGAGCTACTAACAAACGAGAGAATGCCTGCTTTGAGGCAAATTATTAATCCCGAGAACATGCAAAACATCTGGTTCCAGCAAGATGGTTGCCCGGCCCATAACACTCGTAACGTGCAACATTTTTTGAGAGAAAACTTTAATGAGAGAGTGCTTTCAAATAATGGACCCGTGCAATGGCCTGCAAGATCACCCGACATTACCCCCCTTGACTTTTATTTATGGGGTACCACTAAAAACGAAGTATTTGATTTTGAACCGCCAGAAACTCGAGAAATTTTTGAACAAAGAGTACTAGATGTGCTACGATCAGTAAACGGAACAATGCTACGTAGAGTTTGTAAACTCTACTAGAACAAGGTGTCAGAAGTGTATGGAACAGAATGGTAGTCATATTGAACAATTTCTTTAAGTGAACTTTAAGTACTTTTTATTTCTATGATTTTTTTATCGTTTCTTTATTTTACAGTATTACTTAGAATATCTTTTCACTTTCATTTGACATTGGTGTTTAATTTTCCAGCCTACTAATTTCATATTAAAGATTAATTTACGTTTTTATTAATATTTTCCTTATAACTAAAAATTTTTTAGGCATGTTATACATCGTTGAAAAGCGCTTTTTAAGGACTACCTAACTAACCAAAAATCCAATATGGCCGCCATATGAAAAACAAAAGATAGCGCTATAACTTAAAAACAAATTACAATCGGGGGTTTCTGTTTATATCAAATAATTTGTCTTAAAAAAGTGTCTGAACAATGTAAAACTTTAAAGGAGGTCAGATTAAGCGTTATCGAGTTATTGAGGAATAACGAAATCGGCAAATTTTTGATTTTTCAAAATATTTTAGAAATTAAAAAAGTTAGGACAAATTTGAAATGAGATTTGTCGCGAGTATTGAATTCTGCAAAACATTCTCCATTTAACCGTTGCTCTATGTCTTCTAATAACCGAGATACCAATGGTGAGCATCGAAATTGGGACACAGTGTAATAGATCCTACCCCTCTACTGATTTACAAATATGTATATGAAACCATTGGAGAGTCTTCAGGATATTTTTGAAGCCCTTGAACTCCGATGCATCGCAGCTCCCTACGATGATACCTACGCCACTGATTTGGAAGTTTTAAAAATTAGTTTTACCAATTCCTACTTCTGTTTTGATTACGCTGCAATAGGAAGCAAATCTATATAAAAGCCTTACGAAGATTTTTTCAAAAAAATTCGAAGAATTTGAATCAAAGGAGATAATAAACAAAAAACTTTTATACACTCCGCAACATAAATTATCTACCCGCGTTCATTGTTCTACCCCTCAGTTAGCTTTTGAGAAGCTGTGGAAAGGAGAGAATGAAAGCGTGTTTTAAACTTTTTTTAATTTAAGTTTAATATGAATTGCAGGATGAACGCCCAATGCGAACGACGCAAACTATATGTGGTTGCCCCGCGGGTCTGCGCTTCCTACCCGTGCCACGACCTCGTGCTCCCAACCCCGTCGAGCGCGACTCTCTGGGGACTCATGGATGACCGTTATTGCATACATACACGCCGATATTAGTGCTATACCTCATTTCGATAGAATACGGCTACGACTCTTATGTCCAATGGGTTTATAATTACACGGAGAATCATTAAACCTAAATTATTTCTGAATACTAACGATTATTTGAAAATTTAGGACAAAGGTAATCCTTTGCCACCGATGTTATTATTTCGAATGGTCCTGCAAAGATTACTAATCCACCCCTTAATGTGTTTATCTGTCTTGCAGGACACGTATTAAAATGTCTCCGGACTAATCCTTGTGAAAATAATCCGGGTCTAAAGCACATGATGTAAAGAAGTAGTGGTGTTCATATGTCTACGTTAATCCACATTCAGACTCGTACTGGATACCGTCTACGACCTTTAACGCTTTAACGACACATCAACTTCAAGTTAACAAACATACGATGAATAAACAACGTTCCCCAGAGATTTTAGTATAAAATACAATTTTAGCCAGCTTAAATATTTTAAAACGACTCTCTTAAAAATCTTCCTGTCCAAATAAAAATGATCCTCGGGGTTTACAACTTCGCTAATCATACATACAGAAACCCAAATTAACTCCCGAGGGAACTGAATGATTGGACTCAGATATTTATTTACATTAGCCATCGGCTGATCCAATAAATGATAACATACATTATTTCCCAGTCCGTGATAGAAACGATAAAAATTCTTCTACTACCTAAAACTACCCACTAGTTCGCCTGTCGTTCGTAGGTATAATTAATTCCCTTTGACACATCATAGTTACCAATGATTAAAAATTGTACCTTTCATTACAATCTATTAATACTGCACGCGACTCAGTAGTGTGAATAATACGCTGTTGAACATTAAACGTGACTAAAGGAATATACGCATTTACATTACCTTCATGAACCTCATCAGTAGGTCATACAATTCTATCCTACCATGAGCTAATACATAACTGCGAATGAATTTATGAATGATTTTCAAAAATTGTCCCAATTTTACATATATATAAAGTCAATTGCTGCTGCTAATTTGATAACCATATCATGGTCTTCTATCAGTCAACAATCTCATATGCATAACTTTTGTTTATAATAATCATCGTTGGATAGTCTAGTTAATACAACTAAACCCTTCAATTTCATCTCTGTTGTGTATTTTACACAGCCAGGGACTTGTAGAATTGGATAGTTAAATGTTCTAGCATTCCAGCTAACTGCAATGCCTAATAGGACCCTTTGGTATAGTTTCCTTAATATTTTCGTGAACTATTATCCTCTTATTTCTCCTCACTATGTATCTGAATAGTTACCAATCAATCTAGCTTCAAATCCACCTTTTCAATCCACAAACAATCTTTTTTATACATATCCATTATGTGCATCCACATCTAAAACCATATGGCTGTATAGTTCGTTTCCAGAGCCTAAAAATATTTTTTTATATTTGCGTGTCCTAATGGCTTCATTAGGACACGCATGCGTGTCCTAATGAATTTTTTTAGAATACTGTAAACAGTAACATTTTATTTTTTAAAGTTAATATCACAGTTAGACAGCTGTTCTTAGAATGTCAAACTTATCTTATTTACGCAGTGAACTCTTATAACTGGAATGCAACGCTTGCAAGACTAGTCTTGCAGGCCACATAAATGCGCTGAATAATAAATAGCCCTGTTAAGGGCGTAACGGTTTTTACTTTATTATTAACGAAATTGTAAATTTTGATACTGTCATCATATGGGATGCATTGTTTTGTGTATGTTCAATAGCTCACGATAAACTTAACGTAATAACATTCAGTTTATAAAATTATATATCTTTACCTTATAAGTCCAAAAAATCCGTTGAATAATTATTTTTGTTAACAAAAATCATTCTTTGCTGAAAATACTATTGAATTTATACCTCATTAATTTCTTTGACAAATAAGGTATTTATTCTATGAAATGAAATATAACTATTCTTATTTCATCCAAGTTTTTAATTCATTAAGTAGCAATTATTTATGTCACAAATATAGTAGCATACATTCTACTTTGAGTTTATAATAATTTTCAACAGTACGTATAATACACCTGGCAAATTCGAACGAGGTTCTGCTGCTTAATAGCGGCTCATTACTAGCGGGTTTTGCGTATATGAGATAAGAATGAGAATTTCTACGTCACGCGGATTAAGCGAAGTTATGTAAAAAACAATTCAATAACTTCCAGTGTTGCCAACTGTTATACTACTTACCAAAATATCCCTAACAAATTTTATTTAAAACTAAGTAATTTTTTAATTATTTAATAACAAACGAACGCAAATAGAAAAAATAGTATAAAGTATTCGTTTCATAAGACGTTTTAACGCACTTGTCCTCCTCCAAACTCGGACGCGTGCGCTAAAAACGTGTCTTATGAAACTAATACTATTCTGGATTCCGGAAAATTCACCGACAAAACAAGAAATAGTAGAAGCCATTAAATAAACAAAGAAAATAAAAGCCTCTAGAATCGACCATATTACTGAAATGTTGAGGATAACAGAAATTATCAAGCCACTTATGGATAAAATAATCAAAGAAGTTTTTAGAACTAGTTTTCAAATTTTCAAAGAAATGTGACAAAACACAACGGTTTTAGAACGGGAAGGTCGTGAGTAGATCAAATTAACAGTTTTTTATAGATTTGGAGAATGCCTTCGATTATTTAAACAAAAAATGATGAACCGGAATAGAGAGATCCGGCAGGATATGTTGGGAGATTTAGATTTCACAGATAATAGATTAAATGTTTTATCACGCAATGCCAAGCACGCACAATAGAGGATCAACAAAATGAAGGAAGAAGCATGAACTGTGAGACTAAGAAGCAATATAAAGAAAACCAAGCAACGTTCATAAATGTGGAAGCAGTTCACTAGAAGGGATGGAATAATGGAAAGTGTTAGTGAAGTTACCTAATGAATTTTGAAAGATGTTGCTACAAGAATAAACAAAGCAAGGGGGTGTATTTACAACAGCCTAGCGTTTGGAATGCAAAATAATATTTTAACTAAAACTAAAGTGACAATCCGGTTCCGGAACATGGTTAGTCCCAAGTATAGTAAAACACAAACAATAGATCATTTTCATAAATCATAAAGTTTTCCAAGGTAATGGCCAGGCAGGGAGATTTGCTTGCCGATTAAGTTATGCCGTAGTTAAGTCTACGTAGTTGTACGCTTAAGATAACGAATAGTCATTCATCGCTGGTTGTAATTGTATATGCACGATGGTACGGGATCACGCACTCGACTGCAGCATCGGCAAGGTCGTACTCGGCCTTGGTAATGACTATGTATAATAATAAATGTCAAAGAATTTGAGGTAAAAAGAAATTTTAATAATTAATACGAATAGGAATTGGAATAGTTCAGGGATAACATTGAAGGATATCGTATCAATTGAGAAAAAAAACCTCGAGTTGTATTATTAAATCTGTTTATTTTTGTTCAATACTTTTTGGGGTAGATAGGAATATCTACCTCATTCATTATAGGTCTCCATTAATTTTTACTTGATTGTAATTAATAAAGACAAAGTGTTCATTTAACTGTTTCCAACAGTGTTACTTTAATATGAACTCACCAAATTATTTAAAAATTAATAAAAAATATATAAGAACAATTTTTTTGTCATTGGCTGTTGCAAGAGATTTTTTAATTGATTTTAGTAATATTTTCATCGCTAATTTCAAATCTGAAATAGGTTTTTCGCTACATGCTCTGGTTTCCATACAACTTGATGTTGAGTATAGAGCGTACCATATCAAGTTAATATATTAATGATATGATTCCCTATGATTCACCACCTATCCTATAACTTCTGACATTTTTTTTGTGCAGGGTATTGTGTCCTTAGGAATGCTTCGTTTATTTAGAAATAATTATTAGCATACTTTTGTATTAAAAGCCTTAAATGTGAAATAGTTTTATTTAAAAAAAAATCTATTAGTACCCCACTTTTACTTAACACGGGCATCTAAGTTTTTGACACATAGTTTCTACGTTTCTTGCTCTGGCCTTTGAGAAGATTAAAGCAGATGCATTTAACGGACCTAAATACGAACCCTTGTCCATGACGAAGACTTTGCCATGAAGATTAATAACAAGGAGAAAGTAGCGTTATTATACAAAACTTCCTTGGCAACAAAAAAGCTCCTAACTATGAAGTTATGGTTACTACAATGCTGTTGGCTTTTCGAAATCTTGGTTGCAGTATGAGTGTCAAGCTCCATTTCCTATATAGTCACCTCGATCGGTTCCCAGAGGACCTTGGCGCTGTAAGTGACGAGCAGTGGGAGCGTTTCCATCAACATCTCATGAGGACGGAAGAACGCTCAAAGGGCAATAGGACAAGTATATGATGACAGACTACTGCTGGAGCATTAAACGAGATTGCCCTGAGAAGGTCTACAAGAGCAAGAGCTACAAGCGTAATTTTTTTCCCGAATAGGAGTATCTAAATTTTCATCCATATCAGTTGTTACGAATCACCTATCTATCGCATTTATGTTGAAATGTTAAGATATGTATACGTTAATTTAAAGTAAAAATCGTTAAAAATCGTTTGCAACTATCCATATTTGAGTTGTATAATATATTTTATTTATCGGAACTGATTTTTTTGCCTTCATGTCATTATACGAATCGTCAAATTTCGCGAAAATGAAAATGTCGAATTGCAAAAAATCTAGAGCTTAGAGAGCAAAACTACAGACTACAGATTTGAACTCAGCGCCTTCAAATTAAGTAAAAACAAGTACTGTAATAAATGCAACAAAACTTTTCTTCCCCAGTGCTATTGATAATCGATTTTTTTGTTTTTCTGTGGGGGGGACGATTAACAAACATTTATTTAATGCATGATCGTATAACACATCTAATACAGAGACATTTGCAAAATATCAAAAAAGTGGTCTGCCTTTCTTGCTCCAAAAAGGAGCACACGTCTTGAGACTTCCTGAGAATGCAAAACTCCAACACAAACACAAAAATGAATTTATAGGATTATGTTGAATTGCGAGTATGATATTTGTATTACAAAAAAAATTTCCATGCCCTGAGAGTATTTTTATAAACCATTATCAAACTTTACAACCACCTTCATTGGCAATGCCTTTTTACAAGAACTTTCCGAAAGAAAGGTATTTCTGAGAATAGTATAGATTGTACAACTAATGAATGGAATGATGCCAAGCTCTCCACCAACGATGACATTTAGCCACTCAGTTGTTTTAAAACAAAATGGTGGCCTAATTCCCCGCTTCCTAATAGCCCTACCCACTCGTGCATGTATCAGATTCTTTTGACGTCTATACATTAGCCAATATCGATTGTGTGGTATTATACCTTGCCTACGATATTGGCGATTATAATTAGGTCTGTTTACTTCGCAATTGTTTTTTCTTGGTCCATGGTATAGTTGTTAATTGTTGCTAGAGTGAACTACTGCCCTTCAAGTTGAAAATTACTAGGATTATGATGTAATCACTCTTTTGTTCTGCGAATTAAATATAATTATAATCATTGCTTTTACTTACCTAATTTCTTAATGTCTCTGTTTATTGTTTTCAAATAAAACACTGAATATGAATATGAATTATTGAAAAAAGTACAACTCCGATGGATATCAATATTAAATAGTTTACTGTTAAACATGTCTTTATAAGTTTCAAGCGAATTATTGAAAAAAGTACAACTCCGATGGATATCAATAGTAAATAGTTTACTGTTAAAGAGGTCTTTATAAGTTTTTCGAAGTTTCACATTCACACGCAGTAAAAAAACGTGAACATATTTTGCACTAACAGGTCTCTAGTTATAACTTTGCAATTTGAAAAGTTACAAAAATTAGCGGGAATTTCAAAATTATACAAATCTAAACATAATGTAGGTACTATTAGTTATGTACAGGTACCTGTTTTTGGTCTAGTCAATATAATCTTGATCTCTAAATTTTGCTTAGATGTTCATTACGTTTTAAATTGTACAGCTACATTAAGTTATTTAAAGATTTGTAAAATTTTGAAATTCCCACCAATTTTAGTAACTTTTGAAATTGCAAAGCTTCAACAGTTTATAACTAGTCGAAGTCAAATATAGCAGACAGCTGATTGTCGCCATTTTTTGTTAGTGTCGTTGTTGCGTGCACACTTCTCCTGTCAAACACACTGTCAAGTGTATATTAGTGCCAATTCGTTTTATTTACTCTAGCTAGAGTAACATGAACACCAACAAACGTTTTTTACCTTTTTAGATCACTTTTTAACGGCTTCTTTTCTTAAAAAAATTTAACTTATAGTGGATTTTGTTACACTTTTAACATAGAATACTATTAGATTGAATATTCAATCTGTATAGAGTCAATTAATTAACTAAGTTAATAAATAATATATATTAAGTTCTATTGTCGCCACTTCATACCACTATAGCTTTCAAGAAATTGTATGTAAAATGCCATATATTACATATTTATATCTTACATATATTAGGCATGTGTAAAACAAGGAGTCTAGGCATTTTTTAATACGCAAAATTTACGAAAACTTTCAATTACATACCTTTTAAGTTAATTTAAATATTTTAAAATAATATCAGTAGCATAAAAGAAAAAGTAATCCGAAACCGGTCCTAGAGCTTAATATTGGGATATAATTCACATTTGTTTAATGTTTAAAATGATTGTTAATAATACTGAAATGGGCAAATCCTAACATTAAATCAATAAAATTAACAGACGGACAAAAGATTAGAACACAATTGAAAATATAAACATTGTCATTAGTTAAAACGTTGCAAGTTGAGGAACCCGGAAAATCCTACAGGAAGGCGTCGTTCGAGGGACGTAGCTCATACCCCGGGGAACTGACCGAGATGCCAGCCGTGGGGACCACAAGCTCTGCCTTTTGGGAATGCGCAAACTTTGAGACCACCTGGCATGTTCGTTTGAATAAAGAACATAAGTATTGGCATTTTGATCTATATACGCTTCTTAGAATTGGTATAAATGTTGTTGGAACCTGAAGGATGTCTAAAGGAGAAAATATGGGTAGAGATCTCTTAATTTCTACTTTTCAAAGACTTATTGTATGATAATCTTAATGAATGTATTCATTTATTTATGGGGTGGTTTTTCATAAATTTGAGAATGTTTAAAAAAATTGTCAAGCCATAAAAATTCTGCATCAAATCAGAGTTGCTCTGAAATAAAACAAACAAAAATGCTAATCAAGCTGCAACTTTTTATGTTTGTTTTCCAGGTAGTGGGAAATATATGGAAACTGGAAATTTTATGAGCATTTCACATCAAAAGTCTAATTAATTCCATGTTTTTAGAACAGTTTGTTATTAAATAATTAGCTAATTAAAGCTATCCTATTGTAATTCATGAAGAATACAGCTGTATCTACTATGTAGTAGTAAAAAGGGGATAAATAAGAACCTAAAGGTATTCCGTTGCATAAGATCTTATATCTTCAAAATTTGTATCTGAAATAATTAATTCAGTTTCTACATTTATTATTTAATTAATTATACAATTAATCTTATCTTAATAATTGAATGTATTAAATATTGATTAAAATAACATTAGAAAAGGATATTTGTAAACTAAACCATAACACAGCTAAAACTAAATTTTTCACGCATCTGGTTGGTTGGGATGTCGAAAGAGAAGTTCAGGTGAAAGCATACAGTGGTACAAAATTTTTAATTGAGAGGCATCTCATTTTAACAGCAAAATTGCTAACTGTAATATTAGTAGTGTATACGTGGCTGGTCGAAGCGCAGAGAGTTAGCTGGCGGGCGAGGTATACGACTCCCAGGGGACACCGTCATGGGAGCGCATATTTCCCTGTCTGTGCGCTGCCGTTCCCCCGGTACCTCCTGGGGCCCGCTGCTGCCGCTCACCACCCCGCAGTCAGTGGCGGAGACGAAACAAACTCGAGGATAACATGAGAAGACAGGAAAAAATAAAACTTCTTATTTCAGAATTCAAATATTAATATATTTAAAAAGTTTCTCTTTTCGATAGCGAAACAGATAAAAATCAGGAAAAAAGCTAATATCCTTTAGTTTTATGAATATGATGATAAGTCTTTGTAATTTTAATTTGAACAAAACAATCTACTCCCTGATATTTAGGGCAGAACCGCACACGCATAATCCTACACTTTGTGTTTCACTAAGATCGAAACGACTAATTACCAAAGAACTTTGTCTTAAATTTATCGTTGCGTTGAGAAGTAGAAAAGTAAATGTTTGAAGGCGTAATACAAACTTTTCCTGTAGATAAGAATTTGATACGGCTTTAAATATTTATTACCATAAAAATTAGAGGCTTTATAGACCACACATCTAGTGTTCAGAATTCAAAAATGTAGATAAGAGACATAAAAGTTAAAATGATTTGCGATTATAGAAAATAGATCTACATGTATGATTCCACATGTTTATAGATCGCTATAAGAAAAATAGCGTTCAAAGATTTTCTATATACGCTGTTTTTCATTTAAAAAATCATTGACTTAACTGAATAATCTAAATCACTTTTTCTATTCTTTAAAAACGTCAATAAAATTTTAATTCAAATCAGAAAATTAATATTAATGGAAACTTGTACTTTTAAGTTGAAATTGATCTCATACATAATATCATAAAACAAAAGATAATCTGGAGTATTTGCTCTGTAACATATAACAGTGGAACATCCATACATACTATAACGAGCTTGTTCGGGGTATATATCCTATACTCCGAGTGGTCTTTATAACCGGCGCCACTGCGTGGTGGAAATCTTACGTTCTAACGAAGAAAGAAACCTGACATAAAAGCAGCTTTCTTTTGCTATGAAAACGGCGTTCTTAATTTCAAGGTTCGTACCCACATTATGATTATATGAGTTAAATGAATTGGTCATTCACTGACCAATACCAGTTGTGTTGGTTGCAACCAAAAGTACCAATAATACATATTTCTCCTTCTCTAGTTACTCTAAAACTCCTGTTAAGGATACAGAAATAAAAGGCCTTTGGTACCCCGTTATTGAGTTTCTTCTAAAAGTACTTTCATGCATACATGGTGTTATGGGAGAACACCACACACCTGGAGTATTATACTATTAGAAGTATGTTTATACGAATATGCAAGGCTTACTATATTTTCGTATGAATGGGCGTTCTGGGCATTATTTCTAAAGGTTTGCGGTTTCATATAGAGGCTGGGAAAAGTTGAAGACGCTGTTATACGCCATAGTCTACGTCTCCATGTTTTGTGCTTAAATAACAATAAGCGTGGTCAACAGGAGTTACAACTTATTGATTGCATTCAGATCAGATTATGACATGTCAAGCTTTAACAAAATACTCGACTTTAGTAAGTAAGTATGACTAATGATTTTGCTGAAATATGAAGTAGCAAAAGTGTGGTTTCAGTAAACTGGTTTCTAATTTGATGTATGTCATCAAACTGATATTTTACTATGTCAAAATCTTCTGTTGCTATACAAACTACTTCTTATCAGGATATAGTAACAAAATATACTTTTTTTAAAGCAAATAATGACTGAGCTACAACAAACTTTAAAATTTGACTATATTTGATTAAAGCTTTTTACATTATACGCTAGATTATTTTTTGACTATGATCATGCTGAAACTGTAAACTTAATTTTCAAAGTACGAGAGCGGGTTGATAATTAGGTAGCTTCTACGTAGATAGCGCCCCTAGGCAAATAATTTGGTTATAATTTCCAAATTTCACCTTTTAGTTGGCAACGCTGAAAATTTAACAGTCATGTGTCAAATATATAAAGTAGCTATAAATTAGCCTCTAAACGAAGCTCTGTCAGGGGCACACCAGACCTATAACTGGGAGATCGGGGAGGCAAAACCGCTTAAAAAACAAGTCCCGCCACATCTGAGGTTGGATTCGATCGGGCAGTGGCCCCAACTACGGCTTAGTGAAGGGACTTTGAAGGCATAAAAGAGGGCTGGAGGGTTCCGATGTACTGAACCTAGGTTGGGGAATAGTTCTAATGCTGGACAAAGCGCGTCCAGTATGAAAGAGGACGGGGGGTGCCGGCGGGTGACCACGTATTAGGTTAATCGTTCCGGTACTAACCTGGTTAGCTAATAGAGGGTGGATAGGTAACCTCGCTCCTACCAGTGAGCAACTGCGAGCATGTGCCAAGCATATGCGCGCTGATTGAGCGTATCTCGATTACTTCCTTCTGAAAGGAACGTGGGGATTAAGTCTAACGACGGGAGCTCCACGTAAAACATTCTTGGATTCAAGTCAAGTGTCAAGTACTTGGTTGTGAGCAGTTCTTCAAATCAAATGTGTTTTAAGTTTGTATTGAAATCGAGATTGAAATGGATAACCATTAGTAACGCGCCGTCATTAAATTTTTTTTTGTATGAAAGGTTTAAAGAATAAAGAAATCTTGGAAGAGATAAATAGTGTTTTGGGTGACTGTGCTCCTTCGCACGTAATGTTAAAAAATTGGATGGTTTAGTTGCAACGCGGTCATACGAGTATCCAAGCTGAACACCGGTCGGGACGCCTTAAAAGTGATACTACTCTAGAAATGGTCACTAAAATACAGGTTATGGTGATAAAAGACTGACTGCTCAAATTAAGTGAAATAGCCAATGCCGTGGACATTTCAAAAGAGCGGGGCTGCAATATCATCACCCAAAAATTAGAGATGAAAAAGCTGTGAGCCAAAAAAAGTGCCGCGTTTACTCACAATGGTTTACACGTTTACTCATAGAAACGTGTACGAGTGCAACTGTATCACGAATGTCTGGGACGTTTTCAGAAAAACCCGTGAGACGATTTATTGGTTTTAACGTGGGTCCATTACTATACTCCAGTCTAAGCAATGAACAAAACCTGGCTGTTCGGCGCCAAAGAAACCCATAGTCACGAAGTCAGCTGGTAAAGTAATGGCGTCAGTTTTTTGGGACACAAAAGAATCTTGATGATTGATTACCTTCCAAAGAAACAAACGATAAACAGAGAATATTACGCTAATCTTTTGGATAAGCTGCACCGAAATTTAAAAAAAACGACCTGGGTTAGCGCACAAAAAGATCATCTTTCACTATGATAATGCACGGCCCCATACCAGTAGTGTCTGAATGGCTAAAATTCATGAACTGAAGTGTGATTGCGCTTCCGCACCCACCGTATTCCCCTGATTTGGCTGCCTTGGACTATCACTTATTTCCGAAGCTTAAAATTTTTTTAGGTGCATAGAGGTTTTTCATGGACGAAGAAGTCAAAGCCGCCAAAGACGGCTTGAAGAAAACACCTTCCGCGATGCAATAAGAACATTGAAACATCGTTGGAAAAAGTTTATAGAGCGTTTTGGGGATTATATTGAAAAATCTAAATATTTTTGTACACATCGAATGTTGTTTCATTGTTAGGCTACTAAATTACCATCTAGTCCTCGTATATTCGATCTGAATGACTATTACTAGCTATTAACTTGTATTGATTTTAATAAAAAAACCTCTCCAATTGCTAAAATTCTAATTAGTTCGTAAAACAGAAAAACATAAACAAATGAATGGCATACTCTTATTAATATTTTATTCAAACCCTTTTAGGTGCAGAATTCAACTTTGACACACCACAAGGTCAAGCTGTTTCAAAACTATATAAGTTTCTCAGTAGCCATTTGCTGCCAAAGATTAACCAGAACTGAAAATGCTGTTATTTTTAGTTAAGTTACGGAATATACTATTATCTGCCTATAACATAATAAATTTTATATTTATTTTATATTTAAACACATCTATCGTGTTTATACAAAATGTTTTTAATATTTGACTGTGTTACTTATACATAAAGCATGAACTCGAAAAATCCGTACACAGAAAAATTCTTATAGCATTTTCTTTAAAGTGCATAGAGTACTTATATTTCGAGTGAAGTTAGCTATAAGTCTTATGTCAAACAGGATATAGATATAAACGCAACCTATATAGCCTATTTTTCAAAATGCCATTAAATGAATAAAAAGTACATAAGTAGATTGTGCACAAATGAATGTGAAGTCCAAATATGTCAATACGAGGAATAGCCAGAAAGCGACAGTTACCCACATCCACGGTTTTGAAACGATTTTCAAATATTTGGACATTTGATAAAAGGTCTGTATTGGAAAAAAAGTCGCCCTACATGCCTGGAAGCAGAAAAAAGGATTGTTTAGCTCTTCAGAAGGAACCTCAATTTATCTTCGCGTGATGTAGTCAAGAAGGTAGGTGTATCACAAGCGTATATGCAGACTGCGAAAAGGTGATGCGGATTTAAGAGTAAAAAACTAAAAAAAGCTTCTCTTCGTACTGACAATCAAAACAAAACCGCACAAAGTGGAGCCCGTAAGCGCTATGACAACTTTCTTTAAAAACTCGACTGCATTGCTATGGACGACGAGACATACGTCAAATCGAATTTTAAACAACTGCCTGGAGAAGAATAGTATACGGTTGCTGATTTTAGAAGGTAGGTGACGAGTTTAAGTACCAAAAACATGCCAAATTCGTCAAGAAATATTTAGTGGCAGGCTATCTGACGTTGTGGAGATCGCAGTGCCTCTTTTATACCTCAAGGAACAATAAATCAACAGATTTATAAGGAGGAATACCTACAAAAGAGACTGCTGTCTTTCTTGCAATAGCATACTAAGTCTAGGCTTTTCTGGTTAAACTTGGCATGATCGCATTACGCGAAGGGTGTACTGGAATGATATGATAGCAACGATTTCCACTATGTTCCAAAGGACTGTATTTCTTCAAACTGCCCTGAATTAAGACCTGGTAGAGAGGTATTGGGCTGATACCAAACGACTACTAAAAAAACTCTTGGAGAAGCTACTATTTGAAAATTTAAAAGTAAAGTGGAAGAAGGTCTCCAATAACGTAACAAAAAACATGGTTCGGGCTCTTATGCAGGAGTCAGAGGAAGAGTCGGAAAATTTGCAAAAGGAGCGAAAGTTAAAAAGTTATTGTAATGTTAAAACCTTACTGACACACTGCTAATTCTAAACAAAAATTGCTTTTTTTCTTCTCAACATAACTTTTGTTTTTATTTTCTTCTATTAGTGTATGGATTTTTTCGAGTTCATGCTTTATCTTACACCAGATGGTTTGGATGGTGTTC
Source organism: Agrypnus murinus (assembly GCA_929113105.1). Taxonomy (NCBI): domain Eukaryota; kingdom Metazoa; phylum Arthropoda; class Insecta; order Coleoptera; family Elateridae; genus Agrypnus; species Agrypnus murinus. Next base: position 86,076,169 of record OV816023.1, on the reverse strand, counting down.
CATCATGCTAATGATCAATCATATTGATCAATGGTTTTAATAAACGAAACTGCTTAAAATGCTGAAAATAAAAGAAATAAACAAAAAATGGCTAATTAGATATATCGCTTTCATCAGTTTGAAAAACTCCTGAAAGAATCTCGATTTTGTTTTTATAATTTACCTAGTGACTACGTCCACAGTTCTTTAAGCGAGAAATGCGCCTTTCTTGACTGATTTCTTGAAGATTTCTATGAAATTTTCCAAATACACGGAATTTCTAAAAACACTTCATTTTTAATTTAGAAACGCCTCATTTACATGAAAAAACTTATTTTAGGGACCTACATAATATACACACCATTCTATTGAAAAAATACTACAAATGTACTATATTTAGGTTTTACTACAACACCCTGTATTTATACATGAAAGTATCTGTAGAAAATTTGCAATAACGATTTTCTTTAAATGGAGAGGATCTAGGGAGGTACTAAATATATAATTCTGTACATACTTTTTCGTTTCTTTTAAAGTCTACAAAATGACATTTCGCAATTGAATAATACAAAATGTCTTCCCTCATACTTGTTTTTATTGCTACTAGCCTTTTTATAAATATAAAATACTCATTACCTCATTTTCTAGGTTTTCTTTTTGTAGCAGTAGACGGCAAAAAACCTTAAACAGACTTGCCGGATCCGGACCGCTTGGGTGAGAGATCAGCACGCTAGTCACTACACTACCAAGTCTATAAATTATTATCAGCTATTATGACCGCACTGACTACAAAACAGTTATACAGTAGTACATATCCAACAGAAATAACTATATACAAAATCTCATTATGGTACCAAACGTATTTTTCGAAATATAGAAGACAAATGAAACTTTGACATCCTATAGCTCACAACCTAATAAGAATTGACCATAATTTATAAATGTATATTTGATAAAATATTTACTTATCTCAATGAATCTTCACTACCATTTTGTTTTTATTTATATAAATGAAAATATGACTTATCGCATGATCCCCAAACGGCCTCAGAATAAATTACTTAAATTATATGACAGTCATGAAACTTTATTTATTATTTCAAGAAATTCATTTTAAGAATTCATATTGGAAAATTGTATAAAAAATCTGGCAGTGTTTCATAGAAAAATCTTTAAAATTAGATCAAGTATAGCTCGCTAGATCTAATAAAACCTTGTTAAAAGGATACATGTCTCCCGATTTTATCTAATCTGGGTTGCATTTGTATTGTTGCGAAGGTGATAATGCGCTTTGCTTATTTTAGAATTTTTTTCAAATTTGGATTTTCATAATAGTGTTTCGTTTTTGATATAAGGACAGTTGTCTGTGTGTCGCTTTAAGAAAAAGCCATAAATGTAAGAATTAATCTGCAGGTGTCACTAATGTAAGGCACGATCGTGCTACTGATGTTTGGGCACTAGGATTATAAGTACGTACTTGAAGAAGGTATGACATACAAATAAATATTCAAATAGGAAAAACAATGAATTTTTAAATTTTAGGTAGATTATATTGTAGACAGTTTAATAATAGAATTGTCAAATTGTAACATTTTCATTCAATTCAATAACCGATTAATGAATGCTCAGTGCTGGTATATTATTGAACAACTTTCGAATGCTATTTGAATCAATTATAACCTACAAAATTAAAATCATTGTAAAACAGATTTTGATAGAAACAATTCGAGATCTAAGTACTTTACGAAAGAATAACTAATTAGTGCTCTGAAAATTATAGTTTCAGTATTTAGGAACTATATTAAACATTCTTTAATGTATATACATGGTCTTAAGTCATATAAAATAAACTTTTAAAACTATATCGAAAAGTCTATCATTTTCGTCCAAATTAGTAGTACAAATTAATAATAAATTAGAAAAGAGATCAATTTCTTTATCCACTTATTATTTCTAAATTATACAAGAAAGAGTTTCAACTCTCCATTTAAAAACAATAAACGTTTGACATTCTTAAATATTATATGACCAGGTATTTTAAATATTCATCTCTTTCTGTTTTAAGAAGGGGTGAGAATTTAAGAGATGAAATGCACTGAGTTAATTCTAAGGATACTTATCACTCGAAACAAAGATATTTAAGTTATACATATATGTAAATCAAATTAATGTTTAATTTTGTTTAAACAACTTTTAATATACAACTCTCCTTCCTGTGATTTACACAAGCAAATAGAAAAATGGAACAGATGAGAATTTTAAAAACTGGGTTTAACTTCGTCATAAAATCATTGAATATATGATAATTTCTTAAATGTCATCCTTTTTATATCAACTAATTACTTAATTAATAATTATTTTAAAATACTAATTTTTAGCTTATTTTTCAGGAAGTTCCGTAAATTATTTTAAAATATATACATTCATACCCAATTTAGCAGGATTCGGTTGTTTTCTTCTGGACATTTTCCTTTTAAACTATGTATAGATCTCTAAAACTATTTGTTCTAATGTAATTTTCTTCGAACACGTGGAAACTACAAACTTCCGTAATAAGTTTTCCACGTCACATGTTCAACGAAATTTTAGAACTGTCATTTAACTGTTTTAACTACAAACTGAACGCGTTAATAACAGGAGAAATTTTAAAGGAAAGTCGTTAATAGATTTGTTTATACATTTGGCGCCATTTAGAAATACATGCTGTCGTCAAGACGCAAAATCAAGGATTTAGTCAGCGTCGCGACGCGGCTTCAGAGATAGAACGCGTCGACTGGACTCACCACCGCGGCAGCTATAAACGCAAAGCGCGCGCATTTGCATCCCCTGGGAATTTACTGCGCGATGTTCTCAGTTACTACCTACCTGTCTGCTGAAACCTTAATTAAATGATAACACATGATAACAATATACGATCTTGCTATTGTTGCATTTTTATTTTCTTCTTAAGTCCTCGAAGGACTAAAATAGACTAAACTATAAAACTTGATTGCAACTTTATTCTTAAGCATCTTCTACAAAATTTCATTAACTTCAAAAATAACTAGATAACTTAAGAACTTAGATATATTGTTATTTATATCAATTCTATTTATATCAGTAACTTTACTGATGCATTTTATACTTAAAGAAAGACAAGTGAAATTTATTTTATAACCTTAATGGCGGAGCTGGATTAAGAATACTAAATAGGTACGCTATGAATAGGATTGTTACCAGGGCCGCGCCAAGCCTAATGGACGCTATCGTGCAAATTTGTGTATGCACCCTCAATCTATCTATCTTGATTTCTTTTAATAGGCTAATGTCACCAAAGTGGAAAATGTTTCTCAAAAAGTAGGGTCCCTAGGTTAGTCTGCTATGTAAAGTACTATCACAGTATAATAATAACCAGTAGGCTCACTCTCGCAAATATTGAAAGCCGATTCTCAGGACGTTGACAGCAGTTATGCTTGATACGCGCAAATGAACACATCAATTATGCTAGAGTCGTATAACTTTAGTTGCGCGTTGTGTAGTGGCTCCGTATGAAATAAATGTTGCAAAAAGACTCCATTCCTGTAATGATCCATTCCTTAGTAGGATCTTTTAGTTATGTTGATCAAATAAAGCTGTGAGTGTATGCCAAATATAAGGTATAGTGTCTGATTTTTTAATATAAGTAAATTTTTTAAATTTGCATGAAGTAAGCAATTCAAAAAGTAACTTGATCAATTTAAAATAGCCAATCTTTAAAATGGCCAATCTTTAAATGGCCCCGTACACTTCGGTTATTTTAAAATCGCTCGAACTGATACGGTACGTTTTGATGTTTACATTAAAATAGTTTTCGTTGGTCATTATATAAAAAAATTTTAACTAATGATCTTAAATTTTCAACAAATAAAATAAGAAGATTTGTACGCGTTTACAAATCTAAATGTACTTTTATTTTCAGATCAATAACTTCTCACTAATAAAAAAAATTACTTGAAACACCCTACATTGATGAGCGAAATACAAAATTATTATAATAAAAAATTTTGTTAACAAACAACAAAAACAAGCTTTAGTTTTGTAACGTTTGTAAATGGTGAATTATGTATGTACCTATTTAAGTTAATAAACTAATTATTCAAAAGCGTCAATTAATTTTGTTTTTTCGCACAATTCTATTTCCTCTTTTACTACCATTATAACAAGAGTTTTCAGTTTTTACAAAATTTACTTGCCGTAATAATACAATTTTTTCTAATACTTCTTTATAGGTGAAAAGGTTTCGAAACAGCACAATGCGCAGAAACCGAAATACGTATGAGCGTTCGAAATTGCGTCGCACGCGCATATCTTTCTTAATGCAGTAGCGTAGGTATATTTCCATTCTGTCTTGTTGCGTGTGCTTATATCTCACAATTATCTTTTTGCTACTTAGGTGAGTTGATTTAAGCTCCAACCCCTTCAATTGAAAGTGGTTATTTAAAGATTATAAAGTGTACTTTGAGATTTTCATAACATTTTATGTGCACATATTTTGCACCCCTTTTAATGAACAACATACGCGCCGCCACTGTACTCGCAGGTGACGTTCGCGCAGATCTTGATGAATCATTGTGATGTTTCGAAACTACGTGAACTCTAATACTTTTTTTTTAGATTTTTTAGAGCGAGACAGAATCCATGAACCGATGAAATTGACTCAAAGTGCAGGGCGCGAAGTCATCTGAATTTGAGGTTTTTCAAAAGGAAATAAAAAGGAATGAAAATAATAAATGTTATAAAAAACCAATAAAATGTATATTTAATTTATAAATTAAATAAATAACTGATAATAAATAAATGAAATATGTCGATTAAATACAGAAATCTTTTTTAACAAAAATAATTACGAATATACGCAGCCGTTTTGGTTAAAGCTTTTCACACAAACGACAACATCATGTAGCATGTATTTCTGTTTGCCCATTGGGTCAAATTTGATTGGTTTTGAAAATTCGGTCTACTGCGCATCCATGGAAACGCGGCAACTCGATTCGATACCTATACCAGTTTAAGTATAAAAAATACCGAGTTTAGTGTATTGTTTTTACCTACTTAACATACTTAATCCTTACGCGGAGGTATTATCGAGACTATCTAAGCAGTTGAATGCTTGTTCTAAATAAGTTTAACCATTAAAATTAAAAAAAAAAAATCTAGTAATATACAAGTAGATCATGGATGAAAACAATTTACTGCACTAGTTATAATTCATTCATTACTTGGAAAAAAACTGTAATTCATACTGTAATCAATTAGATTTAGTTGCAAATTTGACTAAGGTGCCAACTGTACTAAATTGAATAGTTTAATGGTTAAAATTGATTTCCTCAAAATTCTCAAAACATAAGTCGACACAATCATGAGAAGAGGATGTAAACATATAATTAAAAATTTATATTTATCAAATAATTAATAAATAAGTTACTTATGTAACTGCCCATAGGACGGCGCGCGGCCCTAATTGTTACCCCTTCATAACCGCACATTTAATAACATATTAACGAACGATGTATAAGAACTGAATTTTATTTAGAAGCAAAATATATGAATATTATTATACGCTTTCAAACTAATACAGACCTATTAGTCAGCATGACTGTATAAGACGTCTGGTTGCGAATATTTAGAAGTAATCATCATACTGTAACTCAATTTATCTACTAAACCTGATTGCCTGATATGTATTTATTAAAGCTTTGAGAGAATCGGTAGGTTACAGTATAAGTTCCTCAGAAATACTTCTAAGATACACTACTACAGGCCAAGAAGGTCTAATAATAATAATAACGCAGTGGCGTAAATAGGGATGTGCAGAGCGTTCGAGGCACACAGGCCCGCAAAATAGAAGGGCCCGCGGCATAGCGCCGAAAAAAGTGGATGCAGGGGCGTATTATCGTAGAAGCCCATGAAGCCCGGGCTTCGAGCGCAATTTTTAGGGGCGGCACGATTCATAGAACTGAATACGTAAAAATAAAAGCAAATGGAAATACGCGCTTGATTCTATTTACAAAAACCTGCGAAAGAGTACAATTATACTTGTATGACTATTTCCAAAATGTATGAAAAATCTGATTTTTACTAATGAAATTGCATATTAAACTACGAATTAATATTAAACAAATACCATTATTTAAAAAGTGTTCTTAAAAAAGTTTATTTTTACAGTTAAAGCTCAAGAATGCAACAGGCTTATTCGTTTTTTTAGATGACTAAAGGCATATCCACAGATCTAGATAATCCAGTTAACTGGCACATTGACGACACCTTGCAGGATAGCATTTGGCAATATCTTTAGCTGATCACATAGCTAGATTTGGAACACTGGCAAAGATCATCCCGTCATATCTGTCATACACAACTGTCGATGAATTGATTATGCAGATTGGAAAGCAGTTAGAACAAAACATCGTAAATGAAATAAAAATGCGAAGTACTACTACTCAATTATTGTGATTCCACCCCGGGCATAAGTCATCTGGATCAGTTGACTTTTGTAATTCGATATGTTTTTCCGAATGGCGTACCTGTAGAGAGTTTTATATGCTTTATTCCTAATGCTGGCCACAATTCCAAATGACTATGTCAAATAATTTTGGAAAAATTAATGATAGATATAGAGAGCTAGAGACTGATATTATGGACTGCCGAGCACAGAGCTATGACAATACAGCAAATATGTCTGGTTGCTATTCAGGTTTGTAAGCACGATTAAAAGCATCAAACCGCTAGCGACTTATGTTCCATGTGCAACATATTTGCTAAATCTTGTTGGAACATCCACAGTTGGTTTTTGTGAATTTTCGACTACTTTTTTGGTATCAAACACGAGTGATATATAATTCTTTTCACAATCACAATTTTTACAATTCAAATTGCCTGTGAAGAGTTTTTCTCCAGTTTTTCTTCCTTTAGTTAATAAATTAATGACAGAATTTTCAGAGCGGCGGAAAGCGTATTTTGAGTCAAACAGGGGCTTTCGAGTCCTTACAAAATTGAAAACATTAAATCGTGCAGAACTTCAACGAAGCTACTCTAACTTCGTCAGAAGACCATGTGGAAGATTAATTGGGAGTCGAACTCCTTCAACTGAAAGATATTTTATCAGAAGCACACTCGAGCTTACTTAAAACAATAAAAACAAATAGGATCACTGGAATAGCTATTCCCAAATGTGGAGAGAGCATTAAGAATCTTCACTTGCAAAGCCGTGACAAACTGATGGTGAGCGATCATTTTCAACTCTTAAGAGAGTTAAAAATTATTTAAGGTCGAGATTATCCAAATCTAAATCAAGCAGTTTTGCCATAATGATCATAGCATCAGAATAGATGAAAAATCGCGATTTTATTAATGTGTGTATTCTGTTTAATTGTCATTAGCTAGGTATAGGATTTCTATGCATTTGCATGTTTTTTCTGCTTATAGCAAACATATACAGAGTTATATTTCTACATGTTTAAGCCACATATGAATCACATATGTCAATTTGAAAGTGCATATAAATGCATATTTAGGTGTTTTTTATAAATGCATGCATATTTTAGCATTTTTGAACGAGTGTGTATATTTTACCACTTTTTGAGCGTTTTACATGCTTTAATTATGAAATTTCTAATAGTTTTTAAATAATTTTAGCATTTTAGGCAACCAACCAAGGGCGGCTTAGTTGAGTCTAGGGGAAACCCATAATTTAAGCGTATTGTTAAATACTAGGCTTTAAAATATTTTACTGCCTTAACCATCTGTGTACTTGTTAATATTATCTAAGAAAGAAAAAGTTTCAACTAAAATTTAAATACTAACATCCTGCGGTTTGTGATAAATAGGTATTAGGAAATTCCAAAGACCCTTTGACAACTTCCTATTCATAGAAAAATTTGCCTGTACTTTTGTTTACTAATCTTGTAATCTTTCAATTAAGACAGTTCAGAAATTGCAAACTGCATTTCAGTTTGAAATTTTAGAGTGTAAAGATGGGTAAAGAAAAACGGTTTGTCTGTTACACTTCGAAGTTATGTTAAGGAATTCAGTGTTCTTACAACTGACGATAAGGTGTTGTATTGTGCAGTGTGCGGCGATAAAGTGACTGCAATGAAACGCTTCCAAGTTACACAACATCTGAACACGGTTCGACATCAAAAGTGTGTTGCCCTGAAATCAAAAAAACAAACATTGTTACCGGGGTACCTTAATAATTCGCGCGGTGAGTCCAGCAAATCGATCGAATTTAATAAAAAACTATGTAGTGCATTAGTGGCTGCAGATATCCCGTTAAGTAAAATTAATCACTCAGCATTTCGTAATTTTCTGGAAGAAATTTCAAAAATGCCAATACCCGACGAGTCTACACTCAGGAAAAATTATTTACCTCGTTTACACGAGAGACCATAAAATCAATTAGAAAACATGTAGTGAATAACTATCTATGGGTTTCCATTGACGAATCTACTGACACTACTGGAAGGTGCGTAGAAACTTCATTTTCTTTGATTTGTTAGTAAAGTTTAACTAATTAAAGACAGCAGAGCAATCTACGGATGTTTTATTTTCTATTTTGTTAGTTACATATTTAATCACAACAATATTTTTGCTTGATTAAAATATAATTTTTTTTAAATAACTGTTTTGCTGTAATTGTTTGTAACCGACTAATTATGTAGTTCGATAAAATAAAAATCAAATTTTTGTTTTCAGATACGTGGCTAACGTTATAATTGGCGTTTTAAATTCGGAGAACAATCCCAAATCCTATCTATTAGCAATGGACGTTTTCAGAGCAATCATTGTTCTGTGGCAAAATTGTTTAATGATTCGATTGGTATTTTGTGGCCGGACGGCATACAGTACAACAAAGTACTCCTGTTCGTCACCAACGCGGCACCGTACATGATCAAGGCTGGAGCAGGCTTACAAGTTCTGTACGAAAAAATGATCCACTTAACTTGTCTTGCCCATGCAATGCATAGAGTTGCGGAAAAAGTGCGGGAAATATATCCTAACGTAAACTCTATAATTTCAGATGTAGAAAAAATTGTTTGTAAAGCTCCATATCGCATACAAATATTTAGGGAAACTGCTCAAGAAGTGCCTCTCCCACCTGAGCCTGTAATAACAAGGTGGGGTACTTGGCTTTCTGCAGCAGAATATTATGCAACTTATTTTGATATTATTAAAGCATTTGAAAATAAACTTAATAAACACGATGCATACAAAACGCACAGGATGCTTTTAATACTAAGGAGGTGAGGGCAGAATTATTGTTTGTTTTGACAAATTTTGTGCGTTTAGCTAAAGTAATTCAGAAATTAGAAAGTCAGGTAAATTCATTAGATGAATCTATTGAGCATGTAAAATTGTTAGGTGTTTCATTGAATAAAGTAAAAGGGTTTGACTATAAAACAAAAATTTAAATCCGTTATAGACAAAAATCCTGGTTTTCACTTAATTAAAAGCATAAACGATGCATTATCTGGCCAAGACATTTTAGACGAGCTAAAACATTATTCGCTTGTAGAATTAAACAATTTTAACTATGCCCCAATTACGTCTTGCGATGTGGAACGGAGTTTCTCAAAATATAAAACAATATTTAGGGATTATAGGCATATGTTTACTTTTGAAAATTTAAAAATGTACGTCATTGTGAACTGTAACGCTCTATGTTTAGAAAATATAATTAATTAAATTATTGCATAGGATGTCTAATTAAAATAATTTCTGTAAATAAAATGTAAATAACGCTAAACAGGTGTTTTTTAATAATGAAAGTGCATATATTTATTAAAAATTTCTAATAAACGCATATTTCATGATTTTTAAGTGCATATTTAAGTGCATATTTCACGTTTTTATAGTGCATAAGTGCATGCATATTTCAGCATTTTTAAGTGCATACAAATCCTATACCTAGTCATTACATATCTATATCATATTTTGGCAAAATATCAGAAAAAGTTGCACATATACTAAGAAAAGCCAACAATTATAAAACATCCTTTAAAACCAACACTAACACTTTTTCATTTTTATTTAATGCTAAAGATAGAACAACGGTAAATGCCTTCATGGTAAATGATTTCATATCATATAAAATCGGGCATTTACCGTTTAAATTGTTCTTTTTGTAGATTGGTATATATTGGGCAAACACTTTGACATGAGATACAAAGAACACGTACGTTGTTACAGAAATAAATATCCTGAAAAATCTAATTATGCCAAACACATTTTAGAACAAAATCACACACTGACTCCTCAAAATAATATTAAATTTCTGCATTTTTGTAATAACAAGCGCAAATTAGACATTTTAGAAGCTTTTGAGATATACAAACACAAACTCAGGGTACCTTTAATGAATTAGCAGATTGAACTCAGTAATTCTCCATTACTGGAAGTGTTATATATTTAATTCTGATTATTTTTAACCTTTTATCTTGTTACCTATTTTTTGTGTTTACCTTAGCGACGTGTTTGTTTATATTTATATTACCTTTGATAATGACAGCATAGCTGTCGAAACAATATTGTCAGGTTATAATTTAATAAATACTTTGAAACTTTTTATTAATCTTTATTTATTTCATGATTATAGAGTTCCACAAAGTAATGCTATAAAAATAAACAATACGATATATAAATTAGTTATAAATAAATATTAAAATTAAATAGCTTGAGTATTATGGCCATTGAATCAGATTTCATTAGAAACATTGATATTGAGGATGTAATAAACAAAATTGCCGATTCTAAAGCCAGAAAGATGAACATTTAAATTCATTGATTATATTATTATTATCCACCAACGATTATCTGTTTCTTGCATTATATAATAAAAAGATTAGTTTGTTTGAATGGTAGGTGTATATTAGGGTGGTCCAAAAAATACAATTTAAAATCAGCATTTCTTCTTTAGCAAAAGAAATATAAAAAGAAATTACATACCTCTCATAGGTACATCATTCTGTCAGATTTTAGGTACAAAACACAAAGCGGTTTTACATTGCCTGTAAAACCTCACAAGATTAGAAACTTGTAAAGCCAGAAAAATTAGCAAACAGAGTATTTCTATGATACAGCTAGCTTGCTATGAATATGGAAACTGTAGTGCTGTTATATCCACATATTTTACGCCTCACTATATACAAATTATATGCAAAAAGTTCATATGACGCACATAAAAACTAAAAAGCTGACTATAGCACCTTTAAACCTAGTAAGCATAGGAGAATTCTGATGTTGCATTGTAAATCAGGACTTGTTCTTGTAGTCCTATACCAATAGTCCTACACTATATAAAAAGTTTCATACTTGTACCCTAAACAGTTTTCCAATAGTGAACACAAAAAGAAAGACGTTCATGTGTTAGCCTTTTGTTTATATCTAGACAGCCATGGATATTTTACGTTTGCAACTTGTTTTGAGACTCTCCAAACTTGTGTGAGTATTCTGTAATTAAGTTACCATCATATCCGTCACCATCGCAAGATCTTTATTATGTGCATTTCCTATGGGAAATACACCCAACCAGCATACTGACGATATAAATACGTTATTTTTAAGTGATTATTGGTCCGCGACGTCATGTGACTAATAAATGATGTCCATAAGGTGTCTTATTATGGGACGTACGTAGACGTCTTCCACGTGTTTTAGACGTACAAGTTTTGTATTGTCAGGTCCACTGGTGTACGAGAGACAAATCTGGCAACGGCATCTTTCGTGTATTTATTTTGCTCTTTAATTAGTAACGATCCTACTTATTATTAAAGTTGTTGACGTACCTACATTTATAGTGTATATGTGTAGGTGCAACTACTGCATAATAATTGTGTGGTTTGTCACAAAGGGTAAGTATAATAATTACTTGTTTCGCACAACACTACGTAACCTATACAATTTTACCCGTTCGGCGATTTTGTGAGATTAGTATTGTTAATTAATACTAATGTAAAGGTTGCTTAGCACTTACTAATATTATTTTTTTTTTAGTATCATCAATTATTTTGCATAATGTTTTAGCAGCTGTTCAGTTAGTAAATGTTTATATAATATATATTATGTGATATCTTTCAAAAATATCCCAACCCCTAATTTTATCCTTTATCTAAAATTTAAGCCCTCGAGCAAATCTTCATTTCGTTTCTGTAGGTGTGTGAACTTTAATGGTAAATTGATTGGAAACGACACTTTCAGCACGTAATGAGGCGCACGCTTAAAAACGAAATTTAAAACAATACGTATAAACGGAATCTTGTTGATTTCTGAAACGATTGTTGAATAAAAAAAGTCATCTAACTACTGTCACAGGTCATATTTACTTCTAAAGCGTTTCGATATTTGAATTGATATTTGAAGTTTTGTTTCTCTGGTAGTTACAAACCTTACAACCATCGACTCTTTCTGTGCTAGCTATCACTTGCTTAAGTAATCCCGCAAATACTCGAAACAACTTGAATTATTTTTTCACACTGGTGTTACAGATTCATGAAGAAGGATGGGGTGCTTACTAGATATCTAGCCCAATGATTTTGTTATAATTTTTAATAAGCTACTAAATGTTATCCTTGACAAAATAATAAGCAGATAATGGAAAAACCTGGCCTAAGCATTATGGAGTACAACAAATTACAAAACAATTTATTGACAGTGTAATAACAATCAAAAAATGGATCCGTAATGAACAGGAGCTACCCGCAGAGATTGTAGTACAACACAGGGAAGTGACGCACTGGACTACGTAATAATTTGCTAATGAATAACATCGAATGAGATTGTTTCCCGAATGGATAGTCGATCGAACAAACAAGAGTATTATTAATCACAACCGAACAAGTAGGTAGGTTGTAAAAGCAGTAGTGAAATTGCTTACTCCATGTGATCCTCTGTTTTAGAGATGAAGCGTCGAAAGGGTCAAATTACGAGGGGTAGTGGTTCTACTCATGACAACAGCATGAATGCATGGAGCATTTCTAGATATCGACAAGCATTTTTCAACCTTAAAGTGGCATTCAAGGGCAATATTTATATAAGACGATTGCTGATAAATATACATTAGCATATAAATATACATTTTTTTGTAAATACAAAAAAAGTCAGAATACGTATTATTATAATGCTCTTGTAGTTGGGTTTCCCATAAGATGCTGCTTCGTAGAATATATAACATAAATAGTTAAGCTCATTCCGAACGATTTCCTGTGCATACATTTTCTGAAAAATGTAACATAAGAGTAGAAAAACTACTATTGAAGATTGTAAGCATATAAGAACTAAAACTGTGATTCATTTTAGAAGCCAGAAAATTAAATTATTGATTTGTGTATTTGTATTAGCTATTGAAATTTCTAACCAGGAATTAATTAGTGCAATTTGCATGTTTGGCAAATAGGGATTATACAGGACATTGGGGACAATATAAAGCCGATTTACGTGTTATAAAGCTCTATCTTTTAATATTGGAGATTATTGTGTTCTTTCATAATCTATTCTTCCTGTAAATGCATTTTATGAGAAAGAAATACAAAATCGACTTATGTAAAACCAAATAATTGATTGCAGATTCTAAATAGAACAAAATAACTTATATTTACTATACAATGTAAACATGTCTTCTTACCATTTATCTCTTAAACGTAAAACTACGAATGTAAAGAATGCAGTACTCTTAAGCAAATTTAAATCAAAGATGTACTTCGATTACAATATACTTTAAAAAAAATGATCATAAAGAGTATATTTTCCAAAAAGTACCCCAAAAACCGAACCTAAATCGGCCCATAAGAAACAATTCTTAATTAATATGAAATATTCATAATCTTTACACCCCATCCCCACTACCAATTAAAGACGATGAAGTTTACAAAACATTAAAATGGCTGTATAAATACAAGATACAAACATACAAGAAAAGCAGCCGCTATTAGTTAGTGCAGCGGACGCAACCCATTGGGATGAGACCTAATTTTGGGTCGCAAAAGTTTAAAAATAGGTTGCATAATTATTTATTTTTATTATATCATCTAGGTCCTACGCAGACATTTTGTTGCAGGTCCTATAATTTTAAGTAACCCCCACCCCACCCAATCCCTCTCGTATGGGTCGGTATAATTTTATTGATATTTTTAGATCGCTAGATAAAAAATTGAGGAATGCTGACCTAGTAAACATCATCCGAATAAAGTTAACTGTATATGTAAGTGCAAGCTTTGAAACTTTAAAGCCAGACAAACATGATGAAATCACATTTTATTGTGTATTTTTCTGTGTACTGGAATGACAAAATAATCAAACATTTCATCGCTCTTTGTATTAAGTACGTATTACAAATAAACTGGAAATTCATTTTGTAACACGATCCAGCATTATATAGTATAGAAAATGATAGAATATTTGTTAAGTTGCAAGAGCAAGAGAGAGCAACCGCGCGACACGATGTGTCAAAAAGAAAACAAGTTCCACGAAAGTAGCAATTACTACGCCGCCACGTACCTGCTACCCAAAAATTGTTCCCCAGTTTGGTTCCAGGCACGTAACAAAACCGTAGCAATTACGTGCTTGTGACTAGTGGCAAAAACTTAATAGTTCCACCGGTAGTTGCTGGTACGTAGCGATGACTAAAAATGACGCTTGGGATGGTAGTTTTATCCTATATGTATTATATTATATCTATTATATAAACTTTTTTAATACAAATTAAATAACATTTAATTGTAATAACGTTTCTTGAAGGCTAGTCTTAAATTAATATTTTTATCGAATAATTTTATCATATTTAATATGAACATCAAACGAATATTCGTAAAGAATATTCTTCGAATATCTTTTCCGAATAATCTATGCATATTTATTATGGAATGTTTATTAAATACCATGTAAATCTCATTAAATATTCGTTACGATTTTCAGATATTCAAAACAGAGTTGATAAATAAAAATTCTGCTTGCTGACTGTGAGAGAAGCTGTTCAATACTATAATAAGTAGTAACGGGCTTAAGCTGTTACCTTGCTTTATTCCTGTTTGCAATTCTAATTGTCTAATTTCTCCATTTATTTGTATTGCGCCATATAAATCTTGATGTAAACTTTTTTTATCATTTTTGTCACCGCCGATTCTTTGAACCTTTAAAGAGTAAATTCACTTAATTAATATAATAATAATGTGGGTACGAGCCTTGAAATAGTTTTCATAGCAAAAGAAAGCTGCTGTTAAGTCAATTTTTTTTCTTCCCTTAAAATAACAATTTGCACCGTGTAGTGATGCTAGCTATCAGGACCATTCTGTAGGATATAAACCCCGAACAAGCTTACACTGTTCAAAACAAGACACTTGTTTTGAACTTTATATATTGACTGACCAAGTCACCAAGTACAGTAAACCAGCAAAGCGTTTGTTCTTCCCCACCCCGTGTTTGTGAATTGACACGTTTCTGACATCTAACTGTGACCAGTGAGCTAAATCTCTAGTGTGGACATGAAACGAACATACATAGAACATCTCGCAAATATTCATATACGATTTTGATAGGTATATCCATAGTACATTCAAAATTAATATAATATACCGTTTATTCTAGGGTTGCCGCACCCTACATGCCGTTTAATCTAGGCTTGCCCTCTCCTAGTATACTGTTTATTCTAAGCTTGATCCTCCTAGACAAATCTCTGCGGGTGCCTATGTATATGGGTCATTCTTTCTGAACTTAACCACCGGCTAAGTCCAAAAATGGGCGCTACTTAGAAAGGTCTGCGGAGGATCATTTTAAAGCTAAAAACCTCTATTTTCGAATGTCACATGGCTCCTATATAAAAAAAATGGATTGCAAAATGGAATGGATGGATTCTTTCAATGCGTTTTATTGACTGAAATTGTTCTTTTTCCCCAGAGTTTATATAGGTTTCACCAAAACAATCGAGAAACAACACAAATTTTCAAAACAATCGCACATCAAAGTTTTATCATGACGTCACTAACGAAAAACATGTGTTCATAATTAGCACTAATCTTAAATCTAGAAAGACAGAAATGTAGCTGGCAAAATAACGAAGTAATAAGACACTTATAGTCTAAAACCAAAATTAATTGAGAAAATTAACAAAAGCGACCTACGGTCAAAAAATCTCATTAAAACTTAATTACAAAGAAAACTCATTAACTCCAGCTATACTTGTACCAGAAATGATTACATGGCTACCCAAGCTAACTCATACATATGCAGTTTACATAGAAAAATTTTTACAATAAAAGAAAAACAAAAATAAAGATCCGTTTATACATTTTTAAGATCAAACGATGGTTTGCAAGACTCCATACAAATAACAACATAAATAAAATCAAACTATACTCAAACTTGTTCAGCATACAGTCCTCCAAGTGCTTGCATCCAAACAACGGTATAAAATATTATAATAAAATCAATATTTGAAAAAATTAAAGCATATCAACAAAGCCAATACCTTGACAAAGATTAACACAGATTTTTCAAACATAGGAGATTGTAAGTTAAATGTACTGTTATAGACATTACAATAATGACCTGTTTTACATATTTCCAGTAAAATATTTTCCCGAAACTGGTTCAGCTTAGTAGAATCAAGAAAGTTCTCTTTTACGTTAATTATTGACAAACTCCATATAAAGAAAGAAAGATAAAATCCTCAAAAAAAATTGGATAAACTATCCTGAACATGCAACATGGGTAGCATAAAACATATATTACTACAAAAACAATCTAACTGATTGATATGTCTTTTTATATTTATAAACCTTTTACAAAGTGAGGTTAAATGTGTATTAAGACAATCTTACTCCTATTTTTCTACTTTAACTTGATAAAATTATTTGTAACCAAGCATATAGCTTTTAGATGAAATAAGCCTAATATCCTAGCATGTCTATCTATTTATTTTATTTAATGCATGAAATAATTATATTTGTGTTTACGATGAAATCGTAGTCTTAAAATACTTCAAAATTTTAAATTGTCTGGTAAATTTTCAATCTGATGATTCCATATCATCTCAGTATATAAATTCAACACTGTAAATGTTCTATAAACCCACAAAAATAATTAAAATTTACGGACGTGACAAAGTGTACACTCTGTTTTGTTTGTCTGACATATTAATTGATATAAATAACAAACAGTAATATACTACTCAAAATAAAGTTATTAAAAGCATCAACTACAAATACTTGAAAAGCGTATTGAAACGAAGTTTTGAAAATCAACAATTATGCAATTTCTCGACCTATTTTGTCGTTTAATTTGCAAATGTCATCAATTGCAGGAACGAAAACTACACTGAAAAAAATTTGTACATACACAATATGGATGGATATCGGTTGCATACCGGTGTATAATAATGATCGTTATTATATTTTTTAATTATATTGTATTATACACTGAGAAAAATGGTGCGTAAAAGTTATGACCGCGTCGTCATATTAACTCTCTTAATCTACAATTTTTAAACTAATAGATTTTTCGAACTATGTTTCTCAGTGTACAATATAATATAATTAAAAATATAATAATGATCATTATTATACACCGGTGTGCAACCGATATACAGCCAATATTGTGCCCGTATGAGTCAGAGAGTTATACCAACATATCAACAACATTAAGCCAATCTTGGTTATATAAAATGGTCCAAGTCCTTGCCAGTGTTATCATTTCGACACTGGCCCAATATTGGCTGCCATTATCGGCTATGTAAATTGGCCCAAGTACTTGCCAGTATTATCGTTTTCACACTGCCTCAATATTGGTTGCCAACATTGGCAAAAGCGGTGCCAATGTTGAGCCAATATTGGTCCGTTTGGAAAATTCTATATGGGTTATATTTTATATATTATTTTACATTTAAATGTCTAGTAAGATAGTTATGATTATTAGATTACACTTACTATGCTTTTATACAGACTAAATAAATGTATAGAAATTACATACCAAATGCTATTTTACATATCAAAGGTTGAAACAACATAATCTGCACGAGAACAGAACTATAAAATGGCCCCGCGATTGGGCGCCAATGAAACTACGCTTTTGTCTCCCGAAAAAATAACTATAAAAGCTATACAAAAATGCTTTATACTTACTGTAACTGAAAAGCTCAAAAAATATCTGCCACAGCTTGAGATTTAAACTCTCTCTTACAAATTAATTAATCAAGTCGTAGGTATTGGTTCCACAGCTGTATAAATTGTGAAAAGGAATAGATAAGGGTTCAAACACAAATAAAAACTTAAAAGGGCGCCATCTGGTTATGAGCTTAGGTAATTATAAATTAACCAATCAAATTATTAATAGTAATACCAGCCCATATGATTACATACACCAATAGAGTCAGACACGAAAAAACAAGATTTTAATTTGTTCTTACGTAAATACGTATGTATTTTCCCCCGGAAAAATAGCGAAAATGTTTTGGAGCTTCAAATTGTTTTAATTCACTTATAACATTAAATGCGTTTAAATTCTTTAAGCGGAATTTTACTTTACAAACGCACGAAAATCGGTCACTAAATTTAGGATTGCTTTTTAAAAGATTCTTCTTTCGCTAGTAACTGCACTTATCTGAAGATTAGATTAAAGGAAGTAATAGTAATTACAAGTCCTTCAAACACAATTTAACGGAACGTAAAACCTTTTCAAAAGGATTTAGCACTTAACGAAATAACTTTAACGGTAATGCACTTTAAATAGAATGTCTTTCAATTCTAAGGGATTAATGAACAGTAATCCGTAAACACTACTTCAAAATCGATCAATCATTATTGATCGGAACTCAAACGATAAAACAGCTATCGATTTCTTGCTATCAGGGTGTTGTGTCGAGTCTCCAGAGTGGAGTCTGTATTCGTATTCGTCCCGCGTCAACCCCAGCCAGCCTTTTTATTCACTTTGCTCTCCATTGCTACGCGAAAACACATCTGTTTTTATGTGGCAAGGGCGCTTGTTGCTTGGCCTACTATAGGATTCCCGACCTTACGTATAAAAAGCAGTACATGAAATTTTGCACCCAAACAGTGTGGAATAATATTGCATGTGGCTTGTAGACGATATTCCTACGCTATGCTAACTTAAAACTTTTTAAACGCAAATAACAGACAAAGGAAATTGTATTTTCGAATCGGATACTCTCAAAATGTTTACCGAAATATTTCTATAAATGAGTTGACTAAGCGCTCCTCACGGTTTCTTTTCAAGGCTTTTTTTCTGAAGCAATTGATATTATATTAAAATGCCAGGTAGCAAGATACGAAAAACGACATCATTATGACGTTACATTCTTTAATTACAGCAAATATGGAACAATCCTTCCTTAAAGGTGCCTTCTATATGAAATATTTACTTGATGACATGCTTGGTTAAATAAAGCGAAGTCCACAGGACCGAACTTAAGATTTTTTAAATAAGATATTACAAAATTCTGCATACTAAATGCCGGTGAAAAATGTACCCGTTACACTCGCCCACTCGTCAAAGAAAAAGAAAAAAACAATAAAAAAGAAAAGCTGTGAAGCCCGTCTTATCTTATACTAAAACTAACAAAATGCCAGAAGCATACGAAGATACCACACTAGTGTCAAAACCAAAACACACTCAAAAGTGCCTAACGCCCAAATCTATAAGACCACAAGTGTCTAAACGTTCAAAAAGGAAAGAGGAAAGGAAAGGGACTATCCGGCTAGGAAGATAGAATGGAATAAAGGTAAGGAACGCCGAATAGAGCTGAAAGGAAGCCACCCTAAAAAAATGTCCTCACCGAACACTCAAGCAAAACCGAAGGTGTTGGAGATGCCAGACGCACCAACGGGGACCCCAATAATTATGTACTAGGAAAGTCATTCTCAAAAACACCCACCGTCCAGCATTCGGACCTCCTTCAACCGTCAGGAAAGGTTCAAGCCCAACCACTACCAAAACAAAGCACTAACCGCCACCAGAAGAACGTCACTAAACTAAACAAAGTAGGCAACACTACCCATACATCACTACATGCACTCTGAATACCTATACAAGGTAAGTGTATACCAAACGGTATACCAAAAATAAAATTCAAGATTAATATCTGAACGAAATGAATTCCCAAAACGTAAACCATAACTGAAAATCAAACGATATAGAGTTACTAAAACTCCTTTTAAATTCTAACCTATAATAGGTTACCTATAACTATAAACTAAGTAACTTAAGGTTGATAAAACCTCTCCAAATTACACACCTAAGGTTATATAGAAACCTCATCTTAGGATTACAAAAACCCGTTAAAAAGTCATCAGACTGTACTACAAGCTAAAGGAATCAAGGTTAATAAACCTCCTCGAAATTAAATATTTACAAGTAGATAAATTAAGGTTAGTAAACCCCTATTATATTTACCAGTGAAATATGCTAAATCTTAACCAACGATTGGACGACTTAAAGTTACTAGAACCTTTTCAAATAGTCTCCAAAGTGTATTGGGTCGTAGCTATTACCTGAAAGACATAAGGTTAATAAACCTATTCATATTAACTGAAGTCCGTTAACTGCAACGAATAACTATATAACTAAAGGTTAATAAACCTTTTCATAGAGCACACTGACTATAACTACAAAGTAGGTGATTCAAGGTTCATAAACCTTTCCATATTATCTGGCTCAAAATGGTATAAGCCTCTCTAAAACATTATGTCACCAGACAAAGGAAGCTCTATAGAAACGGAGAAAGAAGGACGCACACTAGTGCTTTGTTCTAAAAAGAACAGATTCCAACATTACTAGTTCGTTCGTTAAAACAACGATAGAATAGTGCGCCGCACGCACCAAAACGCAAGACGTTACAAGGAACTGTAACGAACTAAAATCCAACAAAAGGGTACGGTAGTGGGTCAATATCCTACAGAGAGAACGGTAACTCCAAAGAATAACGACACAAAACAGCACAAAGAAAACAGCACAAAGAAAGCGAAGGACTAAAACCCAATGAAAGGGTACGGTAGTGGGTCAGTATCCCACAAACGAACGATAACTCCAAAAAGGAATGATATGCCCTGAAAAGGACACACTGAATAGGGTGATCTATACAGATTAATAGGTCGAGGGTACCTACCTTATAACTGCACAAAGCAAAAAAATCTCACAAAGAGCATGGTTCCCAAAAAGAACCGACAGATTGAATGGTCATCAAAGACCAATAGGACAAAAAGTCCTCAAAGAAGGTAGTCGAAGGATGGTAAGGAAGGAACTACCTCAGCTTTACGAGACTTTTACTGGAACCCGACATCGGTGAAGGAATTTCTAAAGCGCATCCCACCGCGCTATAATAGACAAAGTCTAAGACAGAAGGTTGGAGAAATATAAATTTCTATAAGGGGGAAACAGTTTCAAAAAGAAACATCAAATTTAAATTGGTCAACAAAGTGACCTGAAGGACCAGAAGTCCTTAGGAGAAGAAAGTGGTTAAAGTTACCATCCTTTAACCACTTTCTTCTCAAAGAACCACAAATGCTTTACCGGACTCTTACCGGAACCCGTCATCGGTGAAGGAATTTCTAGAGCGCATCCCACAGCGCTATAATAGACAAAGTCTAAAATTCAAAAGAAGTCAGAACCCGAAAGCTTGTTCTGAAAAGAACACGACCTCAAAACTCGATACGATAACACAATCTGAACACAAAACTTCTCAAAATTCGCAGACCCTAGGTCAAATACTAATATCTCAATAAGACTTTGTGGATGGCCAAACTATACCACCACGCAATTCTCTAATACGCGCTAAAACTGAACACCATAAGGTCACTAAGACCTTCTCAAATTCTCAAATGTCAAACAAATTCCAACACAGGAACACTCATACTGGATTGTCACAACAAACTGTAACGATACTGAACTGTACATACGAAAAACCCTGTATTTCAAAAAGCAAAACGATAATCGTGGTGATCAAAATCACCAAACGGTACGGAACAGAGACCAAAATGCCTCCAAAAACGCAGTACTAAGCGGCACTGCAAAACGGTAAAATACGATATTGCCGGAACGGTAAATGGCACATGCCAACGATACGATAAAAAGACAGAAACTGTCTCCCAAAAGTGCAGTACGGTACGGAACTGTACTGCAAAACTGTATCACTAACGATACAAAAATCGGTAAATGGTGGATGCCAACGGTACAAATGAAAACTAAACGACATCACCAAAACCTCACACACTCATCTTCACTTCAAAATTGGTTCAAAACCACAAGACCTAATGGATCTCAAACAGATTTATAATTTGGCTTTTTGAAAAAGCTCATGGAAGTTCAACGAACTTAAAATGCACAAGGACTCAAAATCCCAACAGATTGTTATATTTTCTGAATATTTAAAATGAAGTAATAACTTCACACGAATTTTTAAATAGACAGAACTGTCAAAATCGGTAAATATATACTGGACACAATCGGGAAAATTGTCTTACACCCTGCGTGATTTCCGACCAACCTACCAAGAAACACCCAAGGGATAAAATATCCCTGCGGTACTCTACGCCAACACAAATCCAAACAGGATTTCCAAGAAGATATTCAGTCACTCAAATAAGAAGAGGGCACTCAACAAATCACGCAATCATTGTTTTATGTAACTCCCACAACTAAAAGAGGATAAGAACACAACAGTACTGACCTGACAGAACCATGAAGGAATATTATACCAACAGAAGTTTAGTAAATATTATTTTATTAGAATGGCGAATAGACTCCTCTTACGTACTAAAGAAATCATTTATCAACTTTCAGTGCCACATTCACATTCAATCACATCGAGTGTATTCACCAAACCAAGAATAAAGTTAAAACATGTATTTAGGAAAGATGGCAAAAATAAACATGATAAAGGTCGTAAGTTGAATAAGACCTACTTTATTATTGATGAATTAGACATTTATTGCTTAGAAAAATCACAATGATTTTCCTTTAAATCTTTAATGTGGAAATTGCCAACAGAATGTCCATCTAAATCTTGTAAATGATAAACAAGTGGGGACAAAACTTTGGTAACTTTACAGGGAATATATTTAGGGGCTAACTTCTTAGAGTAATCTTTAGAAGCATCAGACAAAGTAAAATTTCGCTTCCAGACTATATCTCCAACAGAAAATTTGAGCGGACGTTTTCGTAGGTTATACTGACGGGAATTATGCTCATAATCTTTATGTAATCTGGACTTAACATCCTCATACAATTCGGGAAGCTAAGTTAGCTCACGGGTCCAAAAGAGTTTATTTGCAATTTCTAAAGGTTTATTGGGATCGATAGGACTATAAAAATCTCCACTAACTGGAACATGTCGACCAAAGACCATGAAAGATGGAGGAACTTGAGTCGAATCATGACTAGCAAGACGTATTGCCTGGGCAATATCGAAAATATGTTTATCCCATTCACGATGAGAATCTTTGATATATGAAGAAATAGCTGTAACAAGAACTCGATTAACTCGTTCTGTAGGGTTAACTTGAGGATGATAACGAGCATTCAGCCAAACATTCTGTATTTTAACGCTATCCAGAAAATCTCGAAATTCTTTAGAAATAAATTGCGACCCATTATCATACATAACGGTCTGGGGTACGCCAAATATTGAGAAAACTTGTTCCTTCAGGAACTTTATCATAAGCTTAGTAGTGGCCTTACGTAATGGCTGTATTAAGACATACTTGGTAAACCAATCGGTAACAACAAACAAGTACTGATTACCAAACTTACTTCGCGGCAACGGACCTAACAAATCCATACTAATCAACTGAAAAGGAAAGCTACCTTTCTTTTCTTTACCCATAAGGCCTGCACGTGAAACATTCTCACTTTTCTGACTCGCACATATCTTACAATTGTGTACATACTTACTGACAGAATATCTAAGTTTCGGCCAATAATATAATTCGGAAATACGGGATAGAGTTTTCGAAACTCCAAAATGGGCAGCTGTAGGTTCATCATGACACTGTTGCAAAATCTGCTTCCTATTAGCAGTTGGAATTACTAGTTTCCAGTCGGAAATATTAGATTCAAGCGGTAATAAGGAAGGCAAGAACTTATATAATCGATTATTTTGGACTTTAAAATATGGGTATTTTTCAGGAGAAGCTTGGACTAATCCTATCATATTAAGATACCATTCATCAGGCTCAAGAGTATCGATATTCATTACAGAAATAGATCGGGACAAAGCATCCGGAATAATATTTAGTTTTCCAGGGCGGTGCTGTACATCAAAGTCAAATTGGGAGAGACGCATACACCATCTAGCTAAACGACCTGTAGGTTCACGAATATTATGAAGCCACTTAATTGCTGCACAATCTGTAATAACTGTAAAAGGGGTACCCTCAACATAACCTCTAAAATGTTCTATACCAAAAATAACTCCTAATAACTCACGCTCAGTAGCTGAATATTTTCTTTCTGTAGAAGTCAGAGTTCGACTCGCATAAGCAACTGGATGTTCTGAACCGTCCATAATTTGAAACAATACAATGCCCAAGGCTACATCACTTGCATCAGTCTGTATATAGAATCGAGATGAAAAATCTGGCGAAATTAACACGGGAGCGGAACTAATACGCTGCTTAATCTTTTGGAATGATTGCTCAGCTTCGGAAGTCCAAAGAATAGGATCTCCTTTCTTTTTACCTTTAATGAGTGCGGTAATGGGGGCAGAAAGTTCAGCATAATCTTTGATAAAACGTCGATAGTAACTAACTAGACCATTCACACGTTTAACTTCAGTAGTATTGCGAGGGGTAGGAAAATTCAAAATAGCTGATACCTTATCCGGATCAGTTCGCAAACCTTCTTGGTCAATAACAAAACCTAAAAACTTCAAAGAAGAACGACAAAACTGACATTTGTCTAAATTAATCGTAAAACCAGTATCTTTCAGCCTTAATCGTAAAAGATTCAAAATCTTAATATGCTCCTCAAAAGTAGAAGACGCAATAATAATATCATCAAGATACACAAAAACTTTCTCATCCAGCATAAGTGGACCTAAAACTTTTTCCATGCATTTCTGCATTGTTTGCGGACTGTTCGATAAACCAAAAGGCATTACAGTAAATTCGAATAAACCCTTACCAGGCACACAAAAAGCTGTTTTTGCACAAGAAGATTCCTCTAAAGGGATTTGCCAAAAAGCTTTACGTAAATCTATACTGGACAGAAACTTAGCATTACGAAGTCTATTTAAAATAGCATCGGTACGAGGTAACGGAAAAGCGTCTTTTTGGTTACACTATTTAATTTTCGTGCATCATAACATAATCGTAGTTCATTAGTTTTTTTCTTAACTAACAACACTGGACTACTCCAAGGACTATTAGACTCACGAATCACTCCAAGTCTCAACATATCATCAACTTCTTTGTGAAGATGGGTCTGCATAGCAGGCGACAGAAGATATTGTCTTTGCTTAATGGGCTGAACATCCCCTGTATCAATATAATGCTTCAATACATTCGTACATCCTAACTTATCGGAAACTAATTCTTCAAAGGCTGAAATTGTTTTCTTTAGAACTGAATTCTGTTTAGGACTTAGAGAAGCTTGATCGATAATTTTCGTAGCTTCCATGGAGGAAATATGGTTTACGGAATTATCAACTGAAGAAATGGTATTTACGGAGGGTTCTACTGCAAAGTCATACGCTCTTTCATACATATTTAAATTTATCTTAAATAGGTGACCAAAATCCACTCCTAAAATAAAAGCTTGGGTAATGGAAGGAACTAACAAACATTTGATATGTTTCGTAACCTTATCTAAAGTAATCGGTAAAATAATTTCGCCCTCACAAGGTTGGATGGCACCATCAGCTGTAGTAACACGAGCAGCTGTTAATTTTCTTTGAAAAGGAATTTTGTTTTCCTTCAGAAACTGTAAACCGGAAGAACCTATAATAGTGTTTGATGCACCGCTATTTAACAAACAAATAACTGGAAATCGTCGAATCCTAATGAGTATGAAAGGACGATTATCATACGGCATTTTAACACAAAGAGGTGCAATTATTTTGGGGGACATAAAAGTTTTTACTTTATCTAACCAAGACGTCCATTCTTCTGAAGAGGGCAAGAAATTACATTTCGTTGTTTGTTTGGGTGGAGAAGTTAGTTTGCACGCGAACGTGAATTGGGTTGTGGGGTTTTTGTCTTCGGTACCATCCCGGTTGAACGATTCATCACTACTTGATCCGCAACGATACCTCCCTTGGCGTTTTTTGGATTGCAAACAATACAAGAATTGGAGTATACACCGACCTTACCGCACCTATAACAAAATGTACGTCGTTTTTTAGAACACTGCCTATGTAAGTGTCCAGTCTGACCGCAATTGAAACAGGATTTATCTGTACTGGATAATTCAGAAATATTAATTTTATTTTCCGTAGGTTTTCTTGCCTGACAATCATTTAATGAAAGACACGCTAAATCTGGTTCTAACAACCCGTTACGCTTGGAAGGTGGTGGATGATACCTTTCCGATCTAATTTTTAATTCTTGGATTTTTCTACAAAAATCCTTTAATGACGATAAGGACTTTATGTCCTGCAAACCTATACGCTCTGCAAAATAAGGATTTAAATTCCTAACTATCTGTTCTACCCTTTCAAGTTCGGTTTTAGGATGTTCTAATCTTCTAAACAAAGCCTCCATTGATATTATGTATAACGAAACATTTTCATTAAGACCCTGCGTTCGATTTTTAATCTCATCTAACAGATCTAACTGATAATCGATAGGTAAAAAGTCTCTCTTTAGACATTTAACTAACTCATTCCAATTACTAACTTCATTCTTAATACCTCTGTACCATAATAAAGCCGGACCCGAAAATAAATCTATAGCTGAAACAAATAAGTCTTGTTTCGAAATTCGACGAGCCTCACATAAATGATTCATTTTTTCTAAAAATGCCATAACGCTATCGCGTCCGGTCTGGCCAGAGTATTTCAGGTTCCATTTAAAAACAGGTACAGCCTTAACCGTTGGCTGTACTTGTAAGGAATTTTCCAAAAATGACGCATTCGCATCACTAACTTTAGTTTCATTATTTTTAGTTCGAAATTCGATCAATAAACCCTGCAGAACTAACAATTGTGCTTCAAACTCATCTTTAACAACAACTTGCTCATCCCCACTTACTTCTAATAAATTTATACGGTTCTCTAAATGCAAAAGCCTAAAATAAACTACATCACCCAAATCCTCCGTTAATTCCTCAGAATTCCCGAATATTTTTTCGATAACAACAAATGATTCTTTAATTTGTGTTACATTAGTTTTGAAATCATATGGTTGTTTGAGTGAAACCGACTTTAACGTTTTTTCTTTAGCCAAACTGCCTCTCAAAAGTGCACGACGTTGCAAATAATTACTTACAGGCTTTAGGCCTCTACAGAGAATCTCAAACTTCAATTCATCACCTTTCAAATGGTTAACTTCCATTTTGAAAAAATACCGTAGCAATAAAACTTACTTTTCGCCACAAATAAGCGATAACTGTAATTAGGCTTTCCAATTTCTTTACAGAAATCCTACAATATTATGGATTCCAATACAAGAATCCTTATCTGGAAACGTAGTACAAAATCACCTAAAATCCTAGAAATATTCATCAACCAATATCTCAAACCTTTTCTTAACTGTGGAAACAATATTTTATTCGAGCCACACGTTGTCATAGCCAATGAAACAACACATAATCTGCACGAGAACAGAACTATAAAATGGCCCCGCGATTGGGCGCCAATGAAACTACGCTTTTGTCTCCCGAAAAAATAACTATAAAAGCTATACAAAAATGCTTTATACTTACTGTAACTGAAAAGCTCAAAAAATATCTGCCACAGCTTGAGATTTAAACTCTCTCTTACAAATTAATTAATCAAGTCGTAGGTATTGGTTCCACAGCTGTATAAATTGTGAAAAGGAATAGATAAGGGTTCAAACACAAATAAAAACTTGAAAGGGCGCCATCTGGTTATGAGCTTAGGTAATTATAAATTAACCAATCAAAGATGTTAATTGAATAAGCATTAAAAATTATTAAATCCATTAACCAGAAAATGAATAGAATATTTAGTTGAAACAAAATTTTGTTTACTTAAAATTGTTGAAGAAATAAAACTAAGCATTCATAACTAATATGGTTCCGTTTTTTTTTTAGATCCTTAGTTTTGAATTAATAACATTTATTAACAGGAAAATAATTAAAACACAACTTTGCATAGATAAAAATAAAACACACCTCGTATATTTATTACAAGTCCAACCTAAATTTATTAGGTTATAATTATACCAAAATTAATCAATAAAAATTCATTTAGAACTTTTCATTAAATATTGAAAATAGCTCAAAAAATTGATTAGATCAACCACAAATATTGTTCAAAAGCATTAACACAAATATTATTGACTCATCTTATTCTGGACAAAAAGATAAACAAATATCTAAATGAGATTAGACAAATTAAATCAGTTTGAAAGTATCAATATAAATGAATTGTAATTAAATTAAAGTTTAACGATTTTTAACTAACGAGGAGAGCTCTCCCCAAAGAAAAATTCTTAACTGTGAGATTCTTAATTCACTGAATTACAAACAAATCCTTAAAACTACAGTACCTTGAGTATTTTCCATCAAACTCATGGAACACCATACATATAGTCCAGAAGAAATTGGAAAGTTGGCCTTTCATTTCGGGAAATTGTGGTAAAACTCGGCGTTGCTTTGAAGTGTGGATTCTCCGTACCAAAAACGCAATATTAATTAGTAATACCAGCCCATATGATTACATACACCAATAGAGTCAGGCACGAAAAAACAAGATTTTAATTTGTTCTTACGTAAATACGTATGTATTTTCCCCCGGAAAAATAGCGAAAATGTTCTGGAGCTTCAAATTGTTTTAATTCACTTATAACATTAAATGCATTTAAATTCTTTAAGCGGAATTTTACTTTACAAACGCACGAAAATCGGTCACTAAATTTAGGATTGCTTTTTAAAAGATTCTTCTTTCGCTAGTAACTGCACTTATCTGAAGATTAGATTAAAGGAAGTAATAGTAATTACAAGTCCTTCAAACACAATTTAACGGAACGTAAAACCTTTTCAAAAGGATTTAGCACTTAACGAAATAACTTTAACGGTAATGCACTTTAAATAGAATGTCTTTCAATTCTAAGGGATTAATGAACAGTAATCCGTAAACACTACTTCAAAATCGATCAATCATTATTGATCGGAACTCAAACGATAAAACAGCTATCGATTTCTTGCTATCAGGGTGTTGTGTCGAGTCTCCAGAGTGGAGTCTGTATTCGTATTCGTCCCGCGTCAACCCCAGCGAGCCTTTTTATTCACTTTGCTCTCCATTGCTACGCGAAAACACATCTGTTTTTATGCGGCAAGGGCGCTTGTTGCTTGGCCTACTATAGGATTCCCGACCTTACGTATAAAAAGCAGTACATGAAATTTCGCACCCAAACAGTGTGGAATAATATTGCATGTGGCTTGTAGACGATATTCCTACGCTATGCTAACTTAAAACTTTTTAAACGCAAATAACAGACAAAGGAAATTGTATTTTCGAATCGGATACTCTCAAAATGTTTACCGAAATATTTCTATAAATGAGTTGACTAAGCGCAATTGATATTATATTAAAATGCCAGGTAGCAAGATACGAAAAACGACATCATTATGACGTTACATTCTTTAATTACAGCAAATATGGAACAATCCTTCCTTAAAGGTGCCTTCTATATGAAATATTTACTTGATGACATGCTTGGTTAAATAAAGCGAAGTCCACAGGACCGAACTTAAGATTTTTTAAATAAGATTTATTACAAAATTCTGCATACTAAATGCCGGTGAAAAATGTACCCGTTACAATGTATGGATTTTAGCGAAAAGGTCCCACAGTGGGATGAAAAGCTCGGGCCGAAATCTCACTACAACCCGGGCCTGGCCATCACCGATTCTATAACATAATTGAAGTCTAATGCTTGAACCCTAAAATTACTTGAAGCACGTGCAAGCATTTTTTATTAATTCTGAATGATTTTAATTATGATGTTACTCTAAACATTTATATTTCTATTGTTTATGAAGCTGTAGGTGTTTTAGTATCATTTAATATTTGTTCGAAATTAGCCCATCACGCGTGCTAACTTTGAGTATTAATAATATTTCGCGTATTACCTAGTAATTGCTTATTAATAGTAATGTGAATTACATGTGAAATAATAATGCTTCATCTATACTTTGTCTCAGAAAGAATGTTTTTTATTTATGTCTGGTAATGGTCCTCGTACACTGAAAAAAAGTTTCATGTAAATTTCCAATAAGGAAGATTGGTTATTTAGATGCCTTGTTGTTAACAGAAATATTACATTTTCATGCAGCTTTAAATGCGTCATTTAATTTACAGTACATATATATGTAATTTATTCTTTCAAAATGTAAAAAATTTTTACATCGGCTGATATTCTTCCATGTTATACGTGTAAATTATTATATGAAATGTAATCCATATACATTTGATATGTAAAATAACATTTGGTATGTAATTTCTATACATTTATTTAGTCTGTATAAAAGCATAGTAAGTGTAATCTAATAATCATAACTATCTTACTAGACATTTAAATGTAAAATAATATATAAAATATAACCCATATAGAATTTTCCAAACGGACCAATATTGGCTCAACATTGGCACCGCTTTTGCCAATGTTGGCAACCAATATTGAGGCAGTGTGAAAACAATAATACTGGCAAGTACTTGGGCCAATTTACATAGCCGATAATGGCAGCCAATATTGGGCCAGTGTCGAAATGATAACACTGGCAAGGACTTGGACCATTTTATATAACCAAGATTGGCTTAATGTTGTTGATATGTTGGTATAACTCTCTGACTCATACGGGCACAATATTGGCTGTATATCGGTTGCACACCGGTGTATAATAATGATCATTATTATATTTTTAATTATATTATATTGTACACTGAGAAACATAGTTCGAAAAATCTATTAGTTTAAAAATTGTAGATTAAGAGAGTTAATATGACGACGCGGTCATAACTTTTACGCACCATTTTTCTCAGTGTATAATACAATATAATTAAAAAATATAATAACGATCATTATTATACACCGGTATGCAACCGATATCCATCCATATTGTGTATGTACAAATTTTTTTCAGTGTAGTTTTCGTTCCTGCAATTGATGACATTTGCAAATTAAACGACAAAATAGGTCGAGAAATTGCATAATTGTTGATTTTCAAAACTTCGTTTCAATACGCTTTTCAAGTATTTGTAGTTGATGCTTTTAATAACTTTATTTTGAGTAGTATATTACTGTTTGTTATTTATATCAATTAATATGTCAGACAAACAAAACAGAGTGTACACTTTGTCACGTCCGTAAATTTTAATTATTTTTGTGGGTTTATAGAACATTTACAGTGCTGAATTTATATACTGAGATGATATGGAATCATCAGATTGAAAATTTACTAGACAATTTAAAATTTTGAAGTATTTTAATACTACGATTTCATCGTAAACACAAATATAATTATTTCATGCATTAAATAAAATAAATAGATAGACATGCTAGGATATTAGGTTTATTTAATCTAAAAGCTATATGCTTGGTTACAAATAGTTTTATCAAGTTAAAGTAGAAAAATAAGAGTAAGATTGTCTTAATACACATTTAACCTCACTTTGTAAAAGGTTTATAAATATAAAAAGACATATCAATTAGTTAGATTGTTTTTGTAGTAATATATGTTTTATGCAACCCATGTTGGATGTTCAGGATAGTTTATCCAATTTTTTTGAGGAGTTTATCTTTCTTTCTTTATATGGAGTTTGTCAATAATTAACGTAAAAGAGAACTTTCTTGATTCTACTAAGCTGAACCAGTTTCGGGAAAATATTTTACTGGAAATATGTAAAACGGGTCATAATTGTAATGTCTATAACAGTACATTTAACTTACAATCTCCTGTGTTTGAAAAATCTGTGTTAATCTTTGTCAAGGTATTGGCTTTGTTGATATGCTTTAATTTTTTCAAATATTGATTTTATTATAATATTTTATACCGTTGTTTGGATGCAAGCACTTGGAGGACTGTATGCTGAACAAGTTTGAATATAGTTTGATTTCATTTATGTTGTTATTTGTATGGAGTCTTGCAAACCATCGTTTGATCTTAAAAATGTATAAACGGATCTTTATTTTTGTTTTTCTTTTATTGTAAAAATTTTTCTATGTAAATTGCATATGTATGAGTTAGCTTGGGTAGCCAAGTAATCATTTCTGGTACAAGTGTAGCTGGAGTTAACGAGTTTTCTTTGTAATTAAGTTTTAATGAGATTTTTTGACCGTTGGTCGTTTTTGTTAATTTTCTCAATTAATGTTGGTTTTAGACTATAAGTGTCTTATTACTTCGTTATTTTGCCAGCTACATTTCTGTCTTTTTAGATTTAAGATTAGTGCTAATTATGAACACATGTTTTTCGATAGTGACGTCATGATAAAACTTTGATGTGCGATTGTTTTGAAAATTTGTGTTGTTTTTCGATTGTTTTGGTGAAACCTATATAAACTCTGGGGAAAAAGAACAACTTCAGTCAATAAAACGCATTGAAAGAATCCATGTTTGGCTCACATTTAATTTTCTAAAAATAAAGTAAGGTTATTGACAACCATATGATATTATGTTTGTAAACAAACGTTAATAATATTCTAAGTGGATTGAGTATGGAATACTCACCTGTTATATAATTCAAAGAGGATTTATTTTCACGTTTAAACAATTATTGGAAATTATGAACGATTTATTTAAAATAAATTAAAGAAGATTTTTATTGATTTCCATTTTAACAATTTGGTTTTCGACTTTGAATGGAACGGAGATCAGCTGTTTGGAAGATTCCCATATCACCGATGGTACTATAAATATTAAAGAAAGTGGATATTGACGTATAATGTACGAGGTTGGTCAAAATAAAATGATTTGGTTCAATTTTTAAAATAACAAAATCATAAAGATAATTATTTAATAAATTCAGAATTTATTTTCTTAATTGAGTGTTTTCAATAACAAATTTGTAACATTTAAACAAGTTCCATTTGTTTATTCACAAAATTAATTAATTTTTCGTTAAATGCATTTTATTTAGAAATTGTAAATATTTTTCTTATCTGATAAACTTAATTCATGTCAGTTTGTTCAAATAGAGACCAGTTACAACCCCCATGTCAGGTTGGTAACAAATATTTAACACATTTGAGCAAGCTCAAGGAAGATTTTTTTTACTTTTCTGTTTAAGTATTTTTTATTTTCTCTTTCGAAATAGATTTTCTATTTATCATAAATAAAGATTAAAAAACTGTGTCTCAATTTTCCTATGTGTTTATTTGATGTTTATGCAAGCATCCAGACTTTTTTTCTCTTCACACATATAGAGTTTAGTTTGCTGTTGTCCAGTTGCAGAAGTCCAAGTGCATTGGTAGTAAGTTCTTTTCTTCCAGGTACAAGAATCAATAAGATGTTTTTATATTTCATATATCTCATACTCTATCGAATTAAACCTGAGCCAATCTATTGGGAGAAAGAAGAAATTGTGGCGTGTAATATTATTTTTTTTATTTATTAAATCCAACGTAGGGTTTTTATTAAATATAATTTTATTTATCCAAATATCACCTCATATTTTTAATGGTCGCCCGAAAGTGGGGTTTTCTGAATTATCATTTAAATAAATTTCACCTCAATACATTAGTTTTTTTAAATTTTTTTTGTAAGTTTGGTTGTATTTTTTTACTGAAATACATGTTTTTGTAATTGTATCTAATTTTTATTTGTGTGTTCGAATTCGAACTATGTCAAACTAAACATGTCAATGTCAAGCGATGACAATGCCAGTGAAAATGGATCTATTTTTATTCTTGCGGAAGATATAATAGAGAATAATTTAACATACATTAGGAACTTCCAAGTCCCTTCACAAGATGTAAGAGAGGCTGGAACTTCAAAGTATGTCTCTAACAATGTTTCAAACACGTGTTTGGAAAAACACACACATACAACTACTAATGTTGCTTCTATTGATAGTAGTAAAACAGCTACTACCTGTGCTGCTGCTGTCAGTACTAGAACTTCCCTAATACCTTCTATTATTACCACAACTACTCAAGCAAATTATTTCAATGTTACTATTACTTAGAACGAAAACAAATTATCTTTAACAAACTCATGTGAAATATGTGGACAAAAATTCAAATCTGTAAAAGATGTCAATATTTACAAAGCAAAATATCATGCTAGTATTAAAAGAAAAAATGTTAAAAACAACTCTTCACAATCACCTGAAGTCACTTGTAAAATTTGTAATCAGGTTTTTAAAGCAACATAGGAATTCGAACTCATTTCAGAAGTGCTCATCCAACAGGTTATAGACAAAAACTATACAATTGTCATACCCCCAACTGACAAATCAGAACACGTTAATAAAGAAAATAAAGAGGTACTAGTAAATGGCAAGAAAAGACCTCAAGAACTGCAAAAGCTCGATAATGACATTTCATTTTGGAAACGAAAATTTCAAAATTTCCATTATTCTACTGAAAAAGAGTTTAGTGTAGATGTGTAGTGGTTCCTGTGGGTTCCTGTTGGTTCAAGTTGGTTCCTGTTGGTTCCCGTTGGTTCCAGTTGGTTCCAGTTGGTTCCAGTTGGTTCCAGTTGGTTCATGTTGGTTCCAGTTGGCTCCAGTTGGCTCCAGTTGGTTCCAGTTGGTTCCAGCTGGTTCCAGCTGGTTCCAGCTGGTTCCAGTTCGTTCCTGTTGGTTGCTGTTGGTTCCAGTTGGTTCCTGTTGGTTCCTGTTGGATCCAGTTGGTTCATGTTGGTTCCAGTTGGTTCCAGTTGGTTCCTGTTTGTTTCTGTTTGTTCCTGAGGGCTCCTGTTGGTTCCAGTTGGTTCCAGTTGGTTCCTGTTGGTTCCAGTTGGTTGCTGTTGGTTCCTGTTGGTTCCTGTTGGTTCCATTTGGCTCCAGTTGGTTCCTGTTGGTTCCAGTTGGTTCCTGTTGGTTCCTGTTGGTTCCTGTTGGTTCCAGTTGGTTCCAGTTGGTTCCTGTTGGTTCCAGTTGGTTCATGTTGGTTCCTGTTGGTTCCAGTTGGTTCCATAATGACATTTCATTTTGGAAACGAAAATTTCAAAATTTCCATTATTCTACTGAAAAAGAGTTTAGTGTAGATGTGTAGTGGTTCCTGTGGGTTCCTGTTGGTTCAAGTTGGTTCCTGTTGGTTCCCGTTGGTTCCAGTTGGTTCCAGTTGGTTCCAGTTGGTTCATGTTGGTTCCAGTTGGCTCCAGTTGGTGCCAGTTGGTTCCAGCTGGTTCCAGCTGGTTCCAGTTCGTTCCTGTTGGTTCCTGTTGGTTGCTGTTGGTTCCAGTTGGTTCCTGTTGGTTCCTGTTGGATCCAGTTGGTTCATGTTGGTTCATGTTGGTTCCAGTTGGTTCCAGTTGGTTCCTGTTTGTTTCTGTTTGTTCCTGAGGGCTCCTGTTGGTTCCAGTTGGTTCCAGTTGGTTCCTGTTGGTTCCAGTTGGTTCCTGTTGGTTCCTGTTGGTTCCTGTTGGTTCCTGTGGGTTCCTGTTGGTTCCATTTGGCTCCAGTTGGTTCCTGTTGGTTCCAGTTGGTTCCTGTTGGTTCCTGTTGGTTCCAGTTGGTTCCAGTTGGTTCCTGTTGGTTCCAGTTGGTTCATGTTGGTTCCAGTTGGTTCTTGTTGGTTCCAGTTGGTTCATGTTGGTTCCTGTTGGCTCCTGTTGGTTCCTGTTGGTTCCAGTTGGTTCCATAATGACATTTCATTTTGGAAACGAAAATTTCAAAATTTCCATTATTCTACTGAAAAAGAGTTTAGTGTAGATGTTGATAAATTTGGAAAGATATTACAGGATAAAATAAATATTATACCTGGCCCAAAACATCCAGCAAGAAAATATTTTGAAGCACGAAAACGCAAAGTTTTTACTAGAAAAAATGAAACACACGACGTTAAAAATCCTGAGCGCAAATCGAAACGAAAGAAAGAAATTCGAAAAGCAGAGTATGAATATCAGATTAGTCAATATTATTATTATAATCAACGAAAAAAAGCAGTTTGAAATATTTTAGATAACAAACCCAACCAACACACAATAAATATTAACGAAGCATTTGATTATTTTAAAGATATTTTTGGAAGTTCTAATGAAAAGTTACGATGTTCATACAGATATAAATTGAGTAGAAGTGAATTCAATTGTCTAAACAATTCTTTTGTTCTAGAAATAGGTGTAGATGAGATTATTTCTGCCATTAAAGGAATCTCAGTTGACACATCCCGTGGTCCGGATAGAATACTTATGAGATCAATTAAGTGCAATAAAGATATTCCAATAATCATAAGTGCTATAGGTTCTACAAATGCTATACAAAACGTATGGTTTTAATTCACAAAAAGAGTGACCCAAAAAAGATAGCTAATTGGCGAGCTATTTCTATATGCTCATTATTCAGAAGAATCATTAAAAGAGCTTTGGAAAGATAAATTAGAAAATATATTGTAATAAACGAAAACCAACTAGGTTTTATTAATCTTCCTGGCTGTCACATTAACACTACCATAATTGAAAGTATTCTACTAAAAGCGAAAGAAGAACACGATAGCGTCTCATTAATTTTTCTTGACTTAGCAAAACCGTACGATTTTATTGGTCATCAACACTTACAAATTGCAGTTCGTCATGCAGAGCTACCTACTCATTTACAAGAAATAATCATCAGCCTTCAGACTAATAATAAAATATATATATCGACCAAGGGATAACTAAATCGAAATGCTTTCCTGTTAAAAAAGGTCATTTGCAAAGTGCTTCCCTGTCGCCAATGATTTTTAACATATGTGTTAATCATTTATTTGAAGAGCTCTCCGAAGCTGAAGTTACAGAATCATATGGATATAAGTTGGACAAAAGAAGAAAATTCAAGAACAAAAACGAAGAAAAATACAAAAGAATCCATAACGAAATAAGAAGGAAAATAAGACAAGCAAAAGCTGAATGACATACCCAACAATGCACAGAAATAGAAAACTATGAGAAAAAACACGATCTATTTCATCTACACAAGAAGCTGAAAGAAGTTACTGACACCGGAAGACGACACACGCTAAGAGATCTAGAAGACGAAAAGGAAACAATAATCATAGACATCAAACAACAACTAGAAACTTAGAAAAAATATATTTAGAATTTTTTGAGGATAATAGGCCTGCGTATGAAACGACAGATGTTATATGAGACCCAGAGATTACAAAAGAAGAAGTAGCACGAGCAATTCGACTAACAAAAATGGAAAAGCAAATGGCCCAGACGATGTGAGCAACGAAATAGTTAAACTGCTGAGTGAAAACGGCATCGAAGCCTTGACAAATCTCTTTAATACGGTCTACGAAACTGAAGTGATTCCAACTGAGTGGTTGACATCAACATTTATTGCCATTCCAAAAAAGTCTAGAGGGAAGAAGTGTAATGACTATAGAACAATAAGCTTGATGAGTAATGTTCTGAAGATCTTGCTAAGAATAATACATGGTAGAATATATAGGAAACTTGACAATAAAATTAGCAACACTCAGTTTGTATTTCGTAATGGCCTAGGCACAAGAGATGCTTTGTTTGGAGTTCAAGTACTATTCAGAGGTGCCGTGTCGTTAATTACAATGTATATTTATGCGCGATTGACTTCGAAAAAGCCTTCGATAAAGTACTCCACAATAAAATGATGCAGGTTTTAAAAGCAGCGGGAATTGATAACAAAGATAGGCGTATAATTGCCAATTTATACTGGCACCAAACAGCAAGAGTCAGATGGGAACGACAACTGTCAGAAGCCGTAAATATTAGGAAAGGAGTGAGACAAGGCTGTATTTTGTCTCCACAGCTGTTCAATTTAATTCGGAAGAAATATTTAAGAAACGCTCACAGATGCAACGGAAGGAATCAACATTAATGGTAAGATTGTAAACAGCATAAGCTATGCTGATGATACCCTAGTCATAGCCAATTCCAACGAAGATTTTCAGATTTTGACGGATCGAATAACCAATGTATGTGAACTGTATGGATTGAAACTGAATATCAATAAACCCAAGTACATGATTATCAGCAAACAGAATGATGTACAGGACAATGGCATTGTAATTCACAATAAAGCTCTGGAAAGAGCAAATAAACTTACATATCTCGGTAGTAATATTAACGAAAATTGGGAACCAACGAGCGAAATCAAAATCCGAATAGAATAAGCACGAGCAGCCTTTATAAGAATAAAAAGCGTTCTATGTAGTCATGATCTAAATTTGAGCCTTCGAATAAGAATGGTACGTTTCTATGTATTTCCAGTCCTACTGTATGGTGTGGAGGCATGGACACTCATGGAAGCTTTGCTTAAACGACTGGAAACCTTCGAGATGTGGGTGTACAGGAGAGTGTTGAAGATTAGTTGGATGGACAGGGTTACAAACAACGATGTTCTGATCAGAATTAATAAAGACCTAGAAATTGTAAAAACTGTAAAGCGACGCAAGCTAGAATATTTTGGGCACATAATGAGACATCCCGAAAAATATGAAATCCTACATTTAGTGATACAAGGAAAAATCCCTAGCAAGCGTGGCACGGGCAGGAGAAGAACATCCTGGTTAAAGAACCTACGGCAATGGTTTGGAAAAACCACAACCCAGTTGTTCAGAACAGCTGTTAATAAGTCCATAATAGTGAATATGGTAGCCAGCATGATAACCAACGATCGGTAACGGTCACGGTACTTTAAGAATAAGAAAGGAGGCATATGTCCAATATATTAATAAGTTATCTTTTTTACAAAAAACGCGTTGTCCCTATTTAAAAATCAATTTTAAAGATCATAAAAATGAATTCATTCGAAAATTAAACTGTAGTAATGAGGATATAGAACGTATTATAGACAAGAAAAATTGGGTAAATCTTTGAGAAACTTATTACGAGAAAAATCTTACTCCGATTGTGTCGGTGGTGTCACCTTCCTCAGAAGGGCCGTGGCGTCATACTATATAAAGAAGTAAAATCTGGTAATCAATGGCTCTATCGAAGAATTGGTCTTAGCACTTCTGGATTGATGCTATCAAAATGACGTGTAATGTAGACGCAGTTCGTTCTCTACCTGGCCTCAATACCAACACATCCCGTTGCAGACATTGCAACGAGACAGAAACCCTTGCACATTTGTTGGGTAGTTGTGACCATGGTCAGTTACTGAGAATTACACGTCACAATGTGGTGAGACATCTATTGGTTTCGGCATTATCTACTAAAGGGTTTGAGGTACACGAGGAAGTGCTAGGAATTTCTGAAAATGATAGCACGTGTAGAATTGATATCATAGCGATAGATAGAGATCGTAAAGAACCTTTTATAGTTGATCCTACGGTACGGTTTGAGGCTGATGACGACCAACCTCAATTGGTTGACATGGAAAAACAAAAAATATACAATCCAACAGTTAACTTTTATAAAAAAAATTCAAAGTTAGTAAAATTTCTGTTATGGGATTGCTATTTGTGTCCAGTGGCGTGCGGTCCATGGAAGCAATGGAAGCAATGCTTGCCTTGAGAATTTATTAAAAATAAAAACAATGCTAACAAAAATACTTTTGTAAAATTATGGTTATCGTTTATTTAAATTGAAATATTTATCAAATTAAAGCTCAATGTCAACTCTGTACAGCAAAAAGTATAATTATTTAGAGTACTATTTTAAATTAGGCTCATTAAACTTGCACGGAAAGGTAATACCGATTCAAATGTGATACATACACTTCATATAAGCACTGCTTACAAATGCTCTTCTCTTAACCTTGGCGTGAATCAGCGAGCGCGGGGTGTTTGACGGATGCTGTTTGGCTGGTTAACATTGTTTGGTCGTAATTTTTATTGTGCTTCGTTCCCAAATGTTTATTTATTATAATTTGGTTATTTGTTCGATTTAGTGTTACTTAAGTAATGTAAATCTGCGAATGAGACTGTATTTTGTCGCATTTTATTATTTTAATTTATAAGTTGTATTTTTTTTAAAGACAAATAGTTCTATTTAGTTTGCCTGTATGCAAATTTAAAATTGCATTATCGTCACGACTGCAAATTCAACTGCTTCCGTGAAAGGTTCGAGTACCTTCAATATAGCCGAATCGGGACGATTTTTTGTTCAGTTTGTAAATTATTAATAAGGAATTTTTCGCATACAGTTTTGGAGAGAAATTACAAATTATTAAGAAAGGCAGATCAAAACCAGATCTTTCAAATTTAACAACAAAGAGTAAAACCTGTACCGGTATTTTGCTAAGAAAGATCGGAAAATTGATACGTAGTAGTAGTTTTTTTTTAAATAAAGAATGATAGTCAACAAATTCCATAAGTATAAAGTGTAAAAGTGCTTCTTTGAAAAACTTTTAAGCTTAATAATTATAACACTGTTTTTATTGTACCTAGCAGGGGCGGATCCGGAGAAGTATTTTGAGGGGGAAATCTTTGGAAAAATAATTGTTTTAATAAATAATAATTAAACAAACATTATTTGTTTTTATTCTATGTAAACTTATTTCTAAATTGGGGGGGAGATTATTCCCTCCCCGTTAATCCGCGCCTGTACCTAAGTGTATTATAATTAAAATCGTGGTTGCTTCCCTAGCCTAAATTCTCACCGCACGCCACTGTTTGTGTCGCCGGGACATTAACTAAAAAATATCTAAATTTTCGAAAAACATTCAAACTACCAGAAACATTAGATAATGATATCGTTATTCAAATTTTAAAGTACTCTGTTTACATTCTCAGGAATCATCTTTTCGGAATCAACATAAATAAAAATTTTAGTAATTCTAACAGTTGTTTTTATCTATTAAGTGTTAATGTAAATAGTTTAAGTAATAGTTAAGTTATACTTAATTCCTCTTTTAGCCGATTAAATGCTACTGTACGTTGTTATAAGTATTACTTCTCTATTTTTGTATTATTCCTTTAATTTTATTTTAATCGTTTAGTTTCTTAGCAAAATGTTCTTTGCTTTATATTCCTGTGTCTTTTTGGCAAACTAACTTTGTAATTAGTCAAGCGTTCATTAAAGAACTATATATAATTATAAAAGGGAAAATTTCATTTTATTTTGTCAACAAGTATATTATCTATGAATTTTTGTTTATATTTATTTCTATAACGACCACATATGCTGCTGAATAAGCAATAGAGCCTACTACATACTCTCTTTGCAATTAAATAAATTATTTATTTATTTCCCCAATGCTCTAATTAAAATTTATGTTTATAGCGTTCTTTTCAAGGGCATATTTCCGGAATAAAAATACTTTAAAAATTTATGATTCACAGATGCTGCCACCTGTCCGAGCTACATTTAAACTTATCTTGGAGATAATAATAGTTAAATATCATCTAGCTACTGAAATACAGTGATCTGTAATCCTAGATAACAACCAGACAAATTTAAAATTAATTTAAAGGATCCAAGCAAATCTAGTGACACTTCCAAACTTCAAGGTGTGAAAGTGTAGTGTCTTTCTGTACTTTAGAACTTAACAAATTAAAAGAAAAAAAGGGTCCTCATCCCGTTGGTGGGGATCATTAGCGTAGAGGTTATGTTGCGTCGTACTCAAAACAGATTTGGAAGACTAAAATTATTAATAGGAATTGCCTTGGGATTGCATTTAACAGTATACGTTGTAAAACCATTAATCCAATCGGATAAAAAGGCAAATCAAAATCAACAACCACAAAATACTGAATAATATTGTGTAGGTACTTAATGAAATGAGAATTAAAAGACCTGCAAGACTGAATGGTATTGAGCTAGCTCTGGTTGCAGTACTAGGTATAGTTGGTGGCATTTACATTTGGAAACCTTTAATCGTTAAGCAAATAGAACCAGCAGAAAAACAATCCGCTTCTACCTCAAAATGAGTGGCTATAAATCTTGGGCTGCTAAACAGCGAGGAAATCCTATTCTACTTGCCGTAGCTGCTTTCGGCATCCTAGGAGGTTGCTTTCTAGGTTATAATCAAATTATACAACCATATTTTAGACGAAGGAGGCTCGCGCAAGCTGAAGTTTATGGCAATTTCGTTTATGAACAAGAGTTAAAACGTAGAAATCAATAATGTCGATGTAAATAATATGTGCATATATATATTTTGTTAGTAAATTGTTACAATTAAATTAACTACATTTAACTATTGATACATTTTTTATTTATGAAACTAATTTACAATTTTACTCCTTTTCTTCAAATATGCCATTGTAATAAGGTAGATATTGTAAGATAAGTTTCCAATCTGTGACATATATAACCCCAACAGCAGCAGTTGTTCCGTAAGCTACCCCTGTGCCAACCCTAAAAAAGAATAAGATTACATAACCTAGCGAAATCACTTTTTTTGAATATTTTTCTTAACAAAAAGAATCTTACCATTGCGTCGCTTGCTCTACATGTCTCTTGCCAAAGCGCCTTAAAATTCCAGGCATAAAAGATGTGATTGATGACATTTTAAAATTCTATCGAGAAATAATTTGAAATCACAATTTTCTCTTCCAATGGACTAGTGGGAACTTAAACCGTTAATAAAGAAAGCTGCAAAATCGATTTGTCAATTGTTTCTGATTTTGTATTGCAGCGACATCTTTTAAGAGCATTCTTAAGTTGCCGTTGCTTAGCAACCCATGTTATTTAAAAAATAACTAAATTTTATACATATTTTCATTGAATGACCAATATTTTTAATTAAAAATGCATTTTGTAGTAGACACGGTATCAGAATTTACATATTTTCAAAATATGCTGCTTGGACTTGCTGATGCTTTACGTAAGAGACTCAACAAGACACTTTTCATATAAAAACATGATTAATTTTTTTTTTAGACAAATGTGTAGGTGTAAAACGCACATATTTAAAGAAGTTAATTCCTCTTACCTATTCTGAAATTTCTATTTGGGAGCACAAACAAGGAGTTATGTTGCCTGAAGATTTACGATCTTTTTATTCTTCTTCGAATGGATATATGTTTGAATGGCAATATACATTTGGTGGTAATACTAGAAATTTGACTATTCTGTTATTGTAGTATAATCTGATTTTAGATGCTTGTCCTGAGGAGAAAATGATAGGTAAAATACAAATAAATCCATTAGAGGAAGTAACACAAGTATTTGGGTATGATACAACTAATGATCCAGGGGTGAACACGGATGGTGAACGCTACATTCTCAGATTAGCACCAGAGAGTAAAATATTTGAATTAGTGTTAATCCCAGAGCGGGGAAAGGTATGTCTGGGTGTATAGGGAAAATGTGAGAGGGTTTAAGCAGTTTAGATCCTACAACAGTCTGAAATAAAATAAAAATAAAATAACGGGTCCATATGAATAAAATTTAGCAAATGCTTTTACTACTATTAATAAAAGATAGCAAATATGATTTTTAAATAATGAGGATAAGATAGATGTGCAGTAAAAACTTTTTCTACATTTTATTCACATGACCCTTTAGTAAAGCTTTCAATGCTAATACGGCATTTACCATAAAAAGATCTTTTTTGTAACTCGGGATATATATATATATATATATATATATATATATATATATATATATATATATATAATATATATATAATAATAGTATTTATTTTAGACGATGCTATTACAATTAATTTACATTACTACAATATTTCAATCAAGCTGAAGCGATTTGCTGCATTCCCAAGCACTTATTTAATTCCTTCACAAAGGTTGTTATATCTTGCAATTGTCTGGCATTTTGTGGTAAAGCATTGAAAAGTCTTAACCCATCTCCAAAAAGATACTTCTGCATATGTGTAGTTTTGGCAAATTGAACATCAAACTTATCTTTTGTTCTTACATTATATGAATGCTTTTCTGATCTAGTTGTTAAATAATCCTTAAGATAGGAACGTAAAAGATTGTTCTTTATTTTAAAAATAAGGACTATATTAGACTTTTTAATGCATTGTCTAACTGACAGCTATT
Source organism: Agrypnus murinus (assembly GCA_929113105.1). Taxonomy (NCBI): domain Eukaryota; kingdom Metazoa; phylum Arthropoda; class Insecta; order Coleoptera; family Elateridae; genus Agrypnus; species Agrypnus murinus. The sequence goes on along the minus strand of OV816023.1, from coordinate 86,031,974 downwards.
GCCCTAGTAGCACACATATATTATATAAATATATGTTTCGACATCCGCCTAAATATTTAGATAATACATTTTTTTAAATATTTCTTTAATATTATTTTAATATTATTTATATATAATATTTATATTTGTCTACGACATTCTGTCGACGTAATAATAATAAAATATTTATTTGATATTTGTTTCAAAATATTAGAAATTACACAAAAATAACATACTTATTTAATATGTATATCAATATATTTCTAAATATTTCATTTTCAATATTTTATAAATATCTTCCTAATCTTTTAAATATTTAAAACACATATAATATTATATTTATATTTTTTAAATATTAAAGAAATATTGTGTGCTACTGGGGTGCATAGATTTCAACATAAAATTTATGTGAGTATACTTGTTGCAATTTAAAATATTACGCATACATTTATTTTGTAAGGATTGTAACCTTTTTATATCTTCTTGCGTGCATGAAATTAACAGCGAGTTACAATAGCTAAAGTGTGGGTAAATTATTGTATTATATATAAGCAATTTTGCCCACTTGCTTAAATTATTAGAAATTCTGCTAAAAAACCCAATTTTTTACATATTTTTTTACACATGAAATCCACATGCAAAGAAAATGTAAGTTGTGGATCGAGAACTACACCAGATACTTCATTTGGTTTACATTTTCAATTTTATCCTGATCTATATAAATATTATATTTTTTTTTCTAAAAATCTATTACAATGTTGCTTAGTGCCAAAAATCATATATTTGGTTTTATTTGTATTAAGTTTTAACTTATTTATACATAGCCAGTTATATAACACTTTTAATTCAGAATTAATGACACGAACTATTTCATCAAAGTTTTTACCTGATACAGATAATAATGTATCATCTGCAAATAAGCTTACGAAGGAATTTTTAAGTACCTTATCGTTATCATTTATATATATATATATATATATATATATATATATATATATATATATATATATATACAACACTTGCGGCATAAAACTTGTTAAAATTTTCTTCAATATTCCCACTATCTTGATCAAATTCAATATTAGCTATATTAACATCGCTATTCCTTCTACTACCAACTACTTCTTTAAGTGTCCGCCACATTCTTTTACTGTTACCTTTACATCTGTCGATATTTCTTTCGTAATATTCTCACTTCTCTTTTCTTATTATGGAGACCACCCTGTTTCTTTTTATCTTATAATCATTCCAATCTTCATCTTCTCTTGTTATTTTAAATCTTTTATATGCAATGTCTCGTTCTTTCTGGGCATTTAATATACTATTATTATTCAACCATGGTGTTCTGGTGCAATTTAGTCTTTTCCTAGGTGCTATATTGTTCCTGAAACTTTCATAAATTGTTTCCACATCTGTAGAAGCATAATTCCAATCTTTACCATACAGTTCCATTATTATTAGATCTAAATTTTCTTCATTCAGTTTTCTAATATATTTTATTTCATCTTTTTTTTCTTGACATTTATACAGTATACAACAACCAATTATTATGTGATCAGATATTTGTGAAAAGTTCCTAGAACTTTCCTTTAAATTGTAATAATCATATGTAAAAATTAGATCAATCAATGAAGCCGAGTCCTTAGTAACACGAGTGCATTCTTTAATAACTTGGGTAAATCCTGCATCCCTGGTTATACTGAGGAGCTTTCTTTTGTTTTCATTCTCGTATTCTAAATGTATATTAAAATCACCTGCAATTATTAACTTATGTGTAGAAATAATGTCTTCGTCTAACAATTCTTTAAGAGAGTTAAAAAATAAATCAATATTTCTGCTTGGTGATCGATATAAACATCCTATAATAAGTTCCTCTGAATTAATTCTTATTTTAACAAATATAGCCCAGTAATTTCCTAAGGAAACTGACTGTTTAATAACTGTCGTTGGAATGTTACTTTTTATATACATTATAACACCACCTGTATGCCGACTCTCGCTAAAACACACAAATTGTTTATAACCTGGTAATAATAACTCACTATCTTGAAAATCATCGGTAACATGAGTCTTGTTTAAACACATGATTAACGGACTTCTTGTATACGCTAACTGTTGTAATTCTTCTAATTTATTCTTTGTTAGTCCTTGCACATTAATAGACAAACACAATTCTTCATCTGATTTTAATTGCTATGTATAGTGTACTCTTTGTTTAAATTTTTCAATTTCTCAGTATGATGTACATTCTCTATCGAAAGCTGTATAGTCATATTGTATATCGGAAATTTTAACTGTATTATTTAAATATTTACAATTTACACAGCTCTTTGTTTGTGATGTGCAGTTTTTTGATTCATAAGAACAACTACAATAAAGACACCTCTCATTTTCTTGACGACATTTATTAGCCATGTGCCCATATTTCCAGCATTTGAAACATCTCACAATACTGAAGAATTCATATACTGGAAAGCTGTCCCAGCCAAAATGTATCCTTTTTTCTGACATCAAGCATTTAAAAGCATCTGATGATGTTTCCAGTATAACATTATACAGTTGTTTCCCTTTAGGTTTGAATTTTTTAACAAAAGTAATGTCCATATTATTACTGCCAAATTCATATGTCTTGCTTAGATCTTTTATCTTATTTACAAATTCATCATAATTTTTTAGATATTTGTCAGGCACACCAACTTTAATGACCTTTGGTGTTCTTAATTTAGGAATTATAAATTCATATTCGTCTGATAACACCTTTGCTGCATTTTGCAATTTTCTTATAGATTCATCTGTATTACATTCAATCTGAATGCCTCCCTGACCCATAGGTCTAATTTTATTTACTGTAATATCAATATCTATTGGATCAATCTTTTCAGTAATAACTGTTTTAGTAGCGTTACTGTTTTGCAATTTATTTTTTGGTTTAATAATTAAAGAAGGATTTTCATTTTTTACAACTGCACTCCATGTTGGTTTGGTATATTTACTTGTAGTTTTTACTTCATTTATTGTTTTAAAATGATCATCGTTTTTTCTAACAGAACATCAGTTTTCTTCTCAAGATTGTTCAACTTGTCGATTAATTTTATATTTGCAAAAACTATATATACAGTCATTGATGAACACTTTTTGGAACAGAACCACATTATTAAATTCTGTACTTTTGCAATACCAAACAAATTAGACACTCAGAAGCTTTTAAGAAATACAGACGCATACTACTATTTAGATGTACTACGAAAACAAGATGGTACTTGGGGAAGAACTGAACAAGAAAAGGCAACAATATTTGCTGAACATCTGTCAACAGTTTTTAGTCCACCTTGGGTCCACAACAATCACGATGAACAAGAAATTGAAATTTTTTAAACAGCCCTTGTCCAATGGATTTACCAATAAATCCTTTCTCTCCAGCTCCTGGGTTTGACTTAATTACACTGTTAGTCCTTAAACATCTACCTCATAAGGCAATCGTGTTATTGACTACCAATTATAACAGCATGTTAAGGCTTGCATATTGTCCCATAACCTGGAAATTCCCACAAATAATAATGGTACACAAACCACCACATGATGCAACATCTTATCGACCCCTTAGCTTGCTTCCATGAGTGTTAAAGATTTTTGAGACACTTTTTCTGAAGAGACTTGTCAGGACAGTTGACTTGAAATTATTCCATCCCACCAATTTGGTTTCCATGAGTTTCACTCAACAACCCAGCAAACACATAGAATTGTAAATGAAATACTTAACGGACTCAAGGAGAAAAAACTATGTAGTCACTTTTCTTGATATAAAGCACGCTGTATGGATGTTACGTATACTTAAGTATTTGGTGAGTAACTGTTTGATAATAAATAAAGGAACATGTATTATTTAACCTTATTAAAAAGTATACACATTGATTGTATAATCAATGACACACCAGTAACTAACTTAAAATTATTTTTAACTGGAAAAGTTGATAAAATATTTCTAAAGTGTTAGTTTTCAACAAAGATTTTAAAATTTCACAAAATTTCCAAAATTTTGACACTAAAATCCCCAGCAATATATATAGTTATTAATCTCTTTTGTTCTTCCGTGTTTCAAATGATTTATGTCAAACAAATTACATAGTTGTAATTATTTTGGAGTGTAGTCATTGGATTACTTCTCCACTCATTGTCCCACTTTCATCATATTTTCTTATTGCTCTCTGGAGCAAACTATAAATATCCCAGATAAGTAACGTAAAAAAAATATGTGTATTGTATCTAGTTTACCTATTTCTTGTAACAACCTATTTCTTGTAATAGTAGGGGGAAGGGTGGTCGATTGAGCTACTTTTTTATTTTGCAGATAAAAATTTACATTTTAAGGAAAAATGATCAAATATTTTTTATGACATAGATAATGACCAGTCCGGACCTGGACTGGTGAAAAAGAAGAGACCTGGACTAGTGAAGAAGGGGTGACAGTCTATTTAGCTTCTTTAATTACATTTGAATTAAAAACTCTGCCTGTTTCCTTTTTTTCACAAGTGGCATGATCGATACTCCTATAACATTCACAAAAATATAGAATTAATTTACGGACAGGGTCGACGGATGACTGAACTGTGAATGCTTATAAATTTAAAACTAAAATTTTGGAAATTTTTAAGACCTCTTTTATATAGATCTGTAGATTAAGTCATTGAGTTCCAAAACTCTAAGTATCTTTGATACTCTGAAACTGAATTTAAAAAACCTAAACCCTCCCAACATATCAAAGAGACATATGTATATCTACCAATACTTGACTCGTTAATAACCCAATTACATCAGCGAACTGTTTCATACAGAAAAATCTATCAATGGTTTGGTTTTCTTTCCTGATTGCAGGGCATTAATCCCCATGAATTGAAAAATAGTTGGAATGAGTTTGCTGACTTTTACCACGATGATGTCAACGCAGAGGACTGTTATTATAAATGCTTTCATTTGGGGCAATATTTGAACAGAGGTAATAGTTGAACTGTTGAAAATGAAGTGTGGCTTAAAGTATGAGTTAACAAGAGTAATAGTTTAACATTTTTTGATATTTTCGGTTATGTGTATTGTTAAAGACTTATTAATACTGAACTTGTAAAGCTATTCAGAAATACTCTATTTTCTTCAGTTAACATGCAAAAGAACAATAAGTCTAACAACGTTTTAAAAACTGCAGATTACGTTTACCATAATTAGCTTCCTCACAGTTTTTCTTTGTAAGTAACTTTACCGTATTTAAACATATCTTGTCAATGACCAGTGTTTATATCTAGTAGCCAGAGCATTAAAGAAGTGAACAGCATGTATTTTGTTTTATACAAGCTTCAGTTTTAATAAGATGTCATCACTCATCGCACAACATAACATCAAATGTTTATGAAAAATATTAAAGCTAAAAGGGAACAGTCAAACGAAACATACAAAGTGCAATAATTACTGTAACATTCCAAAGAGCAAACCAAGATCTAGTCATCCAAGATCAATTACTAAAATAGATGATGATGCCATAGTCATCATGAGTAATCACAACAAAAGACTAACAACCCCGGAAATATTTGCTGAATTAATTAGTAGGGGAGAGGCTTGTACCTTGAACCGGATTTTTTCAAGACTTCATTTTTTTCACGTTTTGAAATTTTAAGGTAAAGTTTTTGGGCTAACTTGTAGCTTATACATATTAGAACATTATATTAAAGGATTATTTTAATAAAACAAACAAATATATTTTTTTGGGATTTTATTTAATTATTACGAATTCGGTCCAACGTACAAATACGTAGTGTACCTTGGACCAAGTAGTCTTGTACCTTGAGGCACATATAAAAGTTTAAAAATAAATGTAAAAAAATATTTATTGCTATTCAACATTGTACTTCTCAAAATCTAAATCGAAAATATGTATCCCTTTTTGCCTTTCCGACAATCCTGCCTGACGTGGTGGTGCAAGTTTGATCAAAACATCTTCAATATCAATTTGAAATTGTTGACCACTCGGACCAGAGAATTTATTGCTGGCGAGAATCCTCTTTAGGTATTGGACCATTAAACAAGGTCTTAGGGCAGTTACTTCGGCAACATAGAAATGTATCTTTTTCCCCGTTAATTTTGTGAGACAAAAATCACCTACTGCTAAATCGGAAATTTTTACTCCTGTAGGTTTAGCCTGGCATTCTTTTATGGTATCCATTTCAAAATCATCTTCAGCATCGAAGTCTGAATCGTCATTACAGACAGCAATGTCTTCGCAATCTTCATCTGAAGATGATGACGACGATGACGACTGTAGCACTTTTCTTTTAACAATTTGTTTCTTTGTCTTTGGCGTTTTTGTAACGCTTTTTTTGTTAGCTTCAATTTCCATTTTTTCAGGCGTATCAGTTAATATTCGGCATTTTCCCTTTTTTCGTCCTTTTGAGGAAGCAGTTCTTGGAGCAGCTTGTGGAAATGGTCGAATCATTTCGGGTGAGATTAATGCATGTGATGCAGATGGAGTAACATTTTGTGTGGATGGAGCCGTGTTTGATCTGGACGAACCAGCGTTTGGTGTTGATGTATGAATGTTGGATGAAGTTGCAACAATATTTGATGCAGTTGTAGCAATGCTTGTTGTGGATACGGATACTAGATGTAAAGATTGGGCTCCTTGCGATGTAGATGGTTTGTCATATGGCCGATCAGTGACTGATGCTCCCATGAATTCGTGCTCTTGAAAGATATTCTCATTAAAAGGCCAAATACCTGATACTCTAAAGCCAGATTGAATGTTTGAAGGAGTGAATGCTAAAGGGTAGGCTATTCCTGATATTTCGGCCACATCATAAATTGAAATGGGTTTTCCAGGGTGGCAACGCATCCAATTGGCGCATGCTGTGTTGTAGTATGTTTTGTAAGGCCCAAATACACTTCTGTCTAGCGGCTGGAGCTTGTGACTAGTGTGAGGCGGTAGGGTAAGCATAACTATTCCGTTTTTCTTTGCCAAATCTATTGCTTCGATGGTAACATGGCTTTCATGGTTATCTAGGATTAGTAGCACCTTATTATTTGAGGAACAGTTTACATGTTTTATAAAGTGGTAAAGATACTGTATAAAAATTGTTTTGTTAGACCAGCCGCTAGGGTGAGCAGATCCAATCGAACCAGGAGGAGCACCTTTAATCATGAAGTCTTTATAATTTACCCTTGGAAATATATATAAGGGTGGCACACTGTTTCCTATGGCATTCACGCATGCAATAATAGTAACATTGACACCTCTTTCACCTGAAGTTGCGCTTCCAACCTGTTTCACCCCTTTACAGGCCAAAATCTTATCTGAAACCAAAAACAAAACTTATGTATAACAGGTTGACATTTTCCTAATGATGTCAAAAACAAGAATGTAAAACAAAAATATTAGAAATTTACCTGGCATATGAACGTTTGTGTTTCCGCTTTCATCTAAATTGTAGATTTTATCAACAGAAAACTGATATTTTTCTATAACCCCCTTAAGCTTTTTGAAAAATGTGGAAACATTGTGCTTGTTGAAGCTGGTGGACCGGGCTAAACTTGTCGCTTGTGGTTTTCTTAAGCTTATTGTGTTTCTGCGCTTCACAAAATCTAAATACCATTGTTTTCCGGCCCGACATTTGTTTTCCCAAGAAGCAGGGATAGTTTTATTGTTTGCCTTTGCAAAGTCGTAGGCTAGGACCTGAAGATCTCGACGAGTAAGGCCATAATGCATATGAGACGCTGCGACGAGATACTCACATAAGCTTTTTTCCTCAGCTTCCGAAAACACTTTTTTAACGGCACAATTCTCATAAGATTTGTAAGATACGTTTTGCTCAAGTTTGATCAAGTACCTTTTTAATGTAGATCGGGACACTTTAAAGTCTTTAGATGCAGTACGCACTGAAATATGATCATTTCGTACAGCATTTGCTGCGGCTTGCAACGCGGAAATGTCGGGGCAATTTCTCTTTACACTTTGTTTACTTCTTGGCATCTAAAAACAAATATCCTTAGAATTATACATCCGAACAAGAAGGTTAAAACATGGATTGTACCTTGGGCCATGGCTCAACGTACAAGACAAGTACAGGGTCCAAGGTACAAGCCTATTAAATTTAAGAAAGGATTATTTTTCTAACCCCTAAAAAGCAAAAATTAAAAATTGAACATTATCAAAATGATTTGTCTACATACCTAACTTTAACATAAGGCATGCGAAAATTTTATGTATGTACTGTAAAACTGAATAGAAAATATTAAAATCACGTCAAAATACTTACTTTTGGAAACACATAAAACAAGCACTCGCTCACAAGACAACCGTTTGTCAGAGATGACGTAAACAAAGTGTCACGCATTAGTGGTGGACATGTTAACTAGCAACTAGAATTTGACTGAGATCTACGCGCTAAATTTGAAATGATAGTAATGGTCCAAGGTACAAGGTGGTTCAAGGTACAAGCTTCTCCCCTAAATGTGATGTAAGTATTTCTACAATAAAACAGTGTTTACAAAAGGCTGGTTTGTTTGATCAAATAGCAGTAAAAAGCCACTTTTAAATTCTGAAGATAAACGTAAACGATAGCAATGCATACAACACCAGAAATAGAGTTGCAATCGATGGAAAAAGATAGTTTGGTTTGATAAGTCAAAGCTTAAAATTTTTAGTTTAAAGCGACGTGATTATGCACACCAGTCAATTGGAGAGATCCGATAAGTATCATTGCCATGGTTAAGTATGTCAGCATGTGTTACTTTAATAAACAACAAAATTGGAGATTGGTACAAATTAAGAGGAATCCTCACAAAAGAAGTAAATATGTAGGTGAATAATTGAGAATCATGTTCTATTGTCATTTTTGTTTTTGTGCTTATCTCCTTATTGCTTATAAATGTTTTGCTAAGGGCATGATACATTCTTTTAGCACTGCTAATTCTATCTTTAACTTCTTCTTCCATATTGCCATTTGTTTATATTACAACACCCAAATATTTAAAAGTTTAGACGTGTTCTAGCTTCTTTCCCTTAATTCTTATGTCAATATTTTTCTATTTTCTTTTATTATACCTTCCGTGCATATCATCAAGTCATCTGCAAATGCACAGTCTGCTGTCAACTCCTCTTTCGATTAGCTTTCCCATATCATTTTTCTTGGTATTCTGTCAAATGCTTTTTCTAGATCTAGAAAAGCTAGACACACTTTTTTATTTGTATTAGTTTTTTCCATAAGTTGTTTAATGGTGAATATATAATCTTGGGTACTGCGGCCTTCCTGAACCTACTTTGTAATTCTTCTAACTGGTTTTCAATTTTCTCCCTGAGTTTCTTGTCTAATATTCTCTCATGAACTTTGGCTACTACACTTATCAGAGTTATTCCCCTATAGTTACCACACTCATTTGAATCGCCTTTCTTGAATATTGAAATAGTGACTCCCACTTTCCAATCATCCGGAACTTTACCCTTGTCCAGGGCCATATTAAATATGTATTCATCATCTTTATACCATTTTCACCTAGATCTGTTATTATTTCTGGTGCAATCTGGTCATTTCCTGGTGCTTTTCCTTTTTTCACTTTCTTTACGACTTCTAGGACTTCTTTTTCTTGGATTGTGATATCTTGTTCTTCTGTAGTTTCTGCTTGCATTTCACTTCCATCATCTATTTCTATTTCTTCTTCTTCTATCTGCGGGTTTAATAACTATTGAAAATATTCTCGCCACCGTTTCATTATGTCCTTTCCTTGCATCAAAGTTTTATTTTCTTTATTTCTTAGATGTTTCATTATATATTTGCTTTGATGTTTTCCTCCATTTTCCTACCAAATTCTTCCCATGATGTTTTCCTTGCTATGGGTACTTTTTTTCTCTGTTCTTTATACATGTTTTATAATTTTCATCAGTTTTAATTGTAAGATATTTCTTCCATTTTTCTTTCTTTAGTTTAATCTGGATATATTATCTATTAAAAACATCTGAATTAGTTACACTTGAGAAATCTAAATGAAAGAATACAATATAAAAATCTGTTTTGAAAAAATATTGTGGCTGTTACATTATGCCAAAAAAGTAAATACAGTAAAACCTGTAAATCTGACCACCTGTTTAAACTGACCCTCTGGTCATATTGACCACTTTTTTCAGTCCCTGCAAAAATCCCATTACTTTAATGTAATTTATACTGTATAAACTGACCACTTCTCTTTTGTGACCATTGACCACATTTACCTCAAATATTTGCTTAAAAATGTTTGTGTAATGTGACCATTAGCCGAGGGATTACTTATAAAAGTTATAACTAATCTTCTAAAAGTTTAAGTAAGCATGTACATGTAAATTGCATTCAAAGAATTTCTAATAATGCATCATAATCCCTTAATAGTGACCACAGTTGGGTTCAGGTATTTCCAAGTTTTAAGACTTTATTTTTGCTTCTGAGAAATTCATTACCTGCAAACTTTCACATTAGTAACCCTGGCATAGTTTTAAAATTGTTTTATAAAATCAGTCTTGTTTCATCTGTTGATTGAAACCATTGTGTTAATTAGTGCGATCAAGATGACTTAAAAAAAAGTTTAAAAAGAACTAAATTTGCAAGAAAAACAAAAGGTGTTAGAGTTTTTAGAAAATCACAGTGAAAGAACAACAGCGGAACATTTTGGTATTAGCAAAACAACAGTAAATAATAATAAAAAAAGAAAATTAGAATATCAACAACGTTACGAAGAAGATGCTCTAGACTCCTTAAGAAAAAGACGTTTAATAGAATTTGAAGTGGTTAATCAATTAACTTTAAATTGGTTATTAAAAATGTGCAGTGTAAATGCAAGACTTTCTGGACTAATGTTACAAGAAGTAGCATTAAAATTTGCTCAGCAGTCAAATTTGCCTAATTTTAAAGCATCGTCGGGTTGGCTCGAATCATTTAAGAAACGAAACATTTCCCAGAAAAATTTAGTTGGTGATGCAAATGAAACTGATCCCGCAACAGTAAGTGATCTTCTTATTCGTTTTACAGAGTTTGCAAAGGGCTTTATATCAGAGAATATTTTTAATACTGGCGAGTGTGGGCTAGTTTGGGCGAATTGTAGTGTATAAAGAATTCACACTTTTACAAAGTGACCACCTGCTTAAATTGACCATTTTGGGTCAGTCCCAAAGGTGGTCACTTTAGGCAGTTTCTACTGTATGTAGTAAGAGTGTAATTAGGACTTTTGTATGCTTTTGTTTGCATTGAAAGCCTCTCAACTCTCCTCTGAACAATGTGGTTGTCTAAATTAGAACAAGCAGATTGCTCGGGCCTTCCTGTAACCTCCACATGTCCATCCTACGAAGCCATAAAGATTTATATGTGGATAATAATTAATGTAGGGATGAAAAGTAGAGAAATAAATACTATTATAATTTAAGATCTTGATCAATTGTTAGACTAGACAACAGGATTCCAAGTTTTAAGATTAACTTTAATTTCTGAAATTGCATTTAAGGTTTTGAAAGAGAATTTGTTTAAAAGTTTAGGGACATAACAGCTTGATTGGGCTGTACCGTAATGATTATTAATTCTTGGAGTTAAATATGCTCTTACCTGTGGTCTATGGAGATAATTATGTTGTGGGTATACCAAGTATTTTTTATTAAAATAGTGTTTTAAAATAACTATCGAGTCTCTTAATTTAAATAATTTAATATACGCCGAGAGTGTTATAACAGGTATTCAATGTAAAATTGAATGATTTGGGATTTTTTAATATAAATCTTAGTAAGTTGTTGAAGTGAGGTTTAAAGCCGTATCCATAGTATGTTATTCCATGTCTGATCACGATTCAGCAAGGGACTGATAAATTAACGTTTTTATCTCTACAGAGAAGCTAAATCTAAAGTGATACAATTTCACCGCTATAACATGTAATTTTTTTGAAGTCCTATTTCATATTTGAATCAAAACTTGAACCCAGATATTTGATTTTAGATTAGGACTATAGTATATGCAAAAACAATTTGCGTTGCTTTTGCATATATTATTAAAAAATCATTAGATAAATTCTTCGATCTTCAAATATACAAATTTGACCTATTGAATTTTCTTTTGTGGGGTATCTGAAGAAATTCAGCTATAAAGATTGATTATTAATTACAATGCAAATCGTTAGAATAAGTTTACAATTATTAGTTGAGTTCTTAGAACTTTTAACATTATTATCAAAATGTGCGTAGATGAATTATGAGTGAGATCAGTAGCAACGGGTGCATATATAAACATAGAGTGCAGGCTATGCCACATATATTTCTATCATGTTCATATACACACATTAGAGTAATAAGCGACATTTATTTCAGAACGTGTGCAACAATATTTCATATGTCCTAGCCGTTGCTGAGTGAGATGCCTCAAATAAAAATTAATGGTAATATTTAATCATAAAGGAAAACAGCGATGCCATGCATAAAACTATTTGAATTTTAATAAGTAACTGTGTTGGCTCAAAAATTCAAAATATAGTTTTAACAAAAAGCATGAATTCTATTGTTTCAGGTTGTATTAGTCTATTTGTACCCTAAGTACGTTCCTACAATTTGGTTATTAACAACGACTTTGAATTTCTATTATCTGGCTGATGATATAGCTACTTACCTTCGTATGGCCATTGCACATTTAGGAATACCAAATTGGCAATTAGCATACACTCCTCAAGGTGTTCCACAATGGACAGAAGTAAGGAATAGTTCTATTAATCACACCAAAAATGTTTTTCGCATGCACAATTTTTACAGAATATGTTCAGAATGTTAGTTCCTCATTTACTGTCATTAAATAAATTGCTTGAAAAGATGATTAGAGAAAGACGACAAAGAAAGGATGAAGATTTTCCTGAAGTTCCATTAAATAAGTTTGATCCTAACCTTTTTAAACTTTTACCACGTCCTACTGCTCCAGCACAACCTTCAGCTCCAAGTCCAACTCCTGAACCAGAAAAACCCAAACAAGGAAAAAAGAAACAACCACAACAGCAAGCCAAGCAATCTGACCAATCACGTTCACGACCTAAATTTCAAAGGAAACCACTGTATTATATAAAGAAACGATAGAATATTTGTATTTGTTATAAAAAAAAAGTATTTTATATATTTTTACGTATATTGTGATATTTTTGTAAACATGTATTAACAAAAATAAAATGAAAGAGTAATGAGATGTTACATTTGTATTTCTGTATGTACCTATTTTTATTACTTATTACTTTAAATTACTCTAACTTGATAACAATTGAGTTAAGTAGTTTACACTTAAAAAGAGGATATGAATTTAGTCTACCCACATAGCATTTAATGTAAGTACAACGCATCCAACAAGTTGAAATGATATTACCTGTGAAGCGTTTGGGTGCATCTGCAAGTTTAATAGAATACAATAGCATGAGATTTGTAATGACTTATTTGCCCGATACTATTTGCAGCAAACAATATATAAAGGTATAGTTCTATATAGTCCATTAATCTTTCTTAATAATTTGTCTACTGAAATTAAATTTCAGCAATTACAACAATATAATGCAAGGAAAATTATAAAAACTTGTCAATGCGAATATAATTTTCAAATGTTTTATGCATTTGGAATCAATGTAGAAGAATTAATATATCCTGATGGGACGTTTCCATTACCAGAAATAATTGACCAGTGGATTTCAATTATAAAGCAACATTTTCAATCACTTCCAAAAACATCACTTGCTGTTCATTGTCGCACAGGTCTTGGTAGATCTGCTGTATTAGTGGCTATTGCACTTATGGAAAGTGGCATGAAACCTCAAGATGCTATAGAAAATGTAAGAGTGTATGTATCATCTGATTATTTAATATATTGTAGAAACTTTTTTATTTTTGATTTCTGAGCAAAATCTATTCTTGATAAAATAAACGTTCGTGCTTCTTCTACAACATTAGAAAATGTTAAAACATTTAATCCCACGATTTTGATATAAAAACTGAAATCGCTCCAAGAGTTGTGAATTAAAAAATCATCATTAACAAAGCAGTTCAAATATTACCAACCGCGTATGAACCAGAATTTAGAGAAACGTATGAAAAATAATACAGTGTTAAAATAAACACCAAATATTGCCTTTATGCTTTCATTTTAGTGTCTGGTAGAATTCGCATAATGTATGCAACAAACAGTTCAATTATGCCGAAGTTAAATTTAAGAAAATCGAAATGAAAGTTTTTTCAAAGCCGTAACATGATAATTGGGATTTAATGATAAACTATTATTACAAATAACTTTTCTTAATAACATTTTCTGCTATTTTTAACTTTAGGAGCAGTTTACTCTTGATGTAATTTTAATTTTTTGAATTTACTTCGAACTTTGTTCTTAAATTTTTTTTAACATTTTCTAGTATTCTGGAAAAAGTAGTCAGTTTTATCAACGATTTTTTTCAAAAATTGAAAATGAAAAAGTTTCCCTTAAGGTATACTTTTTGTCGGTCACTGTAAGTATAAAATTTTATATTACAGAAAAAGAAGAGGGGCATTTAATTCCTTTCAAGTGGAGGAGCTTGCCAAATACAAATCAAAAAATCGTTTGGTGGAAAAAGCAAAAATCTTTAAAAGAATATCTCTGTCTAGAAAATTTAACAATAATATTGATCCAGACAGAATTTCGAATAGACGTGAAACTTCAATATGAATTATTAATAATATCATTTGTAACTGCTGAAAGCAGAATATTCCTAAACCCTTTTATAACTAGGGATGCTTTTAAATTCTTTGTTTTGTTGTATTTCTTATTAAACAATTAATGAATACGTTTTAAGATTTATCATACCAATAAAATTACAGTTATTTTTTAGTATCTAAGGTAAAAAAGTTAGCACTATAGTTTTGAATCTGTAAATATATTTAGACATAGTATATACTGTAACGTTCTTTTTAAAATAATAACAAAAATGATGTTTAATCGTCTATTAACAAGAGAAATATTATTTACATACACCAGTTTAATCTTAACTAATTATTTAACACTATAATTATAAACTGTTTAACGAACTTAAATGCTAGATATTTAGAAACTTAAAGTAGATTATAAAAGGACTATTTATTTATTATTACAACAACTTTTAAAAATTTATTTATTCACTAATATATTTGATTACTAATTACACAAAGCACATTTCAATACGCCGGTCGAACACTAACTGAATTCTCTTCTATCCGCGACGAGGCTTGATAACTTCCATATAAACGTTCTAGCAAACACTCGAACATACCCATGTATGGGTTCGTCTAGCCGGCTGATGCGTCATATACGTGGCCCGTGTCAAATCTTCTAGTATGTTCTCGCGGGTGTATGACGCTTCGCTTTGGAATGATCTGCCGCCCGCATATAGGGATTTCCCTATTTGTTACACTGACTCCCTCTTCAAGTCTGTTCTGTCCCAGAACAGGTTTTATTCTCTGGTTCTTACAGAGAGAGGGTCGTGTCGATACCTACAATTTCCACCTCGACTACACGTTTCATTTCGGTAGAAATAACAGTCTACACGCTTTGTTGGCCTTGACGCGGGCTGTGGGTCGAAGCTACAGTCCAGAATTTTCAAAATCACGAACTGAGACCCAATGGCGGTGCCATCTCCACTCTCCAGCACTCGCTTCAGGATATCGTTTTCCACCTTCAAGGACTCCCATTGGGCCTAATATGCTTTTAGGGTTTTGTTGAAAGGGCTGACGGCCTCCCAGGCAGGCCTTTCTCCCACACGCTTCCATTCCAGTACCATTTTTAATTTGGGATCAGTCTCCTGCTGTCGTTGCAATTCTTCCGGCAACCAGTTGTCGTTGACGATAGTAGTTCTTAATACTTGGCAAAACTCTTCCAGGCGAGAGCAATGACGGCAGTCCGTCGGACAGGGTCTTCTTGAAAGAGCATCGGCATTTCGATGGCTGGTACCCGCTAGATGTTCCGTGTCAAAATCATATACTTGTAGTCGTTCAATCCACCTTGCGACCTGGCCTTCTGGATTACCACTGTCCTCAATAAAAACTTCCTTCCATAAAAGTATTTATAAAAGTACTCAACGGACTTCACGACGGCTAATAATTCTTTCCTGGTCACACAATAATTCCTTTCGGCTTTCGACAAAACCTTACTAAAATAGCCGATCACCTTTTCTTATCCATACTGTATCTGAGAAAGTACACCTCCACTGGCCAGATTACTTGTATCTGTGTCGAGTATGAATTTCCCTTCTGTCGGTGGATAGCTCAATATTGGTGTTGTTGTCAGGGCACGCTTCAACTGTTGGAAAGCTGTTTCGCACTCTCCGCTCCAAAAGTACTCGCGCCCAACTTCCGTTAATCTTGTCAGTGGCTTATCTCTCGGTGTTGGCCACTCTTGGACTGCACGGATTTTATCAGGGTCGGCTGCCACTCCATTTTGCGATACGACGTGCCCTAGGTATTTTACCTCCTTTCGGAATATGTGACATTTATTTGGACTTAGTTTCAGATTGGCTCCACGTAGTCTTCGGAACACTTCCTCTAGATTTTTCAGATGTTCATTTAATGATTTTCCGACTACAATCACATCATCTAGATATAGCAAGCAAGTCTTCCACGACAGATCCCTCAGGATCGTCGGAGCGTTACATAGGCGAAAGGCATAACAGTGAACTGTCATAACCCGGAACCAATAGTAAACGCGGTCTTCTCCCGGTCTTCAGGTTCTACCTCAACTTGCCAATAACCACTCTTTAAGTCCAAAGTGAAAACCATCGTGAACCAGACAGAGTATCTAACGTGTCGTCCATGCGTGATAAAGGATAGCTGTCTGTTTTGGTCACGTTATTGAGCTGCCGATAGTCCACACAGAATCTCGTTGACCCGTCCGTCTTGCTGACCAGGACCACCGGTGATGCCCGTGGACGGCTTGATGACCCCTTGTTCTTCCATATCCGTAATAATCTTCTCGGCTTCTGCTCGCCTTGCCAGAGGTAGACACCTCAGCTGCTGACGGACAGGCCTAGAGTTCCCTGTATTGATTTTATGTTCTACTATATCGGTTCGTCCCTTCTGGCTATAGTCAAGAGCAAATATATCTTGTTATCGGTGAACCAAACCCTGTACCTCTTTCACATCCGATCTATTAAGGTCTTCGCACGAACTAGTAACCATACCCACTAGTTTTCCACCATGGTCTTTGGGCACTGGTTTTGGAACATCAGTCATATACCTGGCTACTCGGGATACTGGCACACACTGTCCTATAAGGGTGCTCTTCTTCAATGTCACCGGCTCCATATTAACGTCCATAATCCTCACCGGTACTGTCTTTCCAACCTTGAGTAGCGCTTTTCCCACCAGTATGCCACTATGGATCTTCTTGTCACAGACAGGCTCCATTATTCGCACATATCCTACCTGCAGATCTCCATCCAAACCTGCCTCGACAATATCTCATCTCCAGTCCGACAATATCACGTCTTCTGACAACAAGACCCTTACGGCAGGATCTTCTCGTAGGTGCAGAAGAAGTTCTTCGTTACCGACCTTCAAAACACCCTCCTTCAAGTCCAATGTAAAACCAAGTTTTCTCAGGAGTCCATTCCCAAGATGAATTCGTCAGTGCTATCTGCTACCAGCACCTCATAATCACGCTCTTCACTTCCAATACCAATCTTCATCTTCACCACTCCGCGTGTTGGTATTACTTCACCTGTTGCTGTACGGAATTCAGTAGTTGTCGGTAATAGCTTCATACTTGTTCGTAGAACGTCAGGGCGTATGATGGATTTTGTCGCCTCCGTATCAATAAATAGTGAAACAATTCGGTTAGCAATCTTCCCATCTACAAACAAACTGCCGGTACTATTCTTTGATGTTACGGCATGGATGGTGATATCCGGGGCATCTTCACTCACAGTCAACGTTCGCCCCCTCTTGCCAACCCCCTTTAACTTTTCCGACGGTTGTACTTTTCTTATTTCGGGACAACGGCGTTGTACATGTCCTTGTTCGCCACAGTTGCAGCAGCGGATCCCTGGAGCTTCTTGAAAATTCTTCTTACGGCTTTCTTCCTTCCGAAGAACTCTCAGTACTAACTCCTCTAGGTAATATTTAGAATCTTCTTCCTCTTCTACAACGGCCCGAACACGCCCGTGACCTCGGGGCCCTTGCTTTGCGGCTTCAAATTCTAAGGCGTGAGCAAGCGCATCATCAGTTGTTCTTGGTCGTGCCAGTCTCAATGATTGTTGTGTTTCCCCGTCTCTGAGTCCATCAATGAAGGTCTGCACAGAGAGTTGTCCCAGAAACGAATCAGGTGCCGTAGGGTACGCCAATCGGACCAACTGCGCAACGTCAGCTTCAAACTCCTGAAGACTTTCTCCATTCTTCTGGACACGATTCTTCACCTGCGCATGGTACACTTGTTGATGATGCGCGTCTCCGTATTTCATCTCCAGCCGAGAGATTAATAGCTGAAAATCGCGTTCCTGCCCTGCTGGAATTGTTTGCAGGACGTTCAACGCGTCTCCACGCAAAGCCACAGTTAAAGAAACGGCCTTTTCCTTGCCTGTCCATCCGTTGGCCCCAGCGGCCGCCTCAAATTGTTTGTAGTAGGTGGACCAAGGTATCTTTCCATCGAACGTGGGTGGTTTTACTTTTATCCCTAAGGCAGGACCCTTTTCTTTTTTAAATTGATTCTTTACTTCATTAAACGGCCACTCAGAAGTTGAGGGAAACCGTAGTTGACTCATTCTATCTTCAAGCATTTCGGTTATGTCATCTTTCTTAGTTGTTAGTGGTTACTGCATTTGGTTGATTCTCTCTTCTACCATCTTTATTACCCTATCCTGTTTCGCCAATTTAATTTCTAATAGTCCTAACGCGCTGGAGTTTTCCAACAATTCTTCGAAAACTTGATCTTCCAACGCTTTGACATTTTTCAGCAATTCTTTTTTAAGTATTCTGTGAATTTCCCAGTAATTCTTCCTTTAGCATTCTAGAATTTTCGTCGGACTTTTCCAGCAATTCTTCATTTAGCATTCTAACATCTTCTTCGGACTTTCTAGAATTTTCCATAACTTTTTCTTCCAGCGCCTTAGTATTTTCCATTAGCTTTCTAGAATTCTGTTCGGATTTTTCCAGTAATTCTTCCTTTAACATTCTAGAACTTTCTTTGGATTTTCTAGAACTTTCCAGTAACTCTTCCTTTATTTTACTTAACAACACGTTAGTATCAATTGCGGGTCCAGGTATTTCGAAGCGATAATTTTCAGGGTCTTCCTTCTGTTCTAAAAACCATTCTCTTAGCCGATGTATTAACACGCTTTTGAAGCCCGTTGTATCCAAATCTCGTTCTTCAAGTTCTCTTTTAAGGTCCACAATTCTGAGTTCATTTAACAATTTCGTCGCCATTCTGATTATTCGTTGAAATTGTTCGTAACACTAAAAGTTTATTCTCACATCACTTTATTATTACACGATTTTATTTATTATTTTAAATTCCCGACACCTACAACACTGTAACGTTCTTTTTAAAATAATAACAAAAATGCTGTTTAATCGTCTATTAACAAGAGAAATATTATTTACATACTCCAATTTAATCTTAACTAATTATTTAACACTATAATTATAAACTGTTTAACGAACTTAAATGCTAGATATTTAGAAACTTAAAGTAGATTATAAAAGGACTATTTATTTATTATTACAACAACTATTAAACATTTATTTATTCACTAATATATTTGATTACTAATTACACAAAGCACATTTTAATACGCCGGCCGAACACTAATTGAATTTTCTTCTATCCGCGACGGCGCTTTATAACTTCCATAATAACTTCCATTTTGTCATTTATATTTTTGATTACCTATTTTGTGCTGCATTTTTAAGTTGTTTACTGCAAGAAAATTTAGATCATTTAGCAGGCTGAATATATTTGCGTTTATTGCATTTAATTTAACTCTGTCTATATGATAAAACTATTAATTTACTTTATGAACATCTATAACAAGATGAATTATATTGAACTATGTAAGTTACTATTTACGCCTTGCGTAATCATAAATATTATTGATGTTTTTGTTTTTTGGGTGTGTTCTGTCTTATTATACTGCATAAAAATTCTTTTTACTTATCTTCTGATGGAATTATTATGGATATTTTTGATTATTTTGTACGGAATTTTTAAGTTGTTTACTGAAAGAAAATTTAGATCATTTAGCAGACTGAACTTTTGTTGGTAACTTTTTTGATAATCGTTACAATATAAATTCTTATGTTTCCATTAATTGTATCCATGTCGATATTTTATTTTTTTTATAGATTCATTGGCTATGCAGGTTTCTCCTGCATGGACTATTTGTTTGAAAATTGTATCAATCTTTTTTTTATTATAAATTCTTTATGTATACTTTAACTGTTGCATCTTTAAGCGTTTCTAGAAATAATTCAGATTTGAACTTTAGGTTTATTTATAATGTTTTACTTAATAGTAAGCATTTTGTTGTTCTCTTTGTAATCATTATCAATGGTTTCAAATATTAAAATTTCACTTCTAGGGAAGTTTACTGAAGTAAAAGATTACGTCTTGTCTGTCCATCATGATGTGGTTGGGATAACTGAAACTTGGCTCTCTGATGCAATTTCAAATGATGCAGTACAAATTCCAGGTTATGCCTTTATTAGATTAGATAGAATTACAAATACGTGGGGTGGAGGTGTAGGTATGTATATTAAAAATAATATTCCGTTTTCTATTATGAATGTTGATATGACCTCTGCCTCAATTGAAGAAATTTGGGTTAAGATTAAAATACATAAATTTACTTTAATTATTACAACCATATACAGAAGGCAAGAATTTCATTATGTATAATTTCTCAATGCATCTGAAAATTCGTTTTCTACGCTCCTGCCTGTTTCAGATGAAATTCTTTGCCTTGGAGATTTTAATCTTGATCTTTTTAAGGTTCATGAAA
This sequence comes from Agrypnus murinus, assembly GCA_929113105.1. Classification (NCBI taxonomy): domain Eukaryota; kingdom Metazoa; phylum Arthropoda; class Insecta; order Coleoptera; family Elateridae; genus Agrypnus; species Agrypnus murinus. Next base: position 86,010,998 of record OV816023.1, on the reverse strand, counting down.
ATTACTGTATTCAATTTTATTCAATGCTTGACGCTTTTGGTTTCAAACAAATAATTACAGAGCCAACGCGTGTTACCAAAGACTCTGCTACCTTGATTGATTTCATTATAATACACAATGATAAAGATATAGTCGACAGCGGTGTTGTCGATATGTCGATATATCATTTATCAGATCATTCACTTGTATTTTGTGATTATCCTGTAGGGGATGCAATTATTAAACAACCTATTTTGTATACGTATCGTGACTTTAGTGACTTCATATATGAAGATTTTCAATTTGACTTGATTGAATCAATTTCTTGGCATACTGTTCTTGAATCTACTGAAATTAATGTAAAAATCCAAATATTTAATGATTATCTAATTAGCTTATTCAATAGACACTCTACTATAAAAACTGTGAAAATTTCTAAAGGACATACGCCGTGGCTGACAGACAATATCAAACTTATGATATCACTTAGAGATCAAGCATTAAAGCGATTTAAACGAACTCGAAATACAGTACATTGGGAGTCTTACAAGTCATTGCGTAATTATACTAATTTTGCTATTAAACAAGAGAAAAAGGCATATTTAGAATATAAGATTCGTACTAGTTCTTCTAAAACTGTTTGGAAGGAACTAAAAAATCTTAATATCTATCAAAGGTAGAAAATATCTGCAATCACATTACATCTGCAGGATGTCAATGCAATAAACTTACATTTTCTTAGTGCATGTAATACCCTCAGAAATGTCGATCAAAATTTACTGCTTTATTACTCTAATAATTATTTGATGAATTTTAACAGTAAATTAAATTTTACAGAGATTACGGAATCTGAAATTTTAAAAATTATTAAAACTAAAGCCGTTGGGTGTGATGGGATTAGTATTAGGATGTTAGAAATGTGCTGTCCCTTTATTCTTCCAATTCTAACGCATATAATAAACTTTTGCATAAATAATAGTGTATGCCCAGATATTTGGAAGTGTGCTAACATCATTCCTCTTCCAAAAGTTAATCAGCCACAAGTACTTAAAGATCTGCGACCTATTAGTATTTTACCAGTTTTATCAAAAATCTTTGAGAAAATCATAGCCAAGCAACTTACTAAACATCTTTCACAGTATGATATTCTGCCAAAAGCCCAATCTGGCTTCAGAGCAGGATATAGCAGTACAACGGCGTTACTTAACATTATTGATGATATCTTATCTGCCACTGATGCAAACAAAATGACAGCTTTGGTAATGCTTGATTACTCAAAGGCTTTTGATACAATAAATCACGACATCCTTCTAGAAGTACTGCATTTTATTGGTCTAGATGTTGAAGCTATAACACTTATAAAGAGTTATCTAGGTAACAGGTACCAAAAAGTCATTTTGAATGAACAAATGTCAACTTCGATGGCGCTTCTTGATGGACAGTCAATGATTAAAGTTTTTTTTTTCTTGAGTTGGGGTTAAGTGGTAGATCAGTCCGTCAACTATTTTGTTGACTATACTGAACTTCGCCCCTTTGGGCACAGTAGTATTTAAGAAATATGTATGTATATATGTATACATTGTTTTATTTTTCTGTGTGCCCAATAAATGGCTTTATTATTATTATTATTATTATTATTATTATATAAACGTTCTAGCAAACGCTCGAACTTACCCGTGTATTGTACCTCGTCTAGCCGCCTGATGCGTCATATGCGCAGCTCGTGTCGAATCTTCTAGTGTGTTCGCGAGTGTATGATGCTTCGCTCTGGAATGTTCTGCCGTCCGCGTATAGGGATTTCCCTATTTGTGTATTTGTTACAATACATTGAACAGTGAAATATATTTTCCGTGGAATACTAATACCTCATAACACAACAAAATTTAAAAAATGAACCACTAGTCACTTTTTATCTCAGGAATAATATCTTGTATCTTACAAGAATAAAATATTTAAAGTGATATTATGATTTTCCACAGCCTTGCATACCAATGACCTCTAGTTTTGAAACAACATGAAACTTCTTAACATGAAACTAGTTTTTGGGATTTCACATAGGGTTACCAAATCTCCGGTTTTCGACTGGAATGTCGGAGTTTTTGATTAATTAGCAGTCAAAATTATGTTGTCGACCGGGTTGGAATTTTTCCGGTTTTTAGGTGGCGTCATCTATTACCGCAAGAATGACACAGTGCCAGCATCAAGTATCGAACTTATGTAGATTATGTTCTGAAGAATTACAGATTACGATTACGATCGAAGCATAGGTGGTCAAGGGTGAGCGCGCTCCCACACACATGCGATCAGGCGATTCAATAAACCAATGCTATCGCTTGGCGCCAAACTAGAAAAGAAAATCAGGGATGATGCATGATTCACTGGATCCATTCAATGGATTTCGCGCCAATCAATTTCCCTCTACCTCTAGAAAATCACCGCATATAAAACACCACTAATATTCTAACCAATTATTTGATTTCGCGCTAATGATTTTTCGCCGCAATATCAGACTTTTAACATACCACTATTATTGTAACCAATTATTACGTTTGACGCAGGTAGTCAAAAAGAAAGCAGTCTAGCTTAATTCAAGAGACAGAGGAGATAGTTGCATGGAGGCGTAAATATTTAAAACAAATAAAAGCATTTCTAGCTGCTGGTAAAACAATTTACTATTTAGATGAAACATGGATCAACGCAAATCATACGATTTCGACTGGAATGTCGGAGTTTTTGATTAATTAGCAGTCAAAATTATTTTGTCGACAGGGTTGGGATTTTTCCGGATTTTAGGTGGCGTCATCTATTACCGCAAGAAGAGCCAGCATCAAGTATCGAACTTATGTAGATTATGTTCTGAAGAATTACAGATTACGATTTCGATCGAAGCATAGGTGGTCAAGGGTGAGCGCGCTCCCACACACATGCGATCAGGCGATTCAATAAACCAATGTTGTCGCTTGGCGCCAAACTAGAAAAGAAAATTAGGGATGATGCATGATTCACTGGATCCATTCAATGGATTTCGCGCCAATCAATTTCCCTCTACCTCTAGAAAATCACCGCATATAAAACACCACTAATATTCTAATCAATTATTTAATTTCGCGCTAATGATTTTTCGCCGCAATATCAGACTTTTAGCATACCACTATTATTGTAACCAATTATTGCGTTTGACGCAGGTGGTCAAAAAGAAAGCAGTCTAGCTTAATTCAAGAGACAGAGGAGATAGTTGCATGGAGGAGTAAATATTTAAGACAAATAAAAGCATTTCTAGCTGCTGGTAAAACAATTTACTATTTAGATGAAACATAGATCAACGCAAATCATACGGTAGAAAAAGTATGGTTTGATACCACCGTTACATCATACAGGCAGGCATTTTTACATGATCTTTCGCCGGGCCTCAAAACTCCATCAGGTAAATATTTATGCTTTTATTGTTAGTTATTTTGAATGCATTGGAATATCTAATATGACTATTTAAATTTAGGAAAGGGAAAACGCTTTATCATATTGCATATTGGTTCAGAAGAGGGATTTGTAGAAGATCAGTTACTAATGTTTGAATCCAGCAAAACCGATGACTATCATAAAGCAATGAATGCAACAGTCTTTGAAAACTGGTTTGAAGCCATGCTGCAAGTAATAAAAAAGATTCAGTGATCATGATGGGGCCTGGCCACAACGGCCAATCGCTATTTTGGCTGTTGTGGTCATAACCACAACGACCTTCGTGACCATAACGGCCAACAGCCACAACGGCCAATTTGACCATATCGCCCAACTCGACACTTGGCCATAACGGCCACCATGACTACAACAGCCAACTAAAAATTCCACCCCATCCGCCATTTTGGCCACAACGGCCACCGACGCTTATGTGTTGGCGTCGCTGGAGACAATGACCACAACGGCCAAAATGACCACAACGGCCAACTAGAGTGCGTGACCACAACGGCCAACTGTGGAGGGTGACCACAACAGCCAAAATGACCACAACAGCCAAAATGACCACAACGGCCAATTTTTTTCAGTGAGGTATGACGTGAGGATTTGAAAGAAGGTAAACGGTAAGCATGGCTTGAGCTTGTAGAGTAGATCTACAAACATACCACACCCTGTCAAAGGCTTGGATTATGTCTATGAATGCCGTTGAACAAAATCTTTTGGTCTCCAGGTCAAATTTGATTTTTGATGCAACTATGTGTACTTGTTCGATTGTAGCCTATTGTCGACGAAATCCAAATTGTTAGTTGGGTATTCGCGGATTTTCGTCAATTAGCGGCGACATTCGCTTGACGAACAATTTTTTAAAAACCATTGACAGGATGGGTAACAAACTAATGGATCTGTATGAGGCCACATCTGATAGCGGTTTCCCCAGTTTTGGGAATATTGCTATTTGGACCACCTTCCATTGGCCAGAGAAGTATCCCGTCCTTAATATCCCATTATAGATCACAGTTATCATACAAAATCCCTCATATAAAAGTTCCTTTAGGAGTTTTCCAGTTATTAGGTCGAAACCTGCGGACTTCTTTCGATTTATTTCAGTTTTTATAACCTTAATTACTTCGCGCTTGAAGGAAGTTTCGTATGAAGTTTTCAATGGTAAGAGGCGTAAACACGATCTTTGTGTCGTTCCACAATCCAGCTAGTTGCTGTTAGCGAGTGGAAATAGTTCTGGAAATCTTGATTTCTCTGCTCATCTAACAATTTCTTAAACTGTTTGACGGCCCTATTAAACTACGTTTTATCGCCCGGTGCGCGAGTAAGTAATCTGTCATTTTTTTCTAAAAGCTCGTTTTTCTTGTATTTTCTCTTGGATACGTATTATGGAGCAATACTGTTTTGAATTATTGCGGGTTGTTTTGTGGTTACGTCCCATGCTGCTCCCTAGATTCATTTTATTAAGTACTGGACAGTGTCGTAGATATCCTGTTTACCTTTTAGGGGAAGATTTACATTTATTTTAATTTAAAGCTGATAAAGACAGCAAATTACGGAGTTCAATTCAATGCAATAAACGTCCTCAAAATGGAAATATTGCGGTAAACAAGTATAAAAAACTTTTGATGTTAAATCAACTACACTGTAAACTAAAGTATCATGAATCTGTAAATCGTTAGAGTGTATTGAGAAGTATCTGTACCAAATTTTCAGCATTTATCTTTTAATCTGCCTGAGATACTTACCGAGAAAATAAGAAAGAAAAATTTCTTCAACTTCAATGGGGCTCCAGTTGTATAGAGGTGCATTTTTCAATATAGGTAATTCACGTTAAATCTGTGCTAATTTGACATTAGACCCCGCTGTTAAATTCTGGACGTACCTTATTGAAATACAGAGTAAGTTAAAAGAGAGAAATGAACTTTGATGAAACCAAAAACACAGAATGAAAAAAATTGGCCGTTGTGGTCATTTTGGCTGTTGTGGTCACGCTCCACAGTTGGCCGTTGTGGTCATCGTTGCCAGCGACGGCAATACATAAGCGTCGGTGGCCGTTATGGTCAAGTGTCGAGTTGAGCGATATGGTCAAATTGGCCGTTGTGGCTGTTGGCCGTTATGGTCACGGAGGCCGTTGTGGTTATGACCACAACAGCCAAAATAGCGATTGGCCATTGTGGTCATTGGCCGTTGTGGCCTAGACCCATCGTGATGGACAATGCTTCATATCACAGCAGAAAAGTCGATAGTGCTCCAAATAGCAACACCCGAAAAGCAGATATTCAAAATTGGCTCACTAGCAAAGCCATTCCCTTTGAACCCGACAATATAAACCTGATGTACGATATGTAGTGGATAACTTCGCTAAACAATATCAAGCAACAGTTTTAAGATTACCTCCCTACCATTGTCAACTTAACCCAATAGAATTAATATGGGAACAGATAAAAGGCGAGGTATCAAGAAAAAACGCCACATTTAAATTAGCAGATGTGAAACATCTCTTCATGGCTTAGCTGTTTAAAATGTTACACCAGCTATTTGGGAAAAAGCTGTTAAACATGTAACTGAAGTTGAAAATGATATGTGGGAATTGGATGAAATTATTGACGTGCAGGTTCAACCACAAATTATAAATGTAGGCGAGGATTCTACTTCTGAAAATGACGAACTTTAATATGTTACTATTGTTTTATGGTAGTTGCCACTGTCGATGTAAAGTCACATTAAAGTAGCATTATTAAAATATTTTTGTTTATGTACATAATTGTAATATAACGACAAATACACAATTATAGTCGAATAATGATATTGTTTTGTGTTCATTGTGCTGTATTTTTAACAGAATTATAGGATTTAATGGAATAATAAATGGGTTTCTTTGCTTTTGTTATTTATTTATACCTTTATCGTCAGTCTAATGTAGAATTAGTCTAGGTCAATTTTTGCATAATTGCGTTTTCGAGCCTAGTAGTTGCAGTTTACAGTATTGTACGTTTAATGCAGAACCATCCTAATTCAATTTCTTTATAATTAAGACTTTAATTAAATATTTATTACAGTAAATCCTGGATGTATTTATCACAAATTAAATACAGAACAATTAAACTCGTTTTTAATAAATAATACAAGATGCCAAAGTAAGGTTAGGTTCATTCGTCATATTATTCAGCCCCGAGTTGATTTTTTAATAAATTTCATCATTTTAGTTACAAATTATGCAGTCAATATCTATTCAACGCTGTAATAATAAATGCTAAATAAATTAATGCAAATTTTTTAATTAAAATAATCCTGACAGTGACATCTATTAACGCAATAATTAAATAAAATGTCCTTACAGTGTGAAACGGGTTTCTGTCACGGAGCTCCACCCATTTTAAATAATTAGTCTATCTGTTCGTGACACAGACAATATTCCTTTTAGAGTCCTCTGACTTTGAAAGCGTATTGCTCGTAAACTACTGAACCAAAGTAGATATTTTAAAAACGAGCAAATAGTAAATTTATTTCTACATATAACAGTAAAATACTACAATACTACAGTAAAGTGCTATACTTTTGTTTTTATTGGACGATACGTAATAAAAGGTATCCATTTTTAGGAACAATTTCATTAATTGTAAATTAAACAATTTATTTCTCAGAAAGTATATGCCATATATCTATGAGATTTTTGTACGGGTTAAAAAGAAACCTTGCAGTTTTTATGCTATTATTTTTTAGAAAAAAAGTCATTTATTTAAGATTTATATGAAAAGCCAGCGAACGATGTTTTCTTGTTTATTAATAGAGATAGCGTCAATATTGTTTTTAATTAACACTTTTCATATGTAGGTATGGACATGGACTGGGTAATGAATAAAACTGTAGATAATAAATGTGGTATAACATGGACAGTTTTCGAGAAACTCGAAGACTTGGAGTATACCGATGATATTTGTTTACTAACGGAAACAAGAAATCATATGGAACAAAAGATTAAATCACTGGAGGAAACATAAACGTTGAAAAAACAAAATTGATGGAGATAAATATGGAAGAAAAAAAAGGAAATTATACTAGAAAATAAACAAGTGGAAATAGTAAAAGAATTTTGTTATTTAGGCAGTGTATTAAAAGAAGCTGGAGGCTGCAATCAAGATATAAAAACTCGAATTGGGAAAGCTCAGCAAGCGTTCATGGCTATGAAGAAAATATGGTCCTCTAGCGATTTAAGTAAAAATACAAAAATCCGAGTCTTTAATAGCACAATAAAAAGTATTCTGCCATATGCAAGTGAATCATGGAATCAAAATAGAAAAGGTATGTAGAAGATCCAAACATTTATAAACAGCTGTTTACGGAAAATATTACGAATACACTGGCCAGAAAGGATAAGTAACGACGAATGATGGAAAAGAACTAATCAGGAACCGGTTATCGCAACAATTAAAAAGCGCAAATGGGGATGGATTGGGCATACTTTAAGAAAACCAAATAAAAGTATAACCAGACAAGCGTTGGAATATAAACCACCAGGTAAAAGGACAAAGGGCCGTCCAACAGAAACTTGGAAAAGGAGTATAAAAAAAGATTGTGATAAAAAAAACATGACTTGGAATGAAATTAAATTAAGTGCTAATGATAGAAAAAAGTGGAGAACATTAGTGACAAGTATAGTGAAACAAGAACTAAAATAAGCTAAACAAAAACTAATAGAATGTTGAAAGTGGGTGGAAAGGGTGCATTAGGCTAGCTACCTACCTAATCACCCTATAAACAATCAGCTAATAGAAACGTCTTCCAAGACGCCCTATGATCCGTTAGGATCGGACTGGATATACATACATATGTAGGTATTATTTTCCTCAATGAAATGTTCCTATTTTAACAATAAAAGTACAATAACAAAAAAAAAGGTTTTTGGCCAAACCGCTTGTCACTAAAAATCGTGTAAAAGCAGCCTGTGTGACCTTGTATTCTCGAGCTGCTAAACCGTTCTAGAACCGTGCTAGTCCGTAGTCAGAATTACTTTTCTGTAGGGGCTAATTTTGAAATATTGTTCATCTCAAAAAAAGAGGTAAAAAATTATGATGTGTATGGGGGAGGGGGTATTATATCAATTTTTCTTGAAAACATGTGCAAGTGGATCAGTACTGTTGTAAATGGCTCACAACTTGCATTCATTGCGTAGATACGGAATGGTAGTAGGCAACGAGAATAATAAACAAGTCGAATAAATATCTCATAAAAGTTATTACTTGTGTTTTATTACCTCCTACAAGACATATATATATATAAGTAGCTCTAACACTACATTGGTGTTATACCATCGCTACAGTACCAAGTATGTATAATGTATATACAATAATTTGTGTTTTGCATTAAATTATGTTTAGAATGCAAATTCATGCAAAAAATTATATCACCTTGGCTGGGAATCCAACCCAGGACCTTCCGCTATCTAGCCGGCATCACTACCTCTGAGATAAAAATAGAAAATTAACCTCTATCTAAAATAAAATATTATTTATATATTTCGTAAGTAAAACAGTAAAAAAGAAAATAATTAAATTTATGTTCCTAAAAATAAAAATATAATGAACAGATTTACATTCAAAATAATTTCTTTTCTATGATTGTTATAGGTATCCTAAATGCAAAAACATTTACAATTTATAATTACAATTAAGCCGCTATTCAACAATAAACTACATTATTAAGTATTACACAGTTTTATTACAGAGAATATGTAGCATATAAATTCAAATATAATTATTGAGAATAAAATATTATTTTAAGTACAACAAAATAAAATCAAACTGGATAAATTTCGAAGTCACATGTGTTTCCGAGGGGGGCTTCAGTCCCAAGTTCACCCTTGACTAAGTACCTGTCTGGGGCTGTGCGATATTCGAAGTTAGTTTTACAACTTCAACGTGTCGGCAACAGAGAGGTATGATGTACATTTTTATGCTGTATCCTACGTCGGCACTTCAGGGTGTTTACTCTAGTTTTCAAGTGGCAATTAATTTAAAAAGTATATGTATGGGAAGGTTAGAGTCAAGTCTACTTTGTAAATCCCAAACAGCTTGGTTAAAATTTTTAATACGTTCTTTTGAATCGTTATATTTTTTACGCCTCTGGAAAATGTTTTTAATCATTATAACCTGTAGCCCAGGCATTACAGCATCTTTTTTCACAAAACCCGGACATTTTAGGTGCGAAGCTGAATTTTGGTATATAGAGAGTTAAAGATAGTACTTAATGTCCTTTATAACATATCAAAAGTCTCCATACGTGGGACGCTTGCTTCCTTGGGGATAACGAAAAAACTACCCTTTTCATGAAATAAAATCTTGATGATTTTTTACTCATTTTTACTCATAATATTTCGTAAACTATTGAAGATATTACATTCAAATTTTAAACACAATAAATATAAAGTGTTTAGTACGTCACTGTAGTACTAAAAACAATAAATTGTTTATAACAAATGCAAAAATAAATAAATTATTATTGGACGTAAATTTTGTGTAATGAAAAAAGTAGTCCGCTACTAAAGCTCGTTCTGTTAGGAATTTTGGTATACATATCGCGGAAGATATGTTCAGAAAGGTTCGTAATTATTTTTAGTGAAGGAATCAATTCAATATGTTGTCTATTGTCCGTCTCACGTTGGGACTACAGTGAAGGAAAGATACCCAATGTATTTCTTATGGGAGTTTGTGCTTCGTTGTTGCCACCTATTTCACTGTATGAATCTATAGAAATGTGGATTAAGATTCCAGAAGTTCTAAACCTTTGAAAACAGTAACCGAAAAAGTGTAATCGTAACCATACAAAAGAAGCATTTAAACGAAAGTCTTATTAACATGCATTTGTTATTTTATTAAATATTACTTGGGATTTTTACATCGTACATGTATCTAAATATCCGATATTTTATTACTTATACTTTTTTGTTTAATTCTTTCGTCTTCAAATTCTTTCAACATTTAAATAACGGCTGGTTAGCTTCTGTATGATCTTTTTATTCTTTTAATTCACAGGTAAATACAGATAGTCCCAAACGTAATTTTAACGGTAAAATGATTTCATCATGAAAAAATCATTCATTTGTTTAACTTGTTTCAAAAGAAACTTGCAAAAACGGAAATTTAGGATTAGCAGCAAATGAAAAGGATTTTAGTAAACAATAAACCCTTCTGGTTTTTTCTACTTTTACTTCGCGGAACTGCATAATACAGTTTGTACTTAATGAAATTATAGTATAACGTTTACAATAATTTATTAGTTTTAATGTTTCTTTATTTAATAAAAGCCAAATAACTATAACTTGTGTTGTACTTTTTTATTTACCTAAAATTCAAAAACTCGAAATAAAACGTTTGACTTTTAATTATACCCAAAATTATTAGTTTTATAATAGTACTGGCGTTAACTCATAAAGTATGGATCTATCGAACTAAATCTTTTATTAAATATTTTTGAGAAAAATCCTCGAACACGTCGATTTTTATATTAAACGAGACATATTTTAGTGTAATTGTTATTTGCAGATCATCTTTTGTTTCCGAGTTATGGCGATAGCGAAAATATTTTTAAATGGAAACCCTAATTTTTTATGATGGATTTGGAAAGCAATTTCCGAGAAAATTGCTTTTAAAGTTTTAAAACAAAGTTTTAATAAAAAAAATTAAAAATTCTTTTAAGAACTGCCATAAATTTAACGCTAAGTCAATTGTTACATAACTACTTGATTTTTTATCAAAAAATTTGAACTCTTGATTTGAACTTTGATTGAATAACAGTCAAGAGTTTAATTTTCTTAATAAAAAAATCAAGTATCCATGTAACAAGTGACTTAGCGTTAAACTTATGACAGTTCTTCAAAGAATTCTTTTTTTTATAAAAACTTGGAACTCTTGATTGTTTTTTAATTTTTGTTTTAAAACTTTAAAAGCAATTATCTCGAAAATTTCTTAATACAGTATCATACTTTTTTAGCATATTTGATCTTAGCATTACATTATCTTTCCAAATCCATCATAAAAAATTAGGGTTTCCATTTAAAAAAATTTCGTTATCGTCATAACTCGGAAACAAAAGACGATCTATAAATAACGATTACACTAAAATATGTTTCCTTTAAGATAAAAATCGACGTGTTCGAGGATTTTTCTTAAAAATATTTAATAAATGATTTATTTCGATAGTTCCAGACTGTATATGCGCACTACATGAACAGCAGCAAATTTTGAAATTTTGCTTTACTACCGCTGTCAGAAGAAGTGACTACCTGCAATATAACTTGCTCGAACAATAGGGATTATAAAGGTTTATGCAGTTACAACTACAATATTTAGAAAGTGTTTTTAAAAGTTGCTTGCAAGATATTTGGCAACCCCGTTGTCCATAAGAACACACACTGTAGTCTCAATGTGAGACGATCAATAGATTACGAGTTATGAATTTTATAGTTTAAGATAAGAATAACGTATCGAGTTGCTGCGCGCAGCACTGTTAGCATACCAGTATAGTTTTTTACCCGGACATTATAGGTGTCAAGCTGGATTTAGGTACATAGATAGTGCTTGATGTTATTTATAACATATAAAAAGTCATGCGTGGAACCCTTGTTTCTTTGGGGAAAACGAAGAAACTACCCTTAGCTTCTATCGCATTTTAGGAAAAAAATCGTAGGTAGCGATTTAATTGAGATAGCTATTGTCATTTTTATCTTAAAATATGCAGAATATTATACCAAATCAGACGCAAGTGTCATATACGAGGCTTGCTCGATATATATTGTGAATTGGCAACCCTGCTTTTGCTAGGTGCAATCTAACAATTGCAACTTAAAGTTTGACATTTTTGACGGCATACGTACTAAAAAACGTTTTGTCATACGGACGCTATTTGTTTTGTTTACATTGAGTTGAAAATTTCCTCTCGGCCCAAAAATGGAATCAACTCGTGAATATTTTCGTGCTATGATTTTCTACAATTTCCGACGTAGATTATCACAACAACAGTGCGTCGATCAACTTACTTTAACTTTTGGTGATGAAGCCCCACACAGAGCAACTGTATATCGTTGGTTCAATGAATTTAATCGTGGTCGTAGTTCGCTGGCAGGTGAATCTAAGGAAGGTCGTCCAAAATCGGTTGTGGTGCCAGGAAACGTCGATGCCGTGCGCGAACTGATGAAGCAAGATCGTCATGTGACTTATCGTGAAATTCAGACATCCTTAGGCGTTAGTATGACTAGCATACATTCGATATTGCATGAACATTTAGCCGTGAAAAAACTGTGTGCACGTTGGATTCCACATAAGTTAACAGTCGCTCAAAAAAGGCTCGTGTCGATTGGGCGAAAAAAATGCTCGAGAAATACAACCACGGTGCTTCAAAAACCGTTTATAACATCGTCACAGGTGACGAATCTTGGATTTATGCGTATGAGCCCGAAAGTAAACAGCAGTCGACTGGATGGGTCTTCTAAGATGAGCCAAACCCAACAAAAGTTGTTCGCGCTCGAAGCACTTCGAAGCAAATGATCGCCTGTATTTTTGGAAAAACGACATGTCGCTACCGTGATTTTAGAGGATCATAGAACGGTCAATTCAGAATGGTACACAACCATTTGCTTACGAGAAGTCATCCAAGATATCAGAAAAAACAACGTGCGATGCCGGATCATTCTCCACCATGACAATGCGAGCTCACACACATCGACGATAACAACTGGTTTTTTGAGCACTCAAAACGTCGAATTGATGGGTCATTCGCCGTATAGTCCTAATTTGGCACCTAACGCTTTCTTTTTGTTCCCACACGTGAAAAACAAACTGCGTGGACAACGATTTTCGACGTCGGAAGAGGCGATTGATGCATTCAAAACCCATGTGTCGAAGATACCTGATTCTCTATGGAAAAAATGCTACGAAATTTGGTTTCAACGTATGCAAAAGTGTATTGATCATCAGGGAGAATATTCTGAAAAACAATAAAAAAAGTTTCCAACACTAAATATTTGTTTTTGTTAGTTTTTCGCAATACATATCGAGCTACCCTCGTATTTATATGAAAGCTATTGGAAAGCTCACTGGTATCTTAGGTGATACCTCCGAGCATCATGTAGATCTACGGGAATCCCACCAAGTTTGGGATAATACAGATTTTCTTAAATTTAAGAGTTGGCTCATAATTCACTCTCCATTTTCTTGCACAGCTAGGGATGGTCTTTTATCACTTTCAAGCGGAATAGTTGCAAACAATATTAATGTGATGACGTCCGATCAATAGGTGAATCCGCTATATCTGGAATGATTCGACATTCCTTTGCAGATGTTAATTTGAAGAGATCTGCGAAAGTTCGCCCTCTTGCTCTCATAGCTAGTACTGTCAGAGTCAGAGACCATGATATTCAAGTTAATGCCCATCAACTCTTTGTTTGGCTAACATGTATTTTACAATCTTCCTCCGAATCTGAAGAGTATATGTCTTTTGAGCTCGCCCCGAAGCCCCCAGCATTGGTATAGCATGGCTATGAAACCGGTATGGGACGACCCGGCGCCGACAATTCGGCACGGACAATTCGGTGCCGTGCCAATTCGGTGCCGTGCCAATTCGGCGCTAGCTAATTCGGCGCCGTGCCAAATCTGCGCCAGAAAAACCTAACCAAACTCAAATGACATTTGTAATTTATAAATTAAATTCTTAGTAACGGTAGTATTTCTGTTAAATTTTACTTTATAGCTTAATTGCTTTTTTCAAATTCAAGTGCAATATTTAATATTAATAAATTAATACAAATTGATAGTTCTTGGCAAATAAAATTATTTAACTAATTTATGAATTTACTTGCTTAATAACGAGTGATTTGTATGACAAACTAAAATGTAGTATAAATTAGTAATGTTTGGCGCCGAGTTGTCCTAGACCCCTATGAAACTAGTAGCACAAAATGTCAAGAACAACAGAGAAGAAGTGCAAAAGCTCGATCTGTCGATGTAATTTTTGAACTTAATATGGTTGTATCATCTTCACAATCAGAATTTCTGGCGAATTCGAGGAACAAAACTCGATTAATTCAGTTTCTTTCGGAAAAACTAAAATCTTCTGGAATTAGTGTCTCAGGCTGTAGCTGATATTGATACGCTTACAGTGACAACAGCTGTTAATATAGCTATCGATGAATATCCTGTCTATATTGTGGGAACAGATACTGATTTGTTAGAAATCCTTGTTGCTCGTGATGGTTCGCAACAGAAATTGTATTTCTGTAATGCAGGGCAGGTGGTAAGCCTGATAATCTTTTTTCTGTCGTGGAAATACAAACTAAGATCGGAGATATGAAGAACGTACTCCTTTTTCTTCATGCTATGACTGGCATGGACACAAATTCTGCCATGTTCGAAAAGGGAAAAGTTTCAGCATGGAAACTTTTGGAAAAGTCTGAGGAACTTAGCAAAGTGAAAATATTTAATGATCTCAATGCAGATACGAATAATCTGGTTGCTCTAATCTGCTGGCATTAAATTTATTTTATGGCTTTATGGTGGAAAAGATTGCAATACTCTGGAAGAATTTCAATACTATAATACAGCGTTTCCCAACCGCCGGTCCGCGGATCGGTGCCGGTCCGTCAGGAATTTTTGCCGGTCCGCAGAGAAATACGGTATTTTCAAAATTTTAGTAAAAGATTTTTTTAATTCGTGTTATTCTGGAGTGAATGTAGGATCAAATAGTTTATCGGAGTTGACTAAGAGTACACTCTGACTTTTAAACGGAGCCGGCGCTATATACGCTATCTCTATTAGTAAGCATGAAAAAATAGTTTTTCTTCATATAAATTCTAAATAAAACGCTTTTTTGTTTGAGAACTAATAGCATAAGAACGTTTGAAGAATTTCTGACGTCTGGCGTACTTTCCTAACTGTCAATAAAACGTTACAGACTGACGTCTAGATTACGTTACCAACTGACGTTATTGGTCTGCGACATTAGGTCATTATTATTACGTCGTTCGTTAAATGAATTTATGACGTAATTCATGGAATTCATGCGTATTGTTCTTTTGTGGGTACCAGTAATTCATTTAACTCGTTATATTTTGCAAAGTAAACATTTTATCAAAAAAGTGCGTAATACCCAGCCACCACACTGAGGTTATAATGACGTTATTTTTAAGTTAATATTGGTCGACAACGTCATATGACTAATAAATGATGTTCATAAGACGTCATATAATGGGACGTACGTAGACGTCTCCAAAACGACGTCCTTTGGACGTACAATACAATACATACAAGTTTCATTAAAAATATATTATTTTAACAGAGGCCAAGGAATACTGGTCATATTAAGCAGGTGGTCACAATATAGAGATCTTTTGACTGTAGTATATAATAAATGTTATTTCCAATATTCAACTATTTATTTATAATTCCTGTCTTAGTCCTCGTATAGGACGTTTTAATGACGTCTTATATTGACGTCTTTGGGCTGTGACATAACGATAATGATGTCAGTTTTACGACAATTTGACGTCGTTACTGCCGAAAAAATGGCGACATTATGACGTCAGTGTGCTGGCTGGGTATAAATGTTGTAGTATACGTCTTTACATTTCTGATGGTTTTTTAATTTTGATAAGTAATACAGTTGTTATGGAGAAAAAGGAAAACAAAATACAGCTTTGAAATATAGGTCGTCGCATACACTTCCACTATATAGCTATCGCGAAAATGGCGGAACATGTTGATTAAAAAGAAGCAGGAATAACCGACAATTCGACTTGTTTGCAGTTGTGTACTTCTAGGTACTGTAATGATCTTGCTATTTACATGATTATCAATGATCACCACATAACACTCCCCGTAAAAAATATTACGTGACCATATTATTTAGGTCAGTTTAGGGATAGTACTGTAATGATCTTGCTATTTACATGATTATCAATGGTCACCACAATAATCATTACATACATAACTTCCATCGGGAAGACATTGAATCATAGGGATTACCATAGCAACAATAACATATAGTAATTCAATAAAATTTTATTAATTCAAATGTTTTTCATTACTCGTCCTATTATTACATGGGTATAACTTTTTAAAATAGTGTAGCTGATGGTAAACTAACCTCCAGTACGCTATAGTACTAAAGTGTTGATTCAACGTTTTAGGACGTCACGTGCCTCATATGACAATCGTGTGGGCTTCGATAGCAGCCGTATAACAACTGTTACCTAGCGCAAAAATGGCTGCATTGCGACGACCTATATTTCTAAGCTTACTTATACATATACGGATCTTGATTCAAAACCGACGTGGCGCCCTCTCTGACAGACACCGGCAGGTCATGCCTGTATTCAGTAGCACTTCTTTTACTAGAGATCTTCGAATTGAAGTTGTGCTTTACTTCACTTTACTCAGTTTATTTCACTTAGATTATTTTCTGTTTGATAGGGCTCTAAAAGATTGCTTAAAATAAGACATTTACTCTTACTATGAATATGGTGAAACTCTGAAATGTCAATGCTAGAATTTTGACTATTTAGTTCTTGACTGCTAAGATTGATTAATGCTGCTTCTAAGTACAAGAAAATTTCATCAGTTTTTCAATATAAGATTAGCTTCCCCAAGAGTTTCTTCTATATATCTGCATCTTGCATACCCCACACCAGATGGTGTGATCAGGGAATTTTCCTGATCACACCATTTTTTCCAAAATGGAAAAAACTTTCACTTCAAAATTTTCACCAGTCACAATTGACATACACATTTTTAAAATTTTGCAATAAACTTCGAAATTGTTGCGCCAGTCCTTTAATTCCTCTTTTTAAATTTATATATTCTGTTATGAGGTTCAAACCTCGGTTGCGACTGAATTTTAAAAATTTAGTACTATCGTGTTTAAGCTCCTTACGTTAAGGTATGAAAGTTGTATGAGTGATAAAGTATGGGGGAGCGTAATGTACTTGCTACAATAGCTCCATTACCTCCGTTGCACTCCCATAAGAGTTTGTGTGGAACCCCGACTGCGAAATGCGGTAAAAAGGGAATGGATTATGTATGTATGTATATTCTGTTATGATCTGTACTAAGGTTGCAAAGGTACATGAAGATAGCGTAAAAAATTGGTCACTGAATTGAGTCACGTAAATGTCGCATACAGGGCTGAAACCCGATTCTAACCGGTCAAAACTCCAATTATTAAAATTATAAACAAGAATTTGCTCATTCAAATTAATGATAACATAGTTCACAATCTATTTTTATTAACCATTGTCTCATTATTTCTAATTTCTAATTGAAAACTTCAACGATAAATCAAATACTATGAATAATAGACGTCGTCACAAAGCTTTCCTTATAAGCCAAACCAACGCATCTGCCAAATATGTCTGTAATAGCCCACACTTTAAGTTTTTAAGTTTTTCATCACAAAAATGTTCGTTTGGTAAACTTTAAAATCAAAATAGTGGAGGGGGCAAACGCCACATAAACTGCAGAGCAAAGACTGGTACTGATAACCAAGATGGACTGCGCGCGCTTATCGCGTAAGCGACACCTACACCAATTGATAGGAAGTTTGAAAGTAGCGCCATCGTAATTATTGCAGATCATGTATTGCTGTTGGAATTTATCAAATATTAAAAATGTGCTAAAAATAATAATACTTTGTCGCAATAACACGCTTTAAACACAATGAGCCTGTGTAATAGACTAACTGAAACATATACCATTATGGAAAATATAGCACAAAACTGAAAAAAATTTTCTTCGACTTAATGCTAATATTACTTATGATACAAACTGCCGTATCGCAACATTTAGTTTTTGACTTTGGAAACCGGTAAAATAATTATATATAAATAAATCGGTATAAATAAATCTATTACCTAAAAAAGACAACAATATGACGTGATATGTGTCGCGTCATGTGTCATGTGTTCGTCGACTTTTGGTCCACTAACGTTTTATGACGAGTTATCACCCAATGTTGACGTCATGATGACGTATCTTTGCCACCTGGGTTCTTGACTAATAAAAGGCAATAAGATCGGTACCTTTTTAATATCCAGAGTGTCATTTACAATAAAAATTGCTTTAAGTACTATATCCAGACTTTCCAATTTCCATTTTTCACAAATTCTCAATTCCTCTAATAATAGTATCTTGCACCACCATTGTTGAAATGCGTTTTCCGGTAAACCAGGTAGTGATGGCATTCTATTCTCTTTATTTAGCCTATCTCTATCCCAACCAGCATCTAAGTAGCAGAACTGAGATCGGAATAGTTGTTTCATTGAGTAGTTGTTACGTAACTACAGCTAAATGTATGACTTTATAGGTTTAAATACTTCAGTTCGGAATATTTTAGTAAATATGTAGTTGTTTCTACTATTTATTGAAACTATGTAGTTGCATTACTTCTGAGTAACTTTTAAAGTATGTGGAACTGTATTGCCACTTATATATAAATATAAGTATAATTACTTTAAAGTCGTTGCAGCTTCAAAGTGGTATTATGCTACTTTAAAGTTTTTAAATCTTTACGTTTTTGCTACCCAGGAGAATCACTTTAAAGTGATTTTTCGTAAACTACTCCATCTCCATATTTACTTGTAAAATGTTGGAGGCCATTAATCAATTTGCAATTTGTTATGATTGTTAATAGATGTTTTACTATATAACCTTCAATAAAAATATCAAATTGGTGCCAAATTGTGCCTTAGGGATAATATAAAAATGGTTTTTATTGTATGTATCAACTTATAAGCATTTTTGTCATATTTTATTAATGACATTTTTATTATTAAAAAATATATTTAAAGAAGGCCCGTTGTTATTTTTCGATCTATCATCATCACATTTAACAGAAAAGTTGCAATAGTTTATAATTTTGGTATACTGGAATGACAAAATAATCAAAATTTTCATCGCTCTTTGTATTATGAAGCACGCATTTTGTGACACGATCGCAGTATTAGTACAGAAAATGATAGAATATTTATTGAGTTGCAAGAGCAAGAGAGAGCAACCACGCAACACGACGTGTCAAAGAGAAAAAAAGTTCCACGAAAGTAGCAATTACTACTCCGCCACGTTCCCGCTACGTAGCCTAAACGTAACGGCAGCGTAGCTGGACAAGTTCCTGAGAGGTTACTGCAACGTATCTGCTACCCAAAAATTGTTCCCCATTCTCATTCCAGGGACGTAATAAAACCCTACGGTTTTATTACGTTCTTGTTCTTAAGTTCTTGCCACTAGTCACAAGCACGTAATTACTACTAATTACGTGCTTGTGACTAGTGGCAAGAACTTAATAGTTCCACTTGTAGTTGCTGGTAGGTAGCGATGACTAAAAATGCTGCTTGGGATGTTTATTTGCAAGACAATAGGTAAGGGAGACTGGGTCTGATAGGCACACGGATTGGTTGCCAATTTATTGTTTGGATTATTGTGCGGTATCGTATGAAGTGTCACATTTATTTTATTTGTTTTATTGTGAATTTTCGTATTTTAGAACTGGCGAGTAATTTCTGATTACTTGACTTTGAACTATTTATTTCAACTATAGTTAGTCTCATTAATTTATTATCTATTATTATTTAATATTAAATGAAGCTGCGTAATGTTTCTCAGTATTAACATTCAGGTTATTTTGAACAGTGATGCCTGTAGTTTTTTTTTTAATTTAAAACGGTGTTTTGGGGATAGGCCCGTGGTAATAATTTTCTTTCGGATGGGGCTAATTTTAAAATATTGTTCATTCCCAAAAAAAAAGATGTAAAAAATTATGATGGGCATGGGGGAGGGGTAAATAAACATATAATCAACAACTTCGAATTTATCGAATTAAATTCAAAATAATTCCTTTTCTATGTTTATTAAATGTACAGTTGCGATCATTCGCTAAGAAACGATGAAAAATCACGACTGCCGATTTTTCAGGTTTTTGTACAGTGCATACGTAAATTTGTTATATGGTAATCAAAAACACTTTAATTTTAAACATTATAATTGCTCAGTCCATAAATCAGGTCGAATTACAGCGAATTAACTTTTCTTAACGTTGAAAAGTGTTTTTAAAATAATTATTTATTCAAAAAACACAAAAGACAGAGTCCAAGTTACAGAATGAACAGTTTACTGTTAAGTACAATAAGTATCTATTCGTTGTTATTTATACAACATGCACTTGCATAATAACTTAAACACTATACAGTTTTAACATTAAAAGGCTAATAATATTCAAAAAACCCAGATTGGGGCGGAAAGGGAATTGGAACTACGGTAAGAGGACTTATTCTTATATCCCCTAAAATGGTTCGGACTGCTGGACTGGCTTGACAGCTGACTGGTCCTGTAGAAAATGAGTCCTGGACGCGAATTGAATAAATTGGAAAATAAAAACCTCTTTACATAGGTGCTTTCGGAGCGTAGGGGAAATGGTAGGAGTGAAAGGAAGCGGCGCACGCCAAATACCGGTTAGGGAAGGGACGAGTGCTCTCGCTTGAGTCGGCGGCTTATCCGAACGGTTGTAGATTGCACGGAAAATAAGCATATTAACTCGTATACCCAAAATAGATAACCAAAATAAAGTAACTTCGTTACACACCCTCTTTCTTAAAAATTTTTTTTTATTCCTTAACGATGCAGTAGGCATCCAACAAATAAAACCTTAAATAAATCAAAATAAACCTACTTAATGCATTGAACGATGCACATAACTTAAATAAATTGATAAATCAACAAGAAAAAACGGCTTCTTCTTCTTCTTCCATGACCCTGGGTCGAACGGCTAACAGGAGGATTCGGGCATTCACACGCTGTACAGGGGTTGCATTTCACCTCTGCATCAGGCTCTGAACAGTGAACTTCTTCCTGGCGGATATGGAGCGGAGGTGCGGTTTCTACTATTTCGCCTAGACGGTGATGCCCTTCCGGTTGGACACGGGCAATGTCTGGAGAATATCCCGATACGGCCGCAACGAGAAGAGAATATGACGTGTTCGCGGTGACAAGTGGACCTTAGATGTCCCGGACGCCCACATCTCCAACAGGGTCCTTTACGAACCTGTAGGCGAGGTTCTATGGGTTCTGGTAACGGACCGGAAGCAAAAAGATCTTACATCGAATCTATTTTCTCCCAGTCTTCAAAATAGACAGGGGACTACCCCTAAACGATTTTCCAGACATTCTGCAATATCTTTATGTATATCGGTGCCGGACGGAAACTGTCAGTAGATTCTCGGTTTCGGACGGGATTACTAGCATATCCTAACGTTGGTTCGTTGCACGGGGATTTTACAGTTTTTGAATGCATACGGTGTGCCCGCTTCACAGTGCTATTCCTTACACTAGGTGCTATTGGTTTAGGCAACGGCAGACCGGGACTTATCTGGCCTATAGGGCTACATGCCAGCGATGTCAGGGTTGCGGACAACGGGTGACCGTGTAAATGTACCACTCCGGTCTTCAGGTCGACGCGAAAGTTTGTAGGCTCAGTATGTCCATTCCTCGGATCATATCGGACGCCAGATGCGGTAAGCAATGGAGAGTTGTGGCAACAGAAACGTCTCCAAATCCAAGCCTTATCCTGTAGGATTTATTGATGGCGACAGACTCCCCATTCGCCATCCGGGCGGATTTGGTTGCTGGTTTCACGGCCGAACAACTTTTGGCACCGGGCCAATACACGGTCTCCTATAAAAGAGATAGCGGCCCCAGTATCTACTAAGACAGTGAAGGGTGTAGCTAATGCCCTTACGTTAACGTGCGGTCTTCGGTCGTTGGAACAGGCAGCTATTTCGGGTTCTGAGTGTCGGCATGGGCAATCCCGCGCATCACCCCTTGGTTGATGGGTACCACAACGGGAACAGAACAGATAGGCCGGACGTCGACAGTTAGCTCGTAAGTGCCCGGCTTGTCCACATCACCCACAAACTATCGGAGGTTTGGTCGGTTCTGTGGGGGTGCGGTGGTTGACTCGGCCGGTCTGTGGACGGTTGTCCCTGTTAGTCTCTGGAACGGTGATCCTGGTAGATCGGAGAGGTTGATTGACGTTGGGGTTGACTTGAACAACGGGAGACTGAATGATCCGGACGGTGGGGCGGCGGTCAGCGGCTTGAAGCTCTTTCTTTAGTACCTCGAAGGTACGTACTACTTACGAGAAAGAAGCAACATCCCAATAGTCACTGCGGCGTATACACTGAGGGAAATCTGATAATAGGTTGCGGTACAACCATTGCAGCTCTTGTTCTGGGGTTATTTTCTACTCTGAGGGACCAGTCTGCAGGTCAGTAATATAGACCGAAGCGGTTTCGTAATGGACCGGAAAGTACCGGGTGATTTTTTAAATTTCTGATCTAGTAAGTCGTGATTTTTACGCCGTATCGAAGGTCACCGAAACGTAGGGCGTAGCGTTGATCACACTGCTATTCCAAATGTCATTTATGTGACAAATTGAGGTTATGTTTATGTCAACATTTTTGAAATCTGACAGTTGTGACAAATCGAACGATTCAAACTACGCCCTACGTTTTCCGCATCTTTTGTTTTAAAATTATGTCATGGCTTTCTAGATCAGAAATTTAAAAAATCACCCGGTAGAATGTCTTGAAGTAGATAATGAATTGGCCCCACGTTAGCCAACTATGGCGGTTATGCTTAAACCAAAGTGCGGCGTCACCCTGCAGCAATTCAGGCAAATGGGGTAGTAGTCTATCCATAGTTGTGCCTCGTGATGTACATATTTCCTCCAGTGTCTCAAGGAAAGTCGATGGATCTCCTTTGCCACTGAAGTGGATCTGCCACTTACACACCTTTACGGGTAGGCCTATAACAGGAAGATTCGGTACATAGTTTACTGCTGGCACAGGCCAGCAGTAAAGTATGTACGACCAATACAGATTGGGCGTTGAGAAATATCGGTTGTCGGGTTCCAGTGCCTAGCGTGCTTACTATCGACGAGGTTGTCGTGGTAGAAGTCACTATTGTTACTGTAGGTAGGTTGGTGATGGTACGGGTGTCGGCCGGCCTGTTATGTAGGTGGTGTTGGGGTATCTCCGTCTTCTCCTAATAGGTGACGGCCTTTCCAGCGTTCGGCAATGTCCGGGAATCTTCGGATCTGTTCGGGATGGTGGCCACTCGATTCTTCTTTGGTTCGGCCAGACAATAGCGGTATTTTCGGGTGTTCGGAAATCTCCGACTATCTTCGGATCTTCTCGGGATGTCGTTCAATCGACTCCTCTTTGGTTCCTCTAACCAATGGCGGTATTCGGGTGACTCCAAAACGAGGTCGGCGTTGGCAACTCCAAAACGAAGGTCCCTGCTGGGGCGTCAAATTTGTAAGGGGGGCTTGCTTACGAATTGGCGCTGGGTAGTTTTCGGTGATCGGCGATAACTCTCGGGCGCCAGTTTTTATAACTTGGTATGCTCTACGGATTCTGGTAACTACTAGTGGAGAAAAGTAATCCAGGGAACTGCTGGGGTCGCAGAGGACAGCACAGTCTGGATGGCTCAACGGGTCTCCGCCTATTTCCACTAAGACACTTAGAAAAGGTAAAGGTGTTATCAGTAAATAAAACGCACTATCAAAATACCAAACAGAAAACAATTTATTATTACCACCAGCTCCGACAAGCCTTACTTCTACCCTAATAAGCTTACGGTTAATAACAGCGTTCCATGCAAACGGGGTGCAATACAGCGTAGCAAAAGCGAACCAAGCGTGCCGGTACGGTGGTGGGATAGGGCCCGATAACGATAACCGGGGTGTAACGGATGGTAACGGACGGATCGCGTAAGGAATGCAAGGGACAGGGCCTCCCGGAAAAAGCGAACAGGTTGCAGGAAATGAGACCTCCCGGAATACTCGCAGTGAGGTCTCGGAAAGGGTGTGCGGGATGAGACCTCCCTGAATACTCCCAGTGAAGTCTCGGACAGGGTAGAGAGGATTTACAGAATGAGACTTCCCGGAATACTCGCAATGAAGTTTCGGACAGGCTGTAAGGGGCGAACGGACGAGATCGGGGCGGAAAAGGAATTGGAACTACGGTAAGAGGGCTTACTCTTATATTCCCTAAAATGGTTCGGACTGCTCGACTGGTTTGGCTGCTGACTGGTCCTGTAGAAGATGAGTCCTGGACGCAAATTGAATAAATGCTCTCGGAGCGTGGGGGAAATGGTAGAAGTGAAATGAAGAGGCGCACGCCAAATATCGGTTAGGGAAGGGACGCGTGCTCTCGCTCGAGTCGACGGCTTATCCGAACTGTCGTAAATTGCACGGAAGATAAGCATATTCATTATTCCTCCTGCCAAGGATCGCACTGGACACGCGACAAATAAAAATTATTGGCGTGGGAATTCACTTTCTCGAAAAAAGTGAAACAAGAAACAGATCATATCGTGTACAGGCGGGTAAAAAAGGTGTACGGTAGACGCAATATAGAGTTTTGTGCGAAAAGGCAAGCATTCAATGGCAAGCAGTAAAATTTTATAATGGAATAGTATACAGTTTCGCAGCAGACCTGCAAGGAATGTATCATCTCTGTCGCTCCGAATGTATATGTGTCGTCCGACTTACATTCGGGGAAGGGGAATTGTACCATGCTATCGAATGGGTGAAATTCCTTAATGTCATTTGTCAATTGTCAACATTTCCCAATGTTGAAACAATTTTAAAAAAATCTTAACATTACCGATACGTAATGCAACTGGAGAACGATCTATCTTATAAGTGTAAAAAATATTTAAGAAATAATCTTGGACAGTCATTTAAAAAATTTATCAGTAGGGTAAATCCATACGAAATCATCCAATTGAGAATTAATTTGTTGCTTCATAGTTTTCAAAGAAATTAAAACTTTGCTAAAATGTTACCTTATGTCTAGAGAATACAAAACAGGAATTATTTTATTTTTATCCCTTTTAGTTTATTTTTGGCAGCCATTTTTGTGACGCAGCGCATGCTATTTTTGCGAAAAACCATGTTTTGCGGTAAACCCCATAACTTTCTTATTTGAAAAAGCTACCAAGTTGATACAAAAACTACTTTGTTACATACACAAAGGACTATGTCTTACATTATACACATTTTAACTAGGTGTGTTACTAGTAGGAGAAATTATCATTTAAACATTATAAGGAAAAATTAATAAATTGCTAACTTTGGTTGTAAAATATCATGTGAAGGAATTAAGCCTCACCTTCCAAATTTTTTACAGATAAAGACTACTGATACTTAAACTTTCAGCTAGAAAATTAATTCTGAGAACTAAGTCCTTAATTTTATATGAATCTTTAAAAACTACGTTATTTCAAAAAATTGAAATTTTGACTGTGAATATCTCAAAAGGGACACATGCGAAAACAATAGTAACAAGTGATTAAAATTTGATCACTGAGACTTAGCCAGTTTGGAAGTTACAAGCCCTTAAAATAGCGCTAAAATCACGTTAGTCAGCAGGACCTTTCTGTCGTCCAGTTAGAAATATGATTGTTTATAACTAATGAATGACACAATATTACCATAGAAAACATATAATTGGTACATTGGTTATATTTACGCACATTAGTACCTTTTTAAAATTAAGGTGAGATATTGACATCGTCATACTTCTCGGAGGTTGATGTTTTGAATAATCGGATTTTAGAATTGAACAATGGTAATAGTTAGGCACTCCTAAACATGAATTAAATCTGTCTTCAAGTTTACTAGCATTATTTTATACCTCTTCTGAACTTATTAAATGTATTTAATAATTATTTTTGCAAATAGTTTCGGAGAAAAATCTATACATATCAAATGGTGTCAAAAATTAAGTTGTCAGTTTCTGTAAACCTCTTTTATTTCCACCTTTTATGTAAATGATACTTTATAGGCATTTATGGTAACTAAGTAAATGGGCAGTTCCAGCCAGAGCCCTGTAGAATTCTGCAGGCTCCTAAAAGAGACCTGTAAATACTGGATTTTAAACACAACCTTCCAGCTCGCCTGTAAAAATGAATTTACAAAGCTTGCCACGTAAGTAACTATTATTGACTTTTCGTTTTGTAGTCCCTCCTATGCGATTGCATGCATTTTGATCATGGCATGATATAAAGAAATTTCATTCTTCGGGAATTCCAAAATCAATGTTACAATTCCAAATGTTACAAAAGTTTTCCTATTTTTATACTTATGTGACTTATAAGTGCAGATTCTTTCAATTACATTAGGTAGCGATATCCTTAATTTTTGTTCAATGGCAATCACAAATCACTCACTTTAATTAATTGCTTTATCTCTGGTCCATGATCTGGTTTATGACATTGTTCATCTGTCAGTAAATTCACAAAACACATCATGTTTTTAAACACTTATTATTTAAAAAAATTAACAATCAAAAATTAGTTTAATCTTAAACAAACGCCACTCTATAAGTATAACACAAATTTACATAAAAAAGAACAAAAGGGGATAGCACCAAGAAAATGAGCAAAGGCAATGACATGTGACTGTTCAAAAGAACAGACATGTGACTGCAGGAATTGACAGGTCTCACAAGTCTGAATTAGGTGATGTGATTATGTGAAAAATTTACATAAATAAGGTAGTAGAATATTGTGTTTGTGAGGTTTTCTTCAATGGCAGTAAGTTTTTATATAATACGAAAGACTGGACTTAAAAGCCGAAGTATGACCGTCATAACAAAAGTAAATTATGAATAGATATAAATGGCACAGGTAGATTTTAAATGCACTACTATTTCTTCAAGCTTTATAAATTGGGAACATCTTTCTCCCCATACGTTAATATATATGTTTATGAACTTTTGTTACTTTACTAGTAAACAATTAATTTTGTTGGCCAACTAGGGTGTGTGAGCACAACGGCCAACTGTGGAGTGTGACCACAACAGCCAAAATGACCATAACGGCCAACTGTGGCGCGTGACCACAACGGCCAACTAGAGTGTGTGACCACAACGGCCAAAATGACCACAACGGCCAACTTTTTTCATATGGTTATTTTGGTTTAATTGAAGCTCATTCTCTATTTTAACTTACACTTATTTCAATAAGGTACGTCCAGAATTTAATAGCGGGGTATGATGTCAAAGTAGCGCCGATTTAACGTGACGTACCTATATTGAAAAATGCACCTCTATACAACTGTAGTCCCGTGAAGTTGAAGAAATTTTTCTTTCTTATTTTCTCGGTAAGTATCTCAGGCAGATTAAAAGATAAATGCTGAAAACTTGGTACAGATACTTCTCGATACACTCTAACGATTTACAGGTTCATGATACTTTAGTTCACAGGGTGGTTAATTTAACATCAAAAGTTTTTTCTATAACCTGTTTACCGCAATATTTCCATGTTGGGGACGTTTACTGCATTAAATTTGAACTCCGTAATTTTCTGTTCTTATCAGTTTTAAAATTAAACTAAATGTAAATCTTCCCCTAAAAAGTAAACAGGATATTTACGAATCTGTCCAGTGCTTAATAAAATTAATCTAGGGGGCAACATGGGACGTAACCCCAGAAATAAACCGCAATAATCCAAAACAATATTGCTGCATACGTATCCGAGAGAAAATACAAGAAAACGAGCTCTTAGAAAAAAATGACAGATTACTTACTCGCGCACCGGGCGATAAAACGTAGTTTAATAGGGCCGTCAAAGAGTTTAAGAAATTATTAGATGAGCAGGGCAATCAAGATTTCCAGAACTATTTCCACTTCCTAACAGCAACTAAAGCAACTGGCATTATGCATTATGGAACGCCACAAAGATCGTGTTTACGCCTGTCACCATTGAAGAAGAAAAATTCATACGGGACTTCCTTCAATCGCGAAGTAATTAAGGTCATCGAAACTGAAATAAATTCGAAGTCCCCAGGCTTCGACCTAATAACTGGAAATCTCCTAAAGGAAATTTCGTATGAGGGATTTCGTGTGATAACTGTAATCTATAGTGCGATATTAAGGACGGGATACTGCTCTGGGCAATGGAAGGTGGCCCAAATAGCAATGGTCCCAAAACCGGGGAAACCGCCATCAGATGTGGCCTCATACAGACCCATTACTCTGTTACCCATCCTGTCAATGGCTTTTAAAAAATTGTTCGTCAAGCGAATGTCGCTACTAATTGACGAAAATCAGCGAATACCCAACTAACAGTTTGGATTTCGCCGACAATACGCTACAATCGGACAAGTACACATGTTACACATTGTACACAGTTGCATCAAAAATCAGGTTTGACCTGGAGACCAAAAGATTTTGTTCAGCGGTATTCATAGACATAAGCCAAGCCTTTGACAGGGGACTGGTTTACCGTATACCTTCTTTTAAATCCTCGCGTCATACCTCACTCAAAGATACTTTTTCGTGAAATATAAAGACTAACCGGAAATACTGACTAATTTGACAACATTCGGAATTATCTCTTGAAAATAAATTAGTGGTGTACAAGTCACAATCAAACCCATATGGTGCTATGGCATTTGATTATGGAGAGCAACAAGCGTGTCAAACATTGCAGCGCTTTCAGTCCAAGACTTTGAGTTTCATAACCAAAGATCCGCTAGAACGCTTTTAGCATTAGTATAAATTCCCAATAATCTAAATAATAAACTGACAGCATAACTATAGCACCATTTGGAAATTCATGATTTTTATTTGTTACTCACTCGTAAACGCCATTTAACATAACCCAATACAAACAACGAAACAAGTAAGCTGTCAGTTTTACAAGTCAGTAGCTTGTAAACGTAATGTTTCGTTGTTTGTATTGGGTTATGTTAATAGTAATTTACGTTATAAGTCCTGGAAATGGAATTTTACAGTCGAGTAAGATGTTACGGACAAGGCGACGAAGGAGCCGAGTCCGGAACATCGAAACGAGACTGTAAGACCATTTCCAGGACGTATGATGTAATGCGTTTTATTTCATACCGCAATTATTGAAATATTGGATTAATTTAAAAAAAATTATATAAAATAAATTTCCGAATGCAAAATATGGACATCTATGAAGAACGAGTATCCATAGTAACTGATCACGTACTAAAACATTGTCCAGTTGATTGATTGTATTTGCGTTCGGTAAAATCTTTTACAGTCATACTCGACTGTAAAATTTTCTATCTACGACCACCATAGAAAGTTACATATTCCGCACAATCTAGTAACCATGAAAACGACCAATTGCAAACAATCTCCAAACTCAACGGTAAAGTATGTGAGGAAGGCGTTCTCAATAATCAGTAGTTTATATTATTAAAACGCCATAGATGTCACCACTTGCAATATTTATAATGTAACGTTCTTTTTCAAATAATAATACAAGTGCTGTTTAAATCGTCTATTCACAAACAAATATTTATTTCTATACACTAATTAATACACTATAAATTAACGCTATGATTATAAACCATTAAAAACTATTATTTACAGACTATGAATTTCTAATACAACATTTATATTCACTATTTATTTTGTAATACACAGTTAATGACTTGCTGTTCACTGACTCTCTTTTATCCGCAATCCGCTTTTATATCCTCATATAAACGCACCAGAAATCGCTGGAACCTTCTATGTATTCTAGAAAATGCTAGAATAAACCGCGTCTGATTTACATGCTTGTGCGATGCGTCATTCTCTCGAAGGCGGCAGAACACACCACCTGTCGCTCGAAAAGAGGTTCGTTCCTTTTCTCTCTTGTTACACTGCCCCCCTCTTCAAGTCTGTTCTGTCCCAGAACAGGTTTTATGCTCTGGTTCCTGTAGAACGGGTCATGACGATATCGACAGTCTTCACCTCGACTACACGTTCCATTACGGTAGAAATAACAGTCTACACTCTTCGTTGGCCTTAATGCGGGTTGTGGGTCAAAATTGCAGACGAAGATCTTGACGTCCGTACCTCTAAAGACAACTTCCAGCATGTTTCTAACGATTCTCCAATCCAGCTGGTCCCGCCCACAGCCGAGTTTGGGAACTGCCAATTTGTTAATTCCCCTGGTAAGCAACTCGATCCTCAAATTCCATAGTGCCCTCCACAAGTCGGCGTAACTCGGTTTCTGGTAGTAAAACTGCTTGGTTACCAAGTAGTAAATGGATCGGTCATGATCAGGCAAGCGTAAGGATTTACCAACAGAGGGATTTTGTTCTCGAAGTTCATTCAGCCGTCCAAATTTATTTCTAAACACTACTGCGATCCCCCTGGACATACGGAGATCCGCGGAGACACAGTGGGCAATGGAATAATTACCAGGGACCCGGAAGAGATCTTGTTGCATCTCAGTCGTGACTCCGAATCGCGCTTTTCTAGTTCCAGAAAACGCAGCCATAAATTCTCTAAAGGTTGGCTGATCATCTCCAGGCCTTACGGTATTGATAGCCACCTCAGCCTCATCTTCCGGAACTGCGTCATTATTTCCCTCATAGTGCGCCAGACGATTGGAGTGTACCACCTTTGGTTTCCCTCTTGGCAATTTCTGGATGCGATAAATCAAGTCATTTATTCGTTTCTTCACCTGGTATGGACCCTCCCAATTTCGCTGTAACTTTGGAGAATAGCCACGACGCCTTTGCGGGTTGTATAACCAGACAAGCTCTCCAGGTTGAAACCCTCCTTCTTGGGCTCTCACATCGTACGTAGCCTTCATCCGGTCACTCGCGATTCGACTATTATTTCGGGTTCGGTCGTGAATATCCTCCAACTTCTTCTTTAAGTTAATGACATAATCATTCCCGGCTACCTCCTGCTCTATAGGTGGAGACGCAAATTCCAGATCACACGGTAACCGTAACTCGCGTCCAAACATCACAGACGCTGGTGACTGACCGGTTGTTTCGTGGACCGATGCACGATAAGCCATCAGGAACAGATGCAGGTATTGGTCCCAGTCTCGTTGATGATCGGAGACGACCTTGGCCAAATATTTGCCCATTGTTCGATTCATGCGTTCTACCATTCCATCGGACTGCGGATGTAACGGTGTGGTCCGAGTCTTGCGAATGCCCAACAATCGACAGACTTCTCCAAAGAGTACAGACTCGAAATTGCGGCCTTGATCCGAATGCAGCTCCATGGGCACTCCGAAGCGACTGAAAAACTCTTTGACTAGTACGTCAGCAACAGTCGCAGCTTCCTGGTTTGGTAGGGCATATGCTTCTGGCCATTTGGTAAAATAGTCCATTGCCACTAAGATGTATTTATTCCCATCGTCAGTTTCGGGAAATGGTCCGGCAATGTCTATAGCTATTCTCTCCAGAGGACTACCCACATTGTACTGCCTCATAGGTGCTCTTCGTTTCCCCAAGGGTCCGTTGCCAGTGGCACATAGTTCACATTTCCGGCACCACTACTTCACGTCTTCTTTACAGTTGACCCAATAAAAACGCTCCCTAACTTTCTCCAAGGTCTTTTTCACACCGAAGTGTCCTCCGGAGGCACCGTCATGGAGATGTCGCAATACTGTAGCCACTCGGCTTCTTGGAACCACGAACTGAGACCCAATGGTGGTGCCATCTTCACTCTCCAGTACTCGCTTCAGGAGATCGTCTTCCACCTTCAAGGACTCCCATTGGGCCCAATATGCTTTGAGCGTTCTGTTAAAAGGGCTGACGGCCTCCCAGGCAGGCCTTTCTCCCACGCGCTTCCATTCCAGTACCATTTTTAGTTCGGGATCAGCCTCCTGCTGTCGTTGCAATTCTTCCGGCAACCAATTGTCGTTGACGATGGTAGTCCTTAATACTTGGCAAACCCTCTCTTCCAAACGAGAGCAATGACGGCAATCCGTTGGACAGGGTCTTCTTGAAAGAGCATCGGCATTTCGATGAATAGTGCCCGCTCGATGTTCGGTGTCAAAGTCGTATCCTTGTAATAGTTCGATCCACCTTGCGACCTGGCCTTCAGGATTACGGAATTGTAGAAGCCATTTCAACGCTGCATGGTCCGTCCTCAATAAAAACTTCCGTCCGTACAAGTATTTGTAGAAGTGCTCAACGGACTTCACGACGGCCAATAGTTCTTTTCTGGTCACACAATAATTCCTTTCGGCTTTCGACAAAACCTTACTAAAATAGCCGATGACCTTTTCTTGTCCATCCTGTATCTGAGAAAGTACCCCCCCAATGGCCAGATTACTTGCATCTGTGTCAAGTATGAATTTCCCTTCTGTCCGTGGATAGCTCAATATTGGTGCTGTTGTCAGGGCACGCTTCAGCTGTTGGAAAGCTGTTTCACACTCTCCGCTCCAAACATACTCGCGCCCATCTTCAGTTAACCTTGTCAGAGGTTTCGCTATATTGGCAAACCCAGGAACGAAACGCCTGTAGTAGGTACATAACCCAAGAAAACTACGAACTTGGTGTTTATCTTTCGGTATTGGCCACTCTTGAACTGCACGAATCTTATCGGGGTCGGCTGCCACTCCATTTTGTGATACGACGTGCCCGAGATATTTCACTTCCTTTCTGAATATGTGGCACTTTTTCGGACTCAGTTTCAGATTGGCTCCACGTAGTCTTCGGAACACTTCCTCTAGATTGTTCAAATGTTCGTTGAATGATTTTCCGACTACAATCACATCATCTAGGTATACCAGGCAGGTCTTCCACGACAACCCTCTCAGGATGGTCTCCATTAGACGCTCAAAGGTGGCCGGAGCGTTACATAGACCAAAAGGCATAACTGTAAACTGCCATAGTCCGGAACCAATAGTGAACGCGGTCTTCTCCCGGTCTTCAGGTTCCATTTCAACTTGCCAATAACCGCTCTTCAAGTCCAAAGTCGAAAACCATCGTGAACCAGACAGGGTATCTAACGTGTCGTCGATGCGTGGTAAGGGATAGCTATCTTTCTTGGTCACGTCATTAAGCTGCCGATAGTCCACACAAAATCTCGTTGACCCGTCCTTCTTACTGACCAGGACCACCGGTGATGCCCATGGACTGCTGGATGGCTCGATAACCCCTTGTTCTTCCATATCAGTAATAATCTTTTCGGCTTCTGCTCGCCTTGCTAGAGGTAGACGCCTCGGCTGCTGACGGACAGGCATAGAGTTGCCTGTATTGATTTTATGTTTTACTATATTTGTTCGTCCCTTCTGGCTATCGTCAAGAGCGAAGATATCTTGGTATCGGTGAACCAAACCCTGTACCTCTTTCACTTCCGTTCTGTTAAGGTCTTCGCACGAGCTAGTAACCATACCCACTAATTTTCCACCATGGTCTTTGGGCACTGGTTTTGGAACATCAGCCATACACCTGGCTACTCGAAATACTGGCACACACTGTCCCACAAGGGTACTCTTCTTCAATGTCACCGGATCCACATTAACGTTCATAATTCTCACCGGTACTCTCTTTCCAACCTTGATCAGCGCTTTTCCCACCAGTATGCCACTATGGATCTTCTTATCACAAACAGGCTCCATCATTCGCACACATCCTACCCGAAGATCTCCATCCAAACCCGCCTCGACAACCATCTCGCTTTGACCCGGCAATATCACATCTTCAGTCAGCAAAACCCTTACAACCGGATCTTCTCGTGGGTGCAACGGAAGTTCTTCGTTACCGACCTTCAAAACACCCTCTTTCAAATTCAACGTAAAACCAAATTTTCTCAGGAGGTCCATTCCCAAGATGAAGTCATCAGTAATATCGGCTACCAGCACCTCATGATCACGTTCTTCACTTCCAATGCCAATCTTCATCTTCACCACTCCGCGTGTTGGTATCACTTCACCCGTTGCTGTACGGAGTTGAGTAGTTGTGGGTAGCAACTTAATACTTGTTCGTAGAACGTTAGGGCGTATGATGGATTTTGTCGCCCCCGTATCAATAAGTAGTGGAACAGTTCGGTTAGCAATCTTCCCATCTACGAACAAACTGCTGGTACTATTCTTCGATGTTACGGCATGGATGGTGATCTCCGGGGCATCTCCACTCAAGGTCAACGTTCGCCCCCTCTCGTCGACCCCCTTTAGTTTTCCGACGGCTGAACTTGTTTGGGTTTAGGGCAG
Organism: Agrypnus murinus; assembly: GCA_929113105.1. Classification (NCBI taxonomy): domain Eukaryota; kingdom Metazoa; phylum Arthropoda; class Insecta; order Coleoptera; family Elateridae; genus Agrypnus; species Agrypnus murinus. Next base: position 85,976,532 of record OV816023.1, on the reverse strand, counting down.
CGGCGTCGTATGTGCCCTTGTTCACCGCAGTTCCAGCAACGGGGTCCTCGAACTTCTTGAGGATTCTTTTTACGGTTCTCTTCCTTCTGAAGAACTCTCATTAATAATTCTTCTAGGCGATCTTTAGAACCTTCATCTTCTTCCAAAACGGTCCGAACACGTCCGTGACCTCGGGACGCTTGTTTTGCAGCTTCAAATTCTAAGGCGTGAGCAAGCGCATCATCAGTTGTTCTTGGTCGTGCTAGCCTCAATGATTGTTGTGTTTCCCCGTCTCTTAACCCATCAATGAAGGTCTGCACAGCGAGCTGTCCCAGAAATGAATCGGGTGCCGTAGGGTACGCCAATCGGACAAGCCGCGCAACATCGGCTTCAAACTCCTGCAGGCTTTCTCCATTCTTCTGGATACGATTCTTCACTTGCGCGTGATACACTTGTTGAAGATGCGCGTCTCCATATCTCATCTCCAATCTAGACACTAACAATTGATAATCATTTTCCTGTCCTGCTGGGATTGTTTGCAGGACGTTCAACGCGTCTCCACGCAAAGCCACAGTTAAAGAAACGGCCTTTTCCTTGCCTGTCCATCCGTTGGCCCCAGCGGCCGCCTCAAATTGTTTGTAGTAGGTGGACCAAGGTATCTTTCCATCGAACGTGGGTGGTTTTACTTTTATCCCTACGGCAGGAACCTTTTCTTCTTTAAATTGTTTCTTTACTTCATTAAACGGCCTCTCAGAAGTTGAGGGAAACCGTAGTTGCCTCATTCTATCTTCCAGCACTTCGGTCATATCGTCTTTCTTAGTTGTTGGTGGTAATTGCATTTGGGATATTTTCTCTTCTACCATCTTTATTACCCTATCATGTTCCGCCAATCTACCTTCCAACAGTCCTAACGCGCTGGCATTCTCAAAAAATTCTTCGAAAACTTTGTCTTCCAACGCTTTGACATTTTCCAGCAATTCTCCTTTAAGCCTTCTAGAACTTTCTTCAGACTTTTCTAGTAATTCTTCTTTAAGCGTTCTAGAATTTTCCAGTAAATCTTCTTTAAGCATTTTAACATTTTCTTCCAGTGCTTTATTATTTTCAAGTAATTCTTCTTTAAGCATTTTAGAATTTTCAAAAACTTTTTGTTCCAGCAATTCTTCTTTTAAAATTCTAGAATTCTCTTCGGACTTTCTAGAATTTTCTTCGGCTTTTCTAGAACTTTCTTCCATTTTACTTAACAACAAACTAGTATCAATTGCGGGTCCAGGTATTTCGAAGCGGTAATTTTCAGGATCTTCCTTCTGTTCTAAAAGCCATTCTCTTAGCCGATTTATCAAAACTTCTTTCTTTCCATTACTATCCAAGTCCCTCTCGTCCAATTCCCGTTTTAAATCTATTACTAAGAGATCTTTCAATAGTTTCATCACCATTTTAATCGTTTGTTGAAATTAATTTTAACGCTAAAAATTTATTCTCACAGCACTTTATTTAATTATTACGCGATTTTATTTATTTTAGAACACCACACCTGACAACACTGTAACGTTCTTTTTCAAATAATAATACAAGTGCTGTTTAAATCGTCTATTCACAAACAAATATTTATTTCTATACACTAATTAATACACTATAAATTAACGCTATGATTATAAACCATTAAAAACTATTATTTACAGACTATGAATTTCTAATACAACATTTATATTCACTATTTATTTTGTAATACACAGTTAATGACTTGCTGTTCACTGACTCTCTTTTATCCGCAATCCGCTTTTATATCCTCATATAAACGCACCAGAAATCGCTGGAACCTTCTATGTATTCTAGAAAATGCTAGAATAAACCGCGTCTGATTTACATGCTTGTGCGATGCGTCATTCTCTCGAAGGCGGCAGAACACACCACCTGTCGCTCGAAAAGAGGTTCGTTCCTTTTCTCTCTTGTTACAATAATATTATTAATTATTTGAAATATAAAATGTTATAAATTTTAGATAAAGGTTAATTTATTTTGTTTAATTAATGTTTTACATTAAATTATATTTCGAATGGAAATCCATCTAGAAAAAAAACTAATGTCAGACCCGGGGAATTGAACCCGGATCGCTCGGTTAGTAGCTACAGCGTAACCATTGAGCTACCGAGACGCCTTTCAATGATGTTTTTTTTCTCATTATATAAAGTTATAATGATTGTTAATCAATTAAAACGTAAAATTAATTAATGTTTTACATTATTATATAATTTTTAATGTAATTTTATTTATTATTATTGCTAAATTACAATCAAAACATTGAAAACATTTATAATTTGCTACATAATGCGAGAATATTTGACATCTTGCGCAGAGGTTAATAACCTTGACAATTGAATTGTGATTTTTGTACATATAAATTATTTTTTGAAAACGAGTACATACGTATGATTATTTAGCTGTAAGTACTAAATAGTAGATTGACTGAAATTATACAAATTGTAAACGTATTATTACTATTGTATTTACAAATTTAATGTTTACTTTTGTCGTTTTTAAAATTCTAGATGTATCATGAGTGAATCTGATGAAGGAAAATTGGGGTGTACACTAGTACACCTCCAAACATCGTGGAAGCGGCTCACATTACATTTCTTAATTTATTGCCAATATTTCACGTAAAAAATATGAATGCGAGTATAAATTCTAGGTTAAAAAACTTTCTTAGCTGTTGGTGGTTTATTACTTTTTTTGTTGTCGTAGATAAAGTATAGTGTGTAACGCGTGCAAAAACACCAATTTCACACTCGTGAGAAATTGGCACTTTTCTGCACTTGTAACACAATATACTATTACAGTTATACTAGATTGTTAAATCGCCTGTTCTGGATTGAAACGTTTGACGTAAAACTGACAAATGTGACACCTAATTTATTTTCAAGAGATAATCCCGAATGTTGTCAAATTAGTCAGTATTTCCGGTTAGTCCTAGGGTTAAACCTAGTTGTAGTCTTTTATATCAAATATGTTTGACTATGTAAGACGTCTGTCTAGATGAATCCCTAGATATCTGACCTAATCTTTTTGAAGTAGTGAGTTTCCGTTAATGTGGACTAGAGGGCAAATAGTTTTTTAGTAGGTCTGTGTTGATTTTTGTATATTTGCTTTAATGTGTCATGTTTCATCATCTTTCGAAAAGTCTTAGGTGGTTTTGTAAGTTTCTGAAAGCTATACCTGCATTAGTATGGGAAATCAGTATTGTCATGTAGTCCGCGAAGGTTGCTGGGGTCGTGTTTCTAGTTGAAAATTAGGTATAAAATCGGACCAGTCGTGCGACACCAGATGTTATGGGTAGAAGAGCTGAAGTGGAGTCTTTATATTTCACGAAAAAGTATCTTTCAGTGAGGTATGACGCGAGGATTTGAAAGAAGGTATACGGTAAACATGTCCCCTGTCAAAGGCTTGGCTTATGTCTATGAATACCGCTGAACAAAATCGTTTGGTCTCCAGGTCAAACCTGATTTTTGATGCAACTGTGTACAATGTGTAACATGTGTACTTGTCCGATTGTAGCGTATTGTCGACGAAATCCAAATTGTTAGTTAGGTATTCGATGATTTTCGTCAATTAGCAGCGACATTCACTAGACGAACAATTTTTTAAAAACCATTGACAGGATGGGTAACAGAGTAATGGGTCTGTATGAGGCCACATCTGATGGCGGTTTCCCCGATTTTGGGCCCATTGCTATTTGAGCCACCTTCCATTGCCCAGAGCAGTATCCCGTCCTTAATATCGCACTATAGATTACAGGTATCACACGAAATCCCTCATACGAAAGTTCCTTTAGAAGTTTTTTTTTATTTCATTTTCGATGACCTTAATTACTTCGCGCTTGAAGGAAGTTCCGTATGAATTTTTCTTCTTCAATGGTAAGAGGCGTAAACACGATCTTTGTGGCGTTCCATAATGCATAATGCCAGTTGCTTTAGTTGCTGTTAGGGAGTGGAAATAGTTCTGGAAATCTTGATTTCCCTGCTCATCTAATAATTTCTTAAACTCTTTGACGGCCCTATTAAACTACGTTTTATCGCCAAGTGCGCGAGTAAGTAATCTGTCATTTTTTTCTAAGAGCTCGTTTTCTTGTATTTTCCCTCGGATACGTATGCAGCAATATTGTTTTGGATTATTGCGGTTTATTTCTGGGGTTACGTCCCATGTTGCCCCCTAGATTAATTTTATTAAGCACTGGACAGATTCGTAGATATCCTACTTTTTAGAGGAAGATTTACATTTAGTTTAATTTTAAAACGGATAAGAACAGGAAAATACGGAGTTCAAATTCAATGCAGTAAACGTCCACAAAATGGAAATATTGCGGTAAACAGGTTATAGAAAAAAACTTTTGATGTTAAATTAACCACCCTGTAAACTAAAGTATCATGAATCATCGAGAAGTATCTGTACCAAATTTTCAGCATTTATCTTTTAATCTGCCTGAGATACTTACCGAGAAAATAAGAAAGAAAAATTTCTTCAACTTCACTGGGCTGCAGTTGTATAGAGGTGCATTTTTCAATATAGGTAAGTCACGTTAAATCGGCGCTACTTTGACATCAGACCCCTCTGTTAAATTTTGGACGTACCTTATTGAAATAAGTGTAAGTTAAAAGAGAGAAATGAGCTTCAATTAAACCAAAATAACAATATGAGAAAAGTTGGTCGTTGTGGTCATTTTGGCCGTTGTGGTCACACACTCTAGTTGGCCGTTGTGGTCATTTTGACCGTTGTGGTCACGCGCCACAGTTGGCCGTTATGGTCATTTTGGTTGTTGTGGTCACACTCCACAGTTGGCCGTTGTGGTCATTTTGGCCGTTGTGGTCATCGTCGCCAGCGACGCCAATACATGAGCGTCGGTGGCCGTTGTGGTCAAAATGGCGGATGGGGTGAAATTTTTAGTTGGCCGTTGTGGTCATGGTGGTCGTTATGGTCAAGTATCGAGTTGGGCGATATGGTCAAATTGGCCATTGTGGCTGTTGGCCGTTAAGGTCACGGAGGTCGTTGTGGTTATGACCACAACAGCCAAAATAGCGATTGGCCGTTGTGGTCATTGGCCGTTGTGGCCTAGACCCTTTATCCACTACCAACCAAAACCTGATGTTTTAAAACAGCTTGAACTCCGAAAAGCTTGACGATGTTAAGATCTCACCTTAATTCAAAAAAGGTACTAATGTGTGCGTATATAATATAGTGTACGAACTATATGTTTTATATAGTAAGATTGTGTTATTTCCTTAGTTATAAACAATCATATTTCTAACTGGCCGACAGAAAGCTCCTGCCGACTAACGTGATTCTAGCGCTATTTTAATGGTGTGTAACTTCCAAACTAGTTAAGTCTCAGTGATCAGATTTTAATCACTTGTTACTATTGACTAGTAGGTTACTGCGTGAAAATCTAAAAATTTTTGCATGTGTCCCTTTTGAGATAGTCACACTCAAAAATCTGAATTTTTTGCAGTAACGCAGTTTTTAAAAATCTATATAAAATTAAGGACATAGTTCTCAGACTTAATTTTCTAGCTACAAGTCTAGGTACCAGTCTAGTCTTTATCTGAAAAAAAATTGAAGGTAAGATTTAATTCCTTCATATGATATTTCACAATCAAAGTTAGCAATTTCATTTTTCTTTGTAATGTTTAAGTGGCAATCTTGCCTACTACTAACACACCTAGCTAAAATATTTATAGTGTAAAATAAAGTCTTTTTGTATGTCACAACACAGTTTTTGTTTCAACTTGATAGCTTTTCGAATAAAAAAGTTATGGGATTTACCGCAAAACATGTTTTTTCGCAAAAATAGCATGCGCATCACAAAAATGGCTGCCAAAAATAAACTAAAAGGGCTAAAAATAAAATAATTCCTGTTTTGTATTCTCTAGACATAAGGTAACATTTTAGCAAAGTTTTAATTTTTTTGAAAACTATGAAGCACTACCTGACCCACTTATTGACCCAGTAATGTTTATTGAAAATGACATTACGCAAAATTTATGTTTTGAGTGTTTTGAAAATATTATTGAAAAATTTGATACTTCTAAAAGCAGAAAAGTTTCATTATAAATGAACTGATTATGGAATAAAATGTTTTTCTGAAATAGTACATAATACATAAAGTAGAACTTTTACGGACTCATCTGTCATTTTTATTTGCATTGTTGCACACGTATTTGACATATGTCGCACAGAGCCACGTTGATTTAGTTACCTACTCTACTGTTATTAAATGCACATTTTGTATTTTAAATTCTTAATTTCACGATTTCAGAAAAAACGTAATGTACACTTCAGCACTAAAGCTGATTTTTTTATCACTCGTTATGGCTGTTCAACAATCTCCATATTCGTGATAAAAAAGTACAACTTTATTTGGTATACAAATAACTAATTTATCTACGACCACTATAGAAAATTACACATTTCACAGAGTCTAGTAATGATGAAAATGAATCATTGTTCATAATCTTTAAACTGTACGGAAATGACCGTGGGAAATGATTTTGCATTTACAGTGGTTTTATTAAAATGCCATAGCTGTCAGCACATGCAATATTTCTAATTATTTGAAATATACAACTTTTAGAAAAGATGAATTTATTTTTAAAAGTAAAAATTGTTAATGGACGACTATTATACTCACAATTTTATAGTGATATGTGTATAAATCACAGACAGGCATCCTAAGACAGCTGTTTCGAGCTTTTGGCTTTCTTCAGTTAAGGGTAGCTAGTCTGTGAATTTTATACACATCACCCGAGCGTTTATACTAGCTCGGAAATAACATTAACACCATCAAATAACTGTGGTGCCTCTTGTAGGTATCAAATCGCACTTCTAAGCAGCATAATTTGATTATCCAATACAGGAATATACAAAATAAAATCCGGTCGAGCGTCCGACCGTATAATTAATATAAATAAAATACAAAATGAACATAAACGTGTTTTAATAAAGTGAGTTTTTAATAAATTTAAAAGTTAAAAATTGTTAATGGACGACTATTATACTCACAATTTTATAGTGATATGTGTATAAATCACAGACGGCACTTTAAGACAGCTGTTTCGAGCTTGTGGTTCTCCTCAATCCTCAGTTAGGGGCAGCTCGTCTGTGATTTATACACATATCACTATAAAATTGTGAGTATAATAGTCGTTCATCAACAAAACTCAATTTATTAAAACACGTTTGTGTTCATTTTGTATTTTATTTATGTTAATTTATTCTGTTTAATTAATTTTTTACTTTAAATTATATTTTGAATGAAAATCCATATAGAAAAAATTATCACCCCCGCTGGAAATCGAACCCTGCGCCTTTCACTTTCTGAGCGACATCTCTACCTCTGAGCTACTGTGTCGACTACCAGCATATAAAGTTATACAAAAATTGTTTTTTTGAATTAACGTAAAATTGATTTAACGACATATCCTTCTGATGGCTTTAATCCATACATTTAGAATAAGCGGTCTATTACATGAAAATCTAAAATGTTTTGGGAATCTATTATTTCAAATTACATTCAAATGGAGCATTAGGTATTCAATGTATTTGTAAAATTGAGGACGTCCAAAATACATTTAAAAATGTGTCTGACATTTAAAAAATTGAAGACACCATCAAAACTACTATTATTAATTTAAATAATTGTTTAAATTTCGGTATTAATTTTAAATAATAAACGATTATTACATTGAGTTATACGCATTTATTAATTTTTACAACTAACACTTGTTTTCCACAAACTGTGAGCATTGTCTGCTTTTGACAATCCAGCATCTCAACCTTAAATCATATTCTAGGTTAAATATCTTTCCTAGCTGTTGGTGCGTTATTACGTTTTTGTGGTCGTAGATAAATTATAATGTGTAACACTTACAAAAACGCCAATTTCACACTCGTGTGAATGCGGAATGAGACGAAGTCGGATTATTTAGAAATCTTGAAGAAGCAATTTCCTCCATCCCCCCCCCCGTGAATTCGCGCCTGATATTAATAATTATATGTACTTAATTTTTGATAAAAAAATAAAAGGTATATAAATTGTAGTAATTGATTTATACTATGGGGCCCCAAACATTTGTGACGCTTCAGGCCCCTTAAGTGTTAAATCCGCCACTGCGTATACCCAAAATAAATATCCAAAATAAAGTAACTGCGTTACACTTGTCACAGAAAAACGGGGGCTGGTTGTCATATATGACAATCAACCTAAATAATATTTTTTGTTTTTCAGGTTAAAAATGGTTAGACGCTTCAAAAGAAAAACGGATAAAGGAAAAATATCGCCCAATATCATACTTAGGGCTGTCAGAATAGCCATCAAACAGAAACAGCAATTCGTAAAACTGCAGGAGAATTTAATATAAACTACCAACATTTATAACTTTATAAACAAATACTCGAACTTTTGTAAGTTCTTAAAAAGTTATTTTCGCGTTCTTAATGCAATTTATTAACTTTATGATTAACTTTTTTTGTATTCAAAGTATCCATGACAACCAATAACTGGAGAGCTAACCGCCTCAAAAATAAAAATTCAAATTTTGTGACAACTATTCCCGCTCTCCCCAACAGCACGACTGACTAAACAATATTTATTTAATGAATTAATTATATTCCAAATTACATTTTTAAGGCAATACATTTAAATTACCTTCTTGAAATTTCATAATCAGCATAATCTATTGTTTCATGAATAATTTGTTACTGAATCGAACCACAAAACAAAAATTGCATAAACAATACATCTTTGAATACAGGCCTGGATAAGTGTAGTTACGCCTCTATGTAAAAATAAAAAGAAATCACATAATAAAATATAATTTAAAAACATGTAATCTAGAATCTACTATAAAATAAAATACTATTTCAAAATTCTTAAAGAAGAGATAATTAATAATAATTAAATGCCCAGAAAAATAATTCATATATATTTTTTTATAAGAAGCGGGAATGAATATCGAAGGCGCTCAAGTTAGACGCGAACCATTGCAATGCACTTATCATTAGGAATAAATCTTCTATAAAATACGCCGTGGCGCTAGTTATTCTAAAAAACTTTAAAACTATGTTCGCCAATCTGAGCAACTCCCTCGTAGTAATTGATTTATACTATGGGGCCCCAAACATTTGTGACGCTTCAGGCCCCTTAAGTGTTAAATCCGCCACTGCGTATACCCAAAATAAATATCCAAAATAAAGTAATTGCGTTACACTTGTCACAGAAAAACGGGGGCTGGTTGTCATATATGACAATCAACCTAAATAATATTTTTTGTTTTTCAGGTTAAAAATGGTTAGACGCTTCAAAAGAAAAACGGATAAAGGAAAAATATCGCCCAATATCATACTTAGGGCTGTCAGAATAGCCATCAAACAGAAACAGCAATTCGTAAAACTGCAGGAGAATTTAATATAAACTACCAACATTTATAACTTTATAAACAAATACTCGAACTTTTGTAAGTTCTTAAAAAGTTATTTTCGCGTTCTTAATGCAATTTATTAACTTTATGATTAACTTTTTTTGTATTCAAAGTATCCATGACAACCAATAACTGGAGAGCTAACCGCCTCAAAAATAAAAATTCAAATTTTGTGACAACTATTCCCGCTCTCCCCAACAGCACGACTGACTAAACAATATTTATTTAATGAATTAATTATATTCCAAATTACATTTTTAAGGCAATACATTTAAATTACCTTCTTGAAATTTCATAATCAGCATAATCTATTGTTTCGTGAATAATTTGTTACTGAATCGAACCACAAAACAAAAATTGCATAAACAATACATCTTTGAATACAGGCCTGGATAAGTGTAGTTACGCCTCTATGTAAAAATAAAAAGAAATCACATAATAAAATATAATTTAAAAACATATAATCTACTATAAAATAAAATACTATTTCAAAATTCTTAAAGAAGAGATAATTAATAATAATTAAATGCCCAGAAAAATAATTCATATATATTTTTTTATAAGAAGCGGGAATGAATATCGAAGGCGCTCAAGTTAGACGCGAACCATTGCAATGCACTTATCATTAGGAATAAATCTTCTATAAAATACGCCGTGGCGCTAGTTATTCTAAAAAACTTTAAAACTATGTTCGCCAATCTGAGCAACTCCCTCGCATTAATGAAAATTCTAGTCAGAGTGCGCCGATTTAACGTTGGTAAACGGTCGTGGTCTCGTGGTGCTCTTCAGTCTTCAAGTTAGATTCAAAGCGATTCTACTCATTGCCAATGGTGATGATTTAGTTCGAATATCCCCGGTATATTGTTTTAAGTGTGAGTGTAGAGAGAGAACGAGAGATCCTCAGGCTGGCAACACTGGTGGTCGTGAAGGTTATCTTTGAAAGCCGCATTTGAAATCGCAAGAAACAATTGAAAGGTTCTATTCTCGCGGCATTTTAATTTATTTTTATTGGAGTTTGGGAATAACAATCGTTTGTGTTTTACAAAACTTGGATAACAACTGTAAACAGTTCCTAAAGTATTACATTTTGTTTATTGAAGGTATTTATTATTATGTAGTTTTAATAAATATTTTGAAGGATTATTTATAACAGGGGAGCATGCAAAGAATATATAAATTTTAATTAGCAACTATAATTTAATTTAGATTAAAATTGCTTTTTTGAAATTTAATTCCCATTATCATAAGCAATTATTACCAATTGTTCATTCTTGTAATCGACATTGTAAATTTACACCTGCAACGGAGACTATACTAACTGGCATACTTTGCCTATCTTGGGCTCAGCATTGTATATAATAATAATTGCTTTTAGCTTCTGTGTCAGAAAACATAATAATTTTCTAGGTGTTCAATGTCTGGTTAAAGAGTAGATTGTAATAGAATTGTTTTTATTTTTAGGTTATTAAACGCAAAAATGACTGAACCAACACCATCAACCTCCAGACAAGTCCAAATACATAATTACAGGTCTGAAAATATAGCAGCTGAGCTTTGTGCTTTAATGGAACATATAAGTGCATCGGATGTTGTACTTCTCTGCAATGAAATCACTCTACCGGCCAACAAACGTATTTTGGCTTCCAATAGCACGTATTTTAAGGTATAGACATTTAAATAGTAATGACATGTTTATTTTACTTTTGAATGGAAACCTACACTATGGGGAGGAGAGGGGCAAGTGATTTCACCTTTGAAACAGTGTGCCCATGTATAATGCATTTCTTTTTATTTTAAATCAGGCTTAGCTATGGAATAATTTGTACCACTGGCAAAAACTATTAGTGAATAGTCAATATTTGACAGTTGTTTTACTGTTAAAACTAAATCTCAAACACGTATTGCCCTATGTCATAAATTCTCCCATATTACTAATATATTTTTTCATTGTCACAAAAAAAGAATTGTCACTTTTGGCGTTATTTTTGATATTTTGTAATTTGCTTGATATGCTTGATTATTACAATTTGAATGGCATTATAGTTATTATATGTGGCCATCCTCAATTTTTATGAAAATAGATTTTCAGATGTTGCGTAGCCCCATGGTGTATTTAATTTCTTAACGTTCCCAGTTAACTCTTAGTCTTAACTCCTCTCAGTTAAAAAGTATCATTTATAAACTAAACTATTTAACTTTTTATGTTTTCTATCAGAATAGTCCATTTATCAAGAGTAGCTAACGGGTGGTGTCTAAAATTTGAGACTGTGTTTGAACGCATATAAAAACTAGAATAATGTTTCGATTTTAATAAATTTTATTGCGTTATAGTACATACTACATTTTAAGCAATTTCAATGATAAAAGTTAATACATTTTTCAAGAACAGTGAACATAATCCAGTTTTTTTGGGCACACATACCACCATTCTCTGTACAAGGTTCATACCTATTTTCTTTAGCAATATAAGAAATATAAGAAAATTTTATTTTTAAGATTCTCTTCATTTTGAGCTTCCCAACCCTTCTCACATACAAGACCTTTTAGAATAGATCAGAAGTTTTCAATAGGTCGCAGTTCTGGGGGCACATGGAGGAATTCTCTTCCTTGGCCACAAACACAATATTCGGTTGATAACTGAGCTACAACTGATAATTAGTGATTTCGCGTAATGTGATGAGGCCAGATCGGTCCAAAACACGTAATTATCATCAGAATGATTTTCCCGAATGAATAGAATAAGGCATCTCTTAATACATTCATTTAGATGGGCTTCCTGATTGATGACTTATGTTCGTGAAGAACATAAAAAGGGTTTCAAAATTCCAGAAGGTATTACTGCCAACCACATTACTTTTCTCAAATTTTAATGTCATGAGGTGCTGCAAGAGAGTCCTTGGTATAAAATCTCCCAATTGCATTTTTATCAGAATTTTTGAAAGTAAAGTAATTTTCATCAACGAAAATAGAAAACTTTTCTGGGAATCTCTTTAACATGCATCTGCATCTTGGCCGACTTTGTTGCTATTCTTGCTCAGATCTATTAAGCGCTTCGATCTTCCTTTTGTATTTCATCCGACATTTACTCTTAAGGGCCCCGACCATATGAGACTGGCTGCACTTAAATTGCTTCGATAACTTTCTGGTTCATATTCCACATTTCCTATTCAACTTTTCTTCCAAACAACAAATGTTGAATTTTATCATCTTCAGCACTCTTTGGCCAGAACCTGACTTGCAAAAAGGCAGAGTTTCTTCTTGCCATTGCTTAATGTATCCAGATATTGTCGATTTTGGTACACTTTCTTCCATAAAATGATCTGCAACAAACTTTTTTCTTTTTCAATATGATCATCGCAATACATGTACACTCTCAAAATGAGACTGATATGAACCATAATGCAAGGATTTCCTTAACAATTGTTATAAGTGAACCAAACTTTATGTATGTTAAGAGAATTCATTGGACTGTTTAGCAATACAAAAAAAAAAGAAAACCATTAATGAATATTTGATTTATGAAACGAAGAGTCCAGCCTCAAATTTTAGACATCACCCATTATTTAATCCTTTGCATTCATCGACATTTTGGAGATTATACTGACAAGGGAAAAGTACCCAAGGTGTTCCCAGGTGATTCTTCCAGAAGATATATAAACTTGGCCTCTTGAAAAAGAAATTCACAAGGTATCAACATGTGATGTGCCAATAGACTCTTCATGATCTAAAGACTTCAAAAACACCACCCAAGACGACTACCATCTCCAATCAACCCCTTCATTCCCTTAATATCTCAAGGATACTTGAGAAAATTGTAAAGCCCTTACATCAGACTTTTCAGAAGCTAACAAGTTCAAAAGCACCACCAAGGAAACTACTTTCCATACTCCCTCATAGGGGGTACTCCAAGATCCCTTCATAGAAAGAATATGATTTGCATTGTGCAAATGATGTCTTGATTTCATTTCGTTTTCAATTGCTGCCTAACAGGTCTTGGGAAATAATTGGGATGGGGGGGAGTGGGGGAAGGTGGTTGTCATAAGTGGTTTTCTGAACTCCTTAGCTCTCACTCCAACTCCTAGGGTTGGGGAGAGTAGTTGTCTTGAGTGGCCTTTTTGAAGTCCTTATGTCATGGGAGGTCTAATATGGTATAGCACATGTTGGGACACCGCAAATTTCTTTCAGTGCTTGGGGGGTAAAGAGAATAAAGAGGTGTTGAATGGCTGTCTTGGGTGGTGTATCTTAACTCCTTAAAGTCATGAGTACTCTAATAGTATACTGCATGTGTGGGAACTTCAAAAATTTATTTTTCAATGAATTTTAGGTGATAAGGGGAATGGTAGGGTAGGTGTCTTGGGTGGTGATTTTGAATTTCTTAGTTCATGAAAAGTAAAAGTAAAGTAATAGTAAAAGTAATAATGTAATAGTACACCACATGTGGGGACTTGACTACTTCATTCTATTGGGCCACTTGTTATGTGAATAACTTAAATAAAATCGAAATTGAAAAGCATTGGGCTAAAACATTAAGAATTTATTTTATCTGTTGTAAGTAACTAGTTTATATGTTTTTTTTTTAGATTAAAGTCTATAAAGATTAATCTAAAAAACTTCTCCATTCCACTGACTGCTCTATCATTACTTGCACTGTATTGTTGTTATTAGTACGAGGGTCGTTTTTTTTTCAACCTCTGATTGGCTATAAATAAAAGACAAATTATTTGAACAACAAAAATAGAGTAAAATTTCGAAGGACCTTGAAGAGTAATTAAAATGATGGGTTTCTTCACCTACCTGAATAATTAAATGAACTGTTTGCATAGGATGTGGTCCGGGGATTTATGAATCTCTTTGACTTGGGTCTTTAGTTCTTATAGGGGACACTTCCACTAACACTTGTCGTCCAAATAACACCCAGAGTTCTGTTTTTCTTAGGATTTGACAGTAGGGTTTTTTACCCGTCAGTTTTCAAATTTTGTTTTGTTTATCTCTAAATTTATAATAATTTATCTAAAGGCGACTTGGGAGAAATAATAACGATCGTCGCATACATAGCAACTATAAAGAGGGTACCTTTCGGTAATGAACAATAATGAAAGAAAATAAATACATAAATTAGGCTGTAACATTAACAACAATAATGAAAGAAAATATAATACATAAATTAGGCTATAACACAAATGTATATAAAAAAATTTTATTACTAAAAGTTCTGTATACTTATGGTTACTTTTCGACATACTCACCATAAAGATTGAGGCATTTGTCGTATCTGTGGACAAGCTTTCCAATACTGTCTTCATAAAATGTTGCCGCCAACGCATTTAAATGAGTCTTGACGTTGTCTTGAAGATCCTCGGTAGTTTATTGTGAAGTTTAGCCATCGTATCCTTTGCGCTTTGATTTCTCGTACTATGTCCTCACTTTTTATCTCTCTGTCTATTTTTTCGTTCATCCTCACTCTATATTCATCTTCTCATGTTTTCACTGGGCCCAGAATTCTTCTTAGTATCTTTCTTTCATATATTCTTAGTTGTTCTTCATCCTTCTTTGTTAACCTCATTGTTTCTGCTGCGTATATAACTGTGGGTCTTATTAATGTTCTGTAAATTCTTATTTTTGTATCTTTTGTAAGCTTACGGTCTTTTAGCAGTGGTTTGTATATATTGAACATTTTGTGTCCCCTTTGGATTCTATCTTTTATGTCTTGTACTTTACTGTTTTTATTATTTATCTCGGTACCTAGATATGTTAATGCTTGCACTTTCTTGAATTCGTATTGTCCTATCTTGTATGGTGTTTGATCTTCTGTGTCTCCTCTTTTGCACTTCATATACCATGTCTTATCTTCATTCATTGAGAGCCCTCTTTTCTTCGCTTCTTTGTCTATTATCTCCAACGTTTCATTTAGTTTTGTTTTTCGTCTTGATATAATAACTAGATCATCAGCATACGCCACCACCTGTATTTCCTTGTTTCTTATTGTTCCTCTGTGTTCTGTTTTTCTTATTATATTTTCTATGGCCACGTTGAATAGCACTGGCGATAGTGCGTCCCCTTGTCTTACGCCCTTGTTTATCTCGATATAGTCCGTCTCTTCCTCTCCTACTTTTATTGTCGCTTCTGAGTTTTCCATTGTCATTTGCGTGAGTCGTATTAATTTTTGTGGTATTTGTAGTTCTTGCATGTCTTTTATTATTTGTGGTCTTCTGATTTCGTCGAATGCTCTGCGAAAATCTATGAATAGCAGGTGTAGTTCGATGTTATATTCATAGGCTTTTTCTATTATTTGGTTCATTATGTGTATGGCGTCTACCGTGGATCTGCCTGGCCTAAACCTACACTGATAATCTCCCAGTTCCCTTTCTGTGTACTGTCTTAGGCGTTGTTGGATTATGCTTGTAAATACTTTGTAGGATGTGTTTAAAAGAGTAATGCCTCTATAGTTGTTGCATATTTCGGGATCCCCTTTTTTGAATAATGGTGTGATTATCCCTCTTCTCCATTCATTTGGCATTTTTTCTTCTCTCCAGATTTTTTTTATTATGTTGTGTAGTCTTTTGTGTAGTTCTATTCCTCCATATTTCAACATTTCCCCATTCACTTCATCCGCCCCAGGAGTTTTTTCATTCTTTATCTTTTTAATCGTTTCTTGCACTTCCTCCAAGCTTGGTTCTTCCTCTATTTGTTCGGTTACTTCGTACCCCTTGTCTTCTAGTTCTACTCCTTCTTCTTCTGTATACATTAAGCTCTGGAAATGTTCTCTCCAGATTTCTTTTACTATTTTTGCTTCCACTTGTAGTCTCCCTTCTTTATCTTTCACGCCTCTATTTTTAATTCGGTTGTTTCTTCGGGTCTTTCTTATGCTTTCATACATTTCTCTGGTGTTGTTTCGATTTCTGTTGGTCTCTATCTCTTCCATTTTTTGGTCTATCCACTCTCTTTTTTTATTCTTCAATACTTTGCCCGCCTCTTTCTTTACCTTCCTGTAATTTTCATGATCTTCATCTTTCCCTGTCCTTATCCACTTCAATCTGGCCTCTCTTTTCGTATTTGTCTCTCTCTCACATTCTTCATCAAACCATTGTTTGTCTTTCTTGTTTTTCTTGTCTCAATCTTTATAGTATGTTGAAAAGGAACCATAAGTATACAGAACTTTTAGTAATGAAATTATTTTTTTATATACATTTGTCTTTTATTTATAGCTTATCGGAGGTTGAAAAAAAACGACCCTCGTACATGACCTGCTGGGTCTGAATCTATATTTTTGAAGGCTGAAATAATGATTCTATGTGTTCTGTTAGACACATGTTGATTATCTATGTTAAGATTTTATTTGCAGCTGCTGAGTGAGGTTATTCTTCAATTTCTGGTTTTGTACAAACCTTCCTTTTTAGGATGTTTACTGACGACCATTTTTTTTAATAGGAAGTTCCGTAAGGTTTCCTGAGTATTTCAGAGAAGTGCTTCTTCCATAAGTCTCTGATGTTTTTCTTTTCTTGTGCTCAGTTATAAGGTTTTTATCCACCTAATTTCTTTTATCTGATGTGCCTTTTTGAACTCCTTTATTAGCTTCTTTGTAACAGTGCTGCAAGTCTACTTGCTGTCTTGTTTTCTTATGTCTACATGGTCTTTTGTGACTCAGTTGGTTGTCAATGTTTTCCCTTTAATTTATTATCTTTCATTCATCCTTCATGTTCCACCTTTTTCAACAATCTGCTTAGCTGAGGAGTGGTTGTTATTTAGCTTAGTTAGGGTGGTTGTTATTCAGGTCATGTTGGAATCTCGGTTTTGAGGGGTGCCCATTTGATTCCAAAAAAAAAGCAAAAATTTTAAGACCAGTACGAACTTCCTATCTCTATTCTAATCATTCGCTGTAATGAGGAGAAGTTTCCTATTTAAAATACACACGTATATATATTCTTATGTGTATATATTTGATCACTGGGACAAATTATTAAGAAAAAATTTGAAAATTAATTTTATGCCATTAGCGGGCATCGATGCTACTTTTAGGTAAAAAAGTTTGTATGGGGCATTCTACATCACTTCCATACTAGCTGAACAGTGCATTATTTTGAACTTACTTGAAAATCGTTGGAAAAACCAAATGCTCCATATAAAAAACTAAAGCTTACACTGCGAAATGCATGGACACCTGTCTATACACTTAATGATTTCGTTATGATATCAATATTTGGAGGTTTGAGGCATCAACTACAGCCCCCCCCCCCCCCAATGCCTTATATATTATCAGTTATTAATTTTGTAAATACCTGTAGGAGATGTTCGCAAATCATCCGGAAATTAAACAAATTGTTTTTCCTGGTTTGGAACCTTCTGTATTAAAATCACTTGTTGAATTTATGTATACTGGACATACCAACATTTTAAAAAAAGATTTGAAACATGTAATTGCTTCTGCAAGGTGTTTTGGCATACCAGCTTTACAATCAATCGAAGATGAAACTGCCCAACTTGAAGCAGGTGAATACCATTAATATTATACTAAAACAAAAAATACTAGTTAGATTTTTATTTTCTGTTTAATCTAGATGGAATACATATGTCACTACCAATATATCTAGAAGATGAAACGAAACTTGTCAGGGTTTCAAACGAATGTGAAAAAGATACAGCTGAGCCAAAGGAATTAGAAATGCAAGGTATGTTGCTAGAGGTTACAACCTTTGGAATATAGAATTTAACAATGTTTTTTTAATAGTTGATCAGATGACTGAGCCTGAAAATGCTGCTCAAAGAGAACCAAATGATTTAAGTATGGAATCACAAGTATCTCATAAGTCTGAAAGTGCTGCTCAAGAACAAAATAGTCTAAATATGATGGAGCTAGAACTGACCCACGAGCCTGAAAGTGTAGCTCAAGTACAAAATAATGTAAATATCGATCTACAACTGATCGTTGAGCTTGAAAGTGATGCTGAAGAAGAAATAGATTATCTAAATTTGGAACTACTATTACAGGAACCTGAAACGTCTGCTCAAAGGGCAGTATGCAATAATATAATTACGGAATTGCAATTGCATCTGGAACCTGAAAATGCTGCTAAAACAGAAGAGTTTAATAATCTAAATATGGAAATAGAACTGACTCATGAGACTGAAAGTGCTGCCAAAGAAGAAAAAGTTGATCTAAATATGGATCTTTTCCAGGATCCTGAAAGTGCTGCTCAAGAAGAATTTATGAAATCACTTATGCGACTAGAACTGCCCCATGAGCCTGAAAGTGCTACTGAAATAGAACAAAATAATCCAAATATGGAACTGTCCTATGGTGAAGATCATCAACCAATGATGGCACTTACAGAGTTTTACTTGAATCAATTAGATTTCTGGGAAATGTTCAAGACAACTGAAGGTAAGATTAATATAATATTAATTAATGCATAGGTATAATGCAGGGTAATATTGTAGATGTAGATTTTCTGAACATATCTGTGTTAAATAAACAATGTTTATGTTACTACGTATCCTTTTGAATGTTATGTTAGCTAGCGACAAACATTGCATCCATATAAGTGGCTACAAAGCAATCAGTTAATATGCTTGTCGCTCACTAACAGAACTTCCAAAACGGGAATGTAATAACACTGCTGATGTTTATGGATGTACAGGCACATCAACTTAAGCACTTGGAGTTGTCATGTCATGAATAGAAACATTCTTTTTTGTGGTGCTCTTTAAAGATAAACTGTAACTTCAGATAGTCATGCGATGTTTATCATTGAATGGTCATTGTAGTTGTTGTTCATAACATTGTTTTCTCAACTCTTTAAGTGAGGTATTAAATGAAAGTCTATTTATTCAAGTTTTGTAACTATTTGACTTTAATAGAACCAAATACAAAAAGAATTTTAAAGATTAATATGATATACTGACCTGGAAATTGATATAGGTTCGCCTAGAATATTGATATAATTCTTAGAATATTTTTGTTAAAACGTATCTTACTGTAAAACCACAATAACCATTCTAAGGGAATACCTACTTAATTTCTGCTTAAGATGTCAACCAAATAGCTGTCACAACATCGTGCGATCAAGATAAAAATTGTGGCCGACCATAGAGGTATCTACCTGCACAACCTTGACCATGCAAATAATTTTGTAATAAGACTGTGGAAGACTAAAATATCAGTTCTTTACGTTGACATAACGAGATTAAGATAATGAGATTAGATGTTAGATGAAAGTTACGTTCTTTAGTTGATTACTACCTTATAATTGATTTTCATTGAAATCTGTGAGATCGACCCATTTTAGTGATCAATCTCGCATTAAATTATCCCATAGACATCTTGCAATCAGACCAACAGTAGTTGTTGACAACAGGCGGTTGTATTCACCTCTCAGGAAGTTGTTAACTGAAAGACTGTTCTTTCCACAAGCACAATAGAAACTGTTCTAAGGGATACTAGGATTTGCCCAAAATATCCGTTCTGCATACAGTTTTCAATGCTTTGGAATTTTTGAACATCTACTATAGCATGAACTGACCTGAAATGACCAATTTTTGTTTATTTCCAAAGTTTAATTAACTACAAAGCAAGAAATTGAACAGTGATGACCATGCTATAGCAACGGTAACACGTACAATCTTTTAAAAAGAGTATTACTATGTTAGAACATAGGGAGAAGATGTTGGAAAATATTATAATGGATGTATTTTTTAAATTGGATCAATTTTGTCAGAAAACTAAACAATTAAATTGTGACTAATTTTAAGTATGGGGGTTAAAAGTCAAGTCACTATGAAGCAATAGTCACTCTAGTGATCAGTCATAATTTTTACATTAAAGCTGTCTACAACGATAATATGTGTATAATATTCAATAACAAAGTCAAGTTTTGGATAATAAATATTGTAAAAGTTTCTTGATTGTTTTTAATGTCGACTGAAAACAATAAAAGTTAATTTCATGTGAAACCAACGAATGAAGGGCATGCAATATCTCAGAAACCATTTGGCATAAAGATTATTTTTCTTGGAATTATCAACTAAAGTGTTCGGTTGAATAACGGCTTGTGTCCGAAACTTTCAAAATAAATTTTTTAATGGAACATTAAACATTATAACTTCTCCTGTAGAAATAGCAAATAGACCAATTCTTTGGCCATATCACTCAGTTATTGTTAATTGTTTTGTGAAAAATATTTATTATTTATTTGATTGTTAAGTGATTAATCGTTCTTATGTTTATAAAACAATAAATATTTCGGTTTTTTCCTATTGTTACACCACGAAATTATCTTGAAAAAATTAGCATTAACAATTTTATTAGATTTGCATTTTATCGTAATTGATAATGATTAATTTATTTTACAAACATAACACTTGTGTTTGGCTTTAATATTTACTGTTGACGTCAAAGCTAGTATGCGTTTCAATAAATATTTTCGAATTGAAATAAGTTTATGTAGATTACACAGGTTAATCATAAAAAATAATAATAACAAGAATGCTTACTTTAATTTAATATAATGACGTAGTTAGTTATATTTCCCTTGAATGCCTTTATAATTTACGAAAACTGGTGCTTTTACATTATCCGTACATATATTTTACAGTTTTGAAACAAAACTTGCTACACTGAAGTTTTGTGCCTTTATATAACTAATTAGAGTCCAAATACACTAAACGTTACAAGGGAGGTACACTAAATTTAACTTTTCTAGGTCAGATTTTGTTGTAACTATATAGCTCGGCTGTAATGAAGTCTTGAAGGTATCGATTTATGCAGAACCTTAAAGACGTTAAGAACGAAAAGTTAGAATGAAAAACCAAAATTTCAAAATTTTGCTCATATAATAAAAAAGTGTTTAAAAATATTTCACGCTAATAAAAATTCAGAATATAGATACATCTGGAAAATAAAATACTTAATGCACATTAAATATATATTTTTTTTGTTATACTACAATTTTTAATGGCCATTCATAGTATATTATATTCAGTATTCTTTTACATATAACAAAAAAAGAAAAATAAAAGTTAATAAAATTCTAATTTTGCTTATTGTTGAAAAGGGCTAAGTCACTTTTAGCTGTTTTGTAAACAGTAAAAAAACTGTTTTTTACTGAATAAGGCAAAATGAGGTTGTCTTTCTGACATTTTTATATTTCATAGTCGACCTTTTTATTGAATCTCTTCTTACAGTCTATTTGACATAAAATCAACTAGTTTTATAATGACATCTGCTGAAATACTGTGCCATTCTTCATTTAAAATATTTGCAAGCTCCGTTGGGATTGTTATGTTATATATTTTCTTATCCTTTGCTACAATTTAGTCTATACATTTTATATGCAGTTAATATCTGGATTATTGTGGCATTGTCTCCATTTCTTTGAGGCAGTTATACAATATCCATTCTCTAATTAAAGGATGAACATGCCAAAATCGGAACACCAAAAACTTGCTATAAATAAAAACTAACAAAGTATAAAAAAATAAACTCTATTTTTTTAAGATGGTACATTATTATTAGTACTACAAAACATTTATCATTATTCTAAAGCTAGGCTGTACCCTGTTGAACAGATTTGAGACAAGCATTTGCAAAACTTTTCTTCTTACAAAATGGTGAGAGGGATTAGTTTGCCTATCTAGAGAGGAAAAGATTGCAGTTGCACAAGTTTTTGGCAGTAAATTTATCAAGAAGCAAATTTTTGTAATTCAATTGATAATGCAATTCATTCTACATTTGTAGAATAAACTTTGTTTTTAAAGTTGAAGATTAAAACATTTTATAGTTTGGGGACAATTCTTTTGATACATAGCGTGGAAGAAATGGAGTGGAGAGGAACGCACTTTTCACTTTCGTTCAAATGCCTCACTCGCTGCTGACGGTTGAGAGCCACACCTCGAGCTCGAGTGAAAAGAACCACTTTCTTCTCTAGTTGGACAAATAACTATTATATTAAATAATTTCGTCAAAGTTTTTTAAAATTCCTTTCACAATTGACCAATATTGTTCGGTTGGTTAAAGTTCTGGCGCGTTCGTGTGTTTCAGTGGATTGCATTCTTTTGGAACAGTGGGCCATTTGAATAAAATGTAGTAAAGTCTTTTACTACTAAGTATTAATAGATAACAAATATGATTTTTAATTAATAAGAATAAGATAGATGTATAGTAAAGGCTTTTACTACATTTTATTCACATGGCCCATTGTCAACATCGTTATCCTCGTACCATTTCTTAACAATGTTTTTGGAATAGTGACAGGTAGCAAGATCTGGCCAGACCGGATTTGTTCTGTTCCTTCAACTGTTGTCCAGTTGCTTCAAAAAAAGACAGAAGGCTTTTTAAGGCACTCTTTTAAGTAAGCCTCCAGATTTATTGTCCCAGTAGTAATAAACACTCAGCTCTTCAAACAACAAGAACAAATGGCTTGCCACACCATAGATTTCTTTAGAAACTATTCTTTCTTCTTTGTCTTACAGTACTCAGCGAGTACATCTTGGGGACTAAAAGAGGTATACAAATTTTGACCAGCAAGATATTTAAAATTGGCAAAACAATATGTATCGTCATCTATTGCAATACACCAGTGTTTGGTCAATAATTTGTCATACAACTTGCGTGATCTAGATTTCACTGCCATATTTTGTTTTGCGTCCGATTAGGAGTGGTTTGTGCTTTATAACAGTCCAGTTCACGATTTTAGCTTTTAGACATCTTTACCTGTTTTCCTACATGTCCTGATGAAATGTTTGGAATATCTGCGAACAACTCTTGCAACTGTAGATTTCAGAATTTTACCTTTTGAGAGAGTTTGTGTACACTAAGGCCAGGATTTTCGCTAAATTCATGCAGAATTGACACTGACATTTTGACAACTATTGAAGTAAACAAAACCTGATGTTATTTCACATATACCTACTAGATATGTTCTCCCAAAACATCAGTTCTCTAGCGATTACTCAAAATAGTATCAATTAGTTTCAGTGTACCAACCGATTTTGGAGTTGACCCTTTATGTGTTCTAATTTACTTTTTCAAATTTTGTTTTAAAATGTCAATATATTTATGCTTATCTGTAATACAGACTATGAAGTGCAAGTTTCAATCTATTGTAAGCGAAGCACTGTACTTTACCATTTCCTGAATTTTCTTTTATCAAGGCTGGCATTAGATTTTATATGTTATCACCCATTGTCTATGTGCTATTCCGAAAATTCTAGGCGTTATTATTTATTTCCTTTACTGATGAAAGTGTCTTTAATTCAACAAACCTGAAGGATAAAGCACATAGCACTAGAGAATGGTTATTGTATAACTGCCCAAAGTAATGGAAAGACCCCACAATTACCCTAAATTAATCCCATAGAAAATCAATGGGTTAAATTGAAACAATTAATTAGAAATTATAATATAACAAACTAAATGAAGCTTAGAAATGTTGATGAACACAATATTTCACCATATCGCTGGATGAAAATGACAACATTGTAGGTATGTTACATTTTTTCTCACTATATGAGTTAGCACTATTACAAATTCTATGTTACTTATTAGGGTGGTTCTTATTTGGGTCATGTTGGAATTTAGGTTTTGCCGGGTGCCCATTTGATTCTAAAAAAAAACTGAAAATTTTAAGACCAATACGAACTTCCTATCTCTATTCTAATCAT
This sequence comes from Agrypnus murinus, assembly GCA_929113105.1. Taxonomy (NCBI): domain Eukaryota; kingdom Metazoa; phylum Arthropoda; class Insecta; order Coleoptera; family Elateridae; genus Agrypnus; species Agrypnus murinus. The sequence goes on along the minus strand of OV816023.1, from coordinate 85,952,431 downwards.
TCGCTGTAACGAGGCGAAGTATCCCATTTAAAATACATAGGTTTTTTCAATTCTTATGCATATATTGACCACTGGGACAAATTTTTGAAAAAAATTTGAAAATTGATTTTATATAATTAACAGGCATCAATGCTACTTTTAGGTGAAAAAAAAATTATATGGGACATTCTACACCACTTCAACACTAATTGAACGGTGCATTATTTTGAATTTATTTGTAAATCGTTGGAAAAAATCGAATGCTCCATATAATTTTTTTTGTTCCTAAAAGTAGTATCGATCATTGTTAATTCCAAACAAATCAATTTTCAAATTTTTTGTCAAGAATTTGTCCCTATGGTCGAATATATACATAAGAAGTGAAAAAAAGGCGTGCATTTTAAATGGGAAACTTCTCTTCGTTACAGCGAATGATTAGCATAGAGATAGGAAGTTCGTATTGGTCTTAAAATTTTAAGTTTATTTTTTAAAATCAAATGGGCACCTGGCAAAACCAAAATTCCAACATGACCCAAATAGGAACCACCCTATTACTTATATTACATTTTGTTTTTAATGCAATGGTAGCAGTGTAACACTCATTTTGAAGAATAAGAATTATTTAAATTTTAAAGCACAAATTTGAATTCCATCTTCTCAAATTAGTGTAACATACAGCCTTGTAATTTTCAGCCAGCAATATGTTACAAGAATCTACCTAAACAAGATCTTTGGAAAGAAAATAATGAGAACAATACTATTAGGACCAAAAAATTAACTTGAGATAGAAGACAAAGTAGAAGGAAATAATATAGCCAGAAAAATAAAAGCACAAAGAAAGAATAAGATGGTAGGGGCATACAGTGGCCGGCAAAAGTATGCACCATAAGAAAAACTTTTTATTTTCGATTTCTAAAAAACATTTATTCTTGATAAAAGTTTCTGCTTTTTCTAAAACGTTAGAAAATGTTAAGTTTCTTGAGATCTAGTTATTACCTTTCAGTTACAAACCGTTTTTTATTTATAAAACTAACTTATTTCTCAGATATTTTAATAAGTTTTGAATTGCTTGAAAATCATGGAGAAAATTTGTCCCATGTCCGTAACATTATTTGCCTTTTACAACTTTCTTATTTTTAAAATAATTTTAAATAATTCCAATGGCAATTAATGGATATTATTATCCAGGTTTCTTATAAGTTCCTGTTTTCCTTTTAAAGCTATTAAGATAGTAATGTTATGCAATTGATTAGATAAGCACAAGCATTTTTATCAGGTTTCATTATATAACATTAATATAATATGCATTGTTCCTATGACTGATTACTATGCAGTCATAACAATATGCTTTTATCACAAAATATAAACTGACTCCATCTCTTTCTGTTATATGCTAGAAAGGTCTGCTTTGCGAATTTTTATTTGATACCATGTACTGATAACATATTGAAGACTGCGGTATGCTAGAGTCATAATTTCATTAAACTGATTTTCTGATTATCAACAATTTTCTGAATGTCAACATTAAAAATTCTTTTAAAAAAATTCTTAAAAAATTTCTGAGCTTGTATTAATAAATAAAAGTTTTGGTTTATAACACATGGAAGTCAAACTTTGATATATATTTTTAGATTTTTAATTTTTATTTAATATCATTTTTGAAATTTTCTTATCAATTGCCTTATTATACCATAAAAGTAATTGTAAGTTGGGGATCAAATTTCTCCCAACTCCTCTATTTTTCAGTGCTGTTTCACTTAGCAAGCCTTTTACATTCTGAAACTTTAAATTTGGAATCATACAGCATAAACTGTACAATTTGTCCTTCATAGATTTTTCATTCATATATGAAGATCAATTCAATCCCTAATAACAAGAAATATAAATTAACATTATGTAGTTGTACTACTGTAATGATAGTCAGTGCCGGATTCATTAATAGGTCCGCTGTGCTCAGGCCTAGAACACGAAGGTTTGGGGGTGCAAAGAGCACTAAATTGTAACAATTTATTATTACTATTATATAAAGAAATAATATTAATCTTTATTTATTTTTTAATTACTGAGTAATATATCTTACGTATTATAAATAAACATAAAACTATAATTATTAATATTGTGTTATCAAAAGATTTTCGATATCTCAAAATGATAATTGTGAATATCTTATTTCTTAAATTCCCCAAATGTATTTTGTTTCAATACGATACTAACCATTTATGATGTTATAATATTAGAAAATAAATATGTTTTTGTATTTCTGTAGGGTTTAGAATTTGCCATAAAAAAACTGACAAGTTAACCTCCCGAGGACCTGCCCTTTTTTTATGACTTTCTACTTTTTGTGCTAGAACTTTTTTGTCTTTGTCATTGGATTAAGCGACTATTATTTTAATTAATTATACCAAAAGCACATTTAATAAAACAAAGATATAAATATAAAATATTCATAAAAATCAACAATAGTGAGCTTTGATTTAATAAAAATATGTTGCGTAAAATATTAGACGTTAACCCACAAAAGTGATGAAATCTGTGCAATTCACAAACAATACTCCGAGGCAGATTGTTTCAAGTTTACTGACTCATCAGCTGGAGCCAATCGCATGTAAGAAATGGAGGTTGTTAATGTATCGATGTTCAAAACATCAGGGATGATCACTTGTTCAGTATTCACACTTCGAAACCAATCTAAATTATACTTACACCGAATTTATGAGAAATAGTGTGTCTTATTGTATAGTGCTACTCATTTCATGTCTAAGTCTGCTAAAGAATTAGTATTGTTCAATTGATTTTGTCGTTATTTGCCTCAAATAGTTACATATTAGGGTGGCCGTTATTTTACAAAAGTTAGATTATTTTAGGTCCCCCCCCCAGATCTCTTTAAAATGTCAAAAAAATTCTAGCCCATTTGCTCAATATTAACCCGTGCCACCGAGAGGTTAAAGTTTTAAATGGGATTTAACATAGGTTTGGTGCACTGCTAGAAACTTTGTGGCATAACTTTTTTATCTTTCTATGTTTTAACGTGAAATATTGTATACTTATGTTGTAGAAGTTGCTTAATACGAATCTGGAACCAAAAATACTGTGGCAGTTCTACGAAAATGCTAATTTTAGTGAAGTTGGCCGCTTTTTTGACAGCTGTAAACTGTCAAAAGTTTTTCTGACAGTTTGAGTTTTATCATATTCGTGTTCAGCAGCTTCAACAACATAAGTATATAAATTTTCAAGTTAAAACATAGAAAGATAAAAAGTTACGTCACAAAGTCTCTAGAAATGCACCAAACGCATGTTAAATCCCATTTAAACTTTAACCTCTCGGTGGCACAGGTTAATATTAACCAAATCGGCTGAAATTTTGCACAGCTTATTTTCTTGACATTTTAAAGAGATCTAGGAGGGGGGACCTAAAAAATTTTAACTTTTGCAAAATAACGGCCACCCTATTACATATGTTGTATAGAACTCGGAAGAAACTAGGAATAAATTGGAAAGCATTGGTTTTTGGGAGAGCGGAAACATTTTCATAAAAATCTAGAATTAGAATTTTTGTAAATTTCAATCTCCATGTGTCAACAGAATCCAATGGAGCTGAAATTGCAGTCGGTAACAAACATTTTCGATAAGTTTTTCACCACCTTTTCCGCATTTAATACCTTTGTAAAGAAGTCTAAACAACCTCAAACATGCAACTCATCCTTACTTTTGAAGATAATTCGAAAATGCAACGTTCAATTGCTTTTTTGTCTTTGCCGTTGTTAATCAACAGAAAAAATACTGCTAATATACTAATCTAACCGACTTCGTAGCTCGAATAATAACGGAGATGGCAATAGTGTGCCAATAACTGCAAACATACTGTATACAAAGCCACTCTTCTGAGAAATCGATAGCTGCTCTTAGAGGACTAACTACTTAAGAAGTAAATACTACTTAGAGGTAAAATCCGTCGATTTGAAGGCCGATTGGGGTATAACAGCGTAGGCTGCTATTGCTTAGCCGTACAGTATACAGGGGTGGTACAGTAAACACATGGCTAGCTTTACGCACTGACTACCTATTATTACCACAGAAGATTATTCTAAAATTATTATAATTATTTTAAAACGCCTAGACGTAGTGGTGATCCTGGATTACATTTAATGGACACTTTGATATTTAATAACAAGATTAATTTTAGAAACTAAAAAGAAATGATAGTTGAACACTGGTTAAGCTTTTAATACTAATTTTATGTAAAAATACTTATAGGCTTAAAAATAAGATCAAGATCTTTATTTATTTTAGGTACTCAAGCTTTAGATCCAACACCCTCAGATACTTCTAATATGGAAGAAGTGGATTATATTAATCCAGACTATGCAGAGTTAGAACAATTCTTGTATTTCACAGAATACGGAGCACAGCAGTAAAAGCAATTTGCAATTCAAAGATAACAAGGGTATAGTAATTAATACAAAGGAATAAATGAATACTTTTTATTAATACAAGAAAAACTTTATATATTTACCTGTATGTAATTTCATTTATACTTATTGTTTTTTAAATTAAAGATTTAAAAATATGTTGTGCGATAATAATGCAGTTTGTAGGATGTTTGTAATGTATTCAAACATAAGTATTTGTTTTAATAGTTTTCATTAAATTTATTTTTTCATTTTTTCAAACTACTTAACGTAACTCTACTAGCATTGCCACATACTGCTTAATTTTAAGTGTTTGTTCTTTTATTATATTTTAAAAAGAAAATTACTTATCTATATTTGTATGGAGATCCACAGCATTATTTGGTACTGTTTTATAAAATTAAAAATTTAAATGTGTGATATTAACTGTATTGACAATAATGTATCTTACAAGTTTATAGATATATAAGTTTATATTATATATAAGTTTATAAGATATCCCTGAAATGTTCAAATACAAAAAGTATATTGCAAAAACTTTAAAAGTTAAAAGTATATTGCAATAGTTTTTATTAATTAACTCTTTCATTGCCAAAAAATTGTAAATTTCTGGTAAAAATGGTAGCAAACGGCTCTTAACAATCATTTTCAAAGTGCTTTTGATCTGAAACTGCTCAAAATGGTTTTATTAGTATACTCGCTAATAGTGCAATGAAAGAGTTAGTGAGGAAAACGGTACGTTAATGAGGTTGCTTACTTTCATAACGCATTTATTTTTCCATTATATTTCCAAAACGGATTATTGATGTGAAAATGTGATAATGTTAGTTTATATTGCTTTATGAAATTAAATATTTCAAAATGTGATATAAAACGGTACTGAAAATAGTGTAATTTATTGATAAGTTTGTGAAAAGTGAAACATAAAAAGTGTTTAACCTTTTCATTGCTCAAAAGTATAAACTGTAGGAAAACTGCTTTTAACAAGCATTTTGAAGTACTCTTGAAAGACAAACTGATATGTCTTAAATTGTTAGACATATATTAGCATTCACACATTCTTCAAAGTTGAAAGAGTTGATGGAGAAAACAGTATGTTACTGATACTTACTTATGCTAATATCTGAAGAAATTCCTAACGTTTATAACTATCTTATAAAATTAAAAAAAGTGTTTAATGTAAAGTTAATTAAAATTTATAAAATTTTTCAATAAAGTTCTATTATTTTACTCTAATAGTAATTGATATTTACCTAATGCATAGCTGTATCTACAATATGGAGGAGTGATGCCATATGAAGTCGTCATATCAATGAAAAAAAATTATTTCTGATGAGAGTTGCCCTATACCGTTTTTTAGCTAAAGATAAAACTAAAGGAGAGCTTTCATACTTTTGATATTTAATCTCTCATCATTCTATTTCTTAACAATAATTGATTGAAGTATCAAAATATTAAATATTTCCTTTATATTCATCAACATTAGGCAAAAATAACTTGCTATCATAGGCACCGACTATGTGGTGGCTCGAAGGCTGTAGCCCTCATTAAAACAATGTAGTGAGCCCTCATTAACTTGATTAACATATTTCAGGCAATAAAAATTCTAATTTGAAAATCTAAAGAGAGGAGCCTAGGCATTTATCCAACTGGGATAGAGACAAAGAAAATGCATGCAAATGAATACAGGCAAAGAAAATGCAGGCAAATAAATACATACAAAAAAATAAATTCAATAAAACCCTGTTAATCCTCTAGTCTCTCAATTTATGATATTTCTTCCTTTTATTTTCAAAATATCTGCATACTGGCTGCACTTGAGAAGAATGCTTGGTTGAGTTTTAAGGACATGGTAAAAGATTTCCATGGCGGACACAAATAAGAATACTACCAAGAAATCATTACAAGTTTGTTGGAGAATTATAAAAAATTAGGTTGTGATATGAGTGTGAAGTTATATTTCCTCCATTCTCACCTTGACTACTTCCCAAATACTTTATGGGATTACAACGAAGAACAAGGGGAACGGTTCCACCAAGATATGAAAGAAATGACACAGCGTTATCAAGGAATATGGGATGCGCATATGATGGCAGATTACTGCTGGTCTATGGAAAGGAAAACGTAATGAAGTACATAAGAGGCAGTCAGTACGCACATTGTTTGAAAATAAAATTTTGCATGCGTTTATTTATTGTAACTCTGATGTAAGGGGTGGTTATAACCCCATCTTGGGGTGATTTTACCCTTTCAAGGGGGGTGGTGTTGGTCATATACCAGAGGTCTATTTCCAAAAACAGAATATTTGCGGTTTTTAATCATTTTTTGCATGTATTTATTGTATTTTGTTCTAAGGGGTGATTTTGACCTATTTTGGGATGGTTAACCCCCTTAGGGAGGAGGGCTCTTGGCCATATTACCAGAGGTCTATTTAGAAATACAAAACATTTGCGGTTTTCAACCATTCTTTGCATTTTTTTATTGTCACTATATGTCAGGGCTCTAGCGCAAGAGTTTGAGGGTATATGGGTTTTTCTGAGGTCGAATTCGGTTTCAGCGTCGAGAAATACATCGGAATACCATAGTCATGTTCCCAGGTCAGAACCTTTTTTTGTGGGGCTGTGTAATTGTTCAATGGAGTTGCCCACATTTATTAATTTACACCTGAGATTGCTTCTAATATAGATCCCAATGCCATCCCCAGCTTGTAAAAGTCTGTCTTGTTTGAAGAATTTATAATTAGGTTAACGTTGGAATATGCGACTTTAACCAAGATTCGCCAAAGCAAATTACGTCAGGCTTATAGTTATCAACAAAGTCTTTTAGTTTAGAAAATTTCGAGGTAAGTGATTGAATATTAGCATTTATTTTATTTCTACAACTTATAAAACACACAATCAAAAATACAAAAATCTATGGGTAATTAACAGTTCATGTACAAACTTAAACTGTTTATTGTTTTATATAAAAAACCTGGATCTAATAACAGAAGGATCTAATAAGAATTTACAAGTTAAGAAAAATTAATTGTATAACAATAATAATAAAACTAAAATGATACTCCCGCATAATTTTCATTGACACTATTTGCAGTAACATATTTATTTAGATGTACTTTTTTCAATTAATCTTTGTTTTTCTAATTTGTTTATTGAATGAATTATGTTCCTTTTATTATTTATCAGGATATGAACACCTCCATTGATTGCCCAAACATTTGTTTTACCAAATTATTCCGATGCACAGTTTAAAATGTTTAATCTTATTTTTGTTAGATCTTCCTTAATAACAATATTTGTACCTTTTAATATTTTTTTGTTGTTGAAAACAGCACTGCGATGACACTAACTGCAAAATTTGATAATAATCGGACAAGGTCGGGCTGTTTTTTTTTTCTGGCGATATAGGATCAACGTGATGGCATCAGTCAATACGATCTGTAATTATAGGCAATTGTAAATTATTGTTAAACACTTCAAGAACCTTTCTTTCCACATTTTCATTTTTCTCTTCAATACCAAATAGTCGGATGCTCTTACGCCTTGTATATTGCTCTGTCAACTTTCAACTTTTTATTATCTTGTGTATTTTTTCATATTATGTTTTCCATATTTTAGTAGCTCACCACAGATTTTGTCACTTCCGGGTGCTTTCCGTTTTTTTAGGTTCTTTGGGCAGTTTTCTACTTCCTCAAACTTTGGTGTATTTTCTAGACTATCTGTAACTGTTTCTTTTTCTATATCTCTTAGGCTAAACTTTTTTGTATTTTCACCTTCGTATAACTCTCTAAAATGTTCCATCTATTTCTCATTTTCTATTGATATCATTGTTGCTTTTCTTCGTCCTCTTCTTAGGTAATCATATGATGTCTTGTATTATATCTTCTTCAATTTCAACCATTTTTTCTTTTTAAATGTTTTTTGAGCCTCTTTTATTTTTCATTATCTTCGGGTCGCCCTGTAGTAAGCCATTTTAACCTTGTTTTTCTCCTACCATGTATCAGCTGTTCACTATTGTAGAACTATGATTTCTTCTTTTTACTGCTTTCATTCCCAATTACTGCTTCTGCTGCTTTTACTATGTTTAGCATCTAAATAAGTAAATCAATTGTTAATCGGTATATTGCAATTGGAAGTTCTTATGTAAATATTGCTTTACAGCTGTTGTAGACAGAAAAAATATATCTATTTCGGTAGCAAATTTCTTTAAACTGCGTGACATATGCAATATGGGCGAGTTTCTAAATGCATTAGTATGGTGTTAACATACTAGAAAGGTGACGATGGCAAAGAGAACAATGGCAAGCATTTAGATTAAAAAGTTGTAGTTTACAGCGAGTTTACGATATTATAAAGGTCTTTTATGTTTATTTCTAATATTTTCCTCTTAAAACATGCATGTATTTACTTAAAATTGATTACCTTCTGCACTAGTAAAACAGTATAAATTCACAGTACTACTCAGTATAAACTTTATACTATAAAACATCAAACAAAAAAATAAATATACTAACCAAATGTAAAAATCTAATTAATCTAATCGATTAACGTAAGTTTTGTAAAACGGTCCTTCTCTAACTAAACTCTTTGTAACTTACAAACTAGAAAGAACATTTGCGTAGCATTATTAAAAGCGTGGCAGTTCCCGGGGTTCTGGAGGCTCCAGGGGTACGGTTCGGATTTCCAGCTCTAATCATCAGCAAAATGCTTGGCGGTAGTATAACATTTGCAGATTTTGCAAAAGAGTGGCAAAGGTTTTAATATTAACTAAAAATATCTTGTTTTTAAGCCATATATAATTAAAAAATAAGCTAAGCTTACGGCATTCAATAAAACAATAAAAAATAATGTATATTCTTCATTTCATTTGTCATTTTTGGTCAATAAATCAATAACTAAATTACGTACTCAGTTAACTAATAACTAATTAATACATAATTAACATTAAAAATGAAGTGAAATGAATATTTGCAAAATGTTAATTAGACATTTCATTCCTAAAACTCAACTTAAACAAGGAAAATATTATTTATTATATGTAGCATTGTAAGTAAAAATCAAATCTGTGTCTACTACTTACCATGACCTATTAGGTAGTTCTTGATTTCTTATTTTTTCCTTGGCTTATGCATTACCATGTTTTAGACAAATGAGACAGTTTTTAATTTTATTCGTTATTTCTTTGGACATAAATGGCCAATAAACGAGTTCATTTGCCTTTGTTACAGCTTTGTTAATATGTAAGTGTGTATAATGAAGTCTTTCTATTATATCTTTACGTTGTGATTTCGGTATAACTATTTTTTAATTTTTGTGGATGATATTATCTACTACGACAAGTTCATCTCTACATTTCCAATAAGGCTTAGTAATATTATCAGGTATGTGTTTTTTGTTTAGACCAGCCTCGTTTTATAATATTCAGTAACTTTTGCAATTCTGGATTGGACTTTGTTTCCATTTGAATTAGGTCATATTTCCAAGGGCTCATGTTTTCTAAATTAATGAATTCTAGTTTTAATTCGATTTCTTGTTCTTTTACAATTACAATAATGAAAACTAGCTCTGGATAACGTATCCGCTAGATACAATTGTTTGCCTGGTTATAGCGTAAGTCGAATTCATAAGGTTGCAAATTTTGGAAATTTTGTAAAAATTTAAAATCTTTGTTAAAAACAAACACTTTTGGAATATTTTATCAACTTTACCAGTTAAAAATATTTTTAAGTAAGTTACTGGTGTGTCATTGATTACACAACCAATGTGTACTTTTTAATAAGGTTAAATAATACATGTTTCTTTATTTATTATCAAATAGTTTACTCACCGATTACTTAAGTGTACGTAACATCCAGTTGTTCGCAAGTTATTGTTATGATTAATTTTCAAAGGTGTAATATCGACGGGTTATGTAATTCTTCAAAAGTTTTTTTCATGTAAATAGATCATTGTTATTGCAAATGTTATGTAATAATCTGTAATAGATTTGTCACTTTTATTATGATTATGTTTTAATCTGCTATTATGTTTGTAAATAAGTCATTCTATTAGATCGTAAGGTGACATCAAATTGTATAATGTGATTATGTAAATAGTAAATAGTATATAAGCTTAGAAAATCATAATTTTAAGGCACTTACTGTTAAACGACGAAAGAGTAAAGTCATGAAAGATATTATAGTAAAGTAAAGCGACAGAGTAAAGTCGTGAAAAATAATATTGTAAAAATTTAAATAGTCTAATCTTAAATAGACAAGTTAAGTTGGTTGGTGAATTGAATACGGCGAAAATGTAAAAAGTTACAAATTGTAAAAGTGTATCTAAGAGTATAAAGAACCACGTTTTAAAGTAAATTACTAGCTAAAGTTATTGCTAGTCAATAAATCTACGTTAAAACCATAAACTGGTATTTTACTTAATATAAACACATAAAACAAATTACGACGAATATTCTTCGACTAAGGGAAAAAGTACCTGCTATTAAAATAAACAAAAGTGAGTTACCAAAACCAAGTGTATGGATGGTGTTATATTGGAAGTCCATGCAAAGGAAAGTCAACCGAAATTGGAATCCAGGATTGGATCAGCATAAAGTGACATACACTGCCAATGGTATTGGAGAAGACCAACTTTATAATAACGGTAGGAAGTTATTTCCTTCTGTATTGGTATCTGCTGAAGAAAAGACTATCATTTGTGAGGTGTAATTAAGAGCGAGCTCAAGTAAAAATTTTTAGCCCAGGCCATTAAACGTCTCAGAAAACTTTAAATAACTGGGCTACTATAATGGAATCTCCTTTCTATTGAATTACTGCTGACACCCTCTCAATGGGGGGTCTCGGCCAGCAGGGTTGTAAAAATATTTAAAAGCAGGTCAGGATGCAAGTGTAGGTAAATCCAAAACAGCTTTAAAAACTGTGTATAAGTCATGGTAATGGGTTTTATTTTACGTAATGTATAAAAATACTAATAATCGGATGATTATTTTACAAAAATATCTAAATAAAATATCGATGTCTTTACTACTATTTAAACTCTAGAGTAATAAAAGACTTCCTCACAACAATGAAATAGGAAATAACGCTTTTGCGTTTTTTTATGTATTAGTGAATGTGCTTGTGCCAAAGATTGCATATTTTAATAATACAATTTAATAATTATTTACATAATTTAATAGGATCTTTGTTTTAAAATTATTATCATTGCAATACTATGTGTTTTGATTTTGTAGCTTCTTTTTACCGTTTCTTTCCATTTGTGCTTTTAAAATGTAATCAGGATTACGAATTGCTAACTCTCTTCGTCTTCTAGGATCGACAAGTTCTGGTAACAAGCAATTATAATAAAAAGTTTCTAACTTTTCAACCATATTTTTGCAAAATGTTTCGTCATAAACAATAGTATCGATTTTTAATCCTTTTGTTGTCCATATAACAAAAATACATTTTGGTCGTTTTGTTATTAACATTTGGCCCTGCATTTGATAGTAATATGCATGGTTTTTGTTCATGCTCACTTCTCCTTTCTTATTTTTTTTGTAACATGGTATTAATTTGTCAAATATTCCTTCATCTGGAGTCATATCTCTAGCAGCGTATGGACATTTGACTTCCAAAACACAGTCATCATCAATTAACCCATCTGGTGTTGCACACAAGAATGGTTTGTTTATGTCAATAAACAAGCCATTACGTTGCACATTTTTGTCTAATTCTTTTTCTAGCGCTACAATTGCGTTTTTTTCATTGGTTTTTCCCCACATAATCGAAGGTGTACGAAGTTCTGACGTTTTATATAGCATTGCACTTACAATTTTTTCACAGCTAGTGTATGGTTTCCTTCCACAAATTCTACCAAACATGGAAGCACCTATCCTTTTCCTTCGTAATTCTTTCCATTTTACTGATTGAGACTGGTCAACAGTTTCCTCCATTATGGACAACTGGTCCTCTTGTGTAACAATTAAGTTCTGTAGAAATTCTTCTTTTTTTCTAGCAAATACTTCTGGTGGCATATCTGGTTTAGTGCAACTAGGACCATAATCTTTATCTTCAATGGTAGATTGTGCCTTGCGATGGTATCTATATCTGTTCCTTTGCTGTCTTTTGTCTTTAGCTAATGCGATCTTTCGTTGCCTTTTGCGTTCCAGTTTTAGAACATGTTCAGAATAAGAATTATTTTTTAGTTCTCTTGTTCGTGATTGTACGTGTCCGTCAGTATTATAATCAATAGCGGCTAGTGCAACTCTCGTACTGTATAATGTTCGATGAAACAGATTTGTTCTCTTTCCACCAACCTTTTTGGTAATTCGTGAATTAAAGTGCTCTACTAAATTATTCGTTTTTTGATGCATCAGACTATTAGAATGGTTTGCCAAATAACTTACAAAAGACAATATCTGAGACAGTATACCACTTTTCCGAAAATCTTCTAGAAATTTTTTTTCATTTTCTTTGGGACCCTTACAAAAATATCTGTCGCAGCTTTCGTGTTCACCAAAAACATGAAAAGGAGAGTTTAATAAATCACGTTTTAAATTTTGCGTTTTTTCTTTTAAATCATAATTTTGTGTTTTTCTAAATTGTACTGCTTTAGTCACAGCTGATCGTAAGAGCATAATGTTTTCTTTTATAACTTTGCGCTGACTGACCGGATATTTTGTATTCGTACAGAGGTCACTTAGTTTTTTGCAGTAGTTTCTGAGGAGATGATTTGTACATTCAATTTTTTCTACAGCGAGATCTATATATGGTCTACTTTCTAATATCTTGGAGTAAACGCTGCTGTCTCCATCAGCTACTAATGTAGCGTAACGAATGTCGTGCAGCTCTTCACTTTGTCGAAACCCTTCAACAACAATTGATGCTTCCATACTACTAGAGCTACCCGTATAGTTTTTATAACATATGTGTTTTTTTGGAATACGTCCGTTATTTGTTGCAATGGAACATATCAAACAATATTTATTTAAAACACCTAGATGTAATAATTTTTTGGTATGATAATCTATTATTGCCGCTGCGCCAGACAACGAACTAAAATGACGACCAAATGATCTTTTTCCCCAGGTCCCATCGGCAACAACTGTCCAGAAGGGAATGTTATCCTTATCAACGTCTCCTCGTTGTCTTGCAGCATCAGCTGCTATTTTCGCTTATCTCATGTTCCAATTCCATAGTCCATATTCTATGCAATTTGGTTTGGCATTCAATAAAAGTTTGATGTGACATACACGGCATGTCTATTCCGTTAATTATTTCTTCTAATCCTGAAAATCCAACTCCTGCTGCATTACTTGCACTTACAGCACACATATTTATATTCATTTGGTCATTGTCCACAACGTCGGTGTAAATATACTTTGCGATGTTGCAGAACTTGCAACGCAGTTTAAAACAAGACGCCAATCCTAGTTGTTTTTCGGACTCAATCACCATGTCTGCCAAACCACACCCAAACGGTGGATGCGTCGAGATGTCTTGTAGTGCTTTAAAAAAATATTCAAATTTTATAATTCTGTAACCAGATATCAAATGCTTTTTATCCTTAATCATTTCCTCATGAGTACTTTGTGTATTTTCAGAAACATGGGGATTCCCAACAGTATTTTCCGTTTCAATGTCATTATATTCCATGACGGTATTTTCAAATTCTGTGTTAGAAACGTTATCAATTTCGGCATTGCTGTCTTTTATCAGAACTTTGCTGGTTCCAGCTGCATGTTCCAGGTTAGGTGTAACATTTTCTTTTTGAGAAAGACGCCACCTTTTTAAATTGTCAGTTTTTCTCTTCTTAGGTTTTGCAGAAAGGCATAACTTTCCTCCTTTTGTAAAACGAACCATACTGCCAGAAAACGCTTTTTGTCCGATCCTTTTTGTGTTATTTATAAATGACCACCCTGCGTCTGTACCACACTCGAAGTACCTATCTATTATTTGCAAATGATTTCAAACTCTATCGGAAAGTTGATTATTATAAATAAATATTTAATTGAAATAATTAATTGAATAAATAAAGCAATAAAACATCAGAATCTAGCGAATTATATTTTTTTAGCATAAGGTTAATTCGAGCAACGTTGTTAGATAAGAAATTTACATACTTACCTGCTCCAGTAGAACAGAGGAAGCAAATGTAACACAATTACTGCTTATAAATATTATAAAATAAAAGTTTTTATGTCAATTATTTCGTCACACACACACTATTTTGAAAAAAGAAACTTTTTCAATACTATAGGTACGTTCTCGCTCACAGAAAATCTGCCAATGACCAATTTCAACAAAATTATTTTATTTACTTTTAGTCATTCGGTAAAAGCACAACTTCTCCAGATGTTATTTTCAAAAACGGAAGTATTTTGTTAGCAAGAGAGCAGGGTGGCTTTGTCGGCGCTTCGAATATTATGTCTTATGTGTAGTCACGTACACTTGCAAAAATTCTTGGATGACAAAAATAAGTAGCTTCTCCTTGCTAATAGTTTTCTAAAGTCGTATAAAAAGTCATATATTTTATAAAATAATAACAAGACGTCTTGATGTTTTTGAGCAAGTAAGATGTTTTTGCTAGTAGGTTTTTAATTATCACTCATGTATTTTATAACACATTAGTTAAATCTATACTAGTGAAATTATGTATAGCAATCTACACATTTCAGTTTCTTATTACATACAAATATAGCCTTGTACTTGATTGACAGTATTAAAGAAACACGTTTTTAACATAGTTGACTCTTAGGTCCAGATGTTTCGGCCCTTGTATCTTGGCCCACAGTGGCCCAGATAAATATTGAAAAGTAAATTAGGAATTGAATTCAGTATTGTTTGTCATTAATATAACGTTTATTAATTACTATTTTTTAATTCTGTAAAAACTTATAAAATTAGTATTTACTTTGCAATAGATCTACTTTAACAAAAATACAAATTTTTTTACGTAACGGTGAAATTTTACAATGAGGTAAATTAGCCTAATTTGCAACCGCAATATAACGGGTTTACAAATCTTGAAAAAACCGTCGAAAATCGGTACTTTTTTAGTTTTTCGCGTATAACTTCGTTCTGGTGCATCTTACCGCAAAGAAAGTTCTTTGCCGACTTGTAGAGGACAAAATTTCCTACAAATTTGCTATGTGCAGTTGTTTTGTAGGATGAATAGCAATGGAGCTGCGAAGCTCGCAATAAAGGCTAAAATTGCCTACTTTATAGAATTTTTAGTTTCTTGCCACTTAACGTCGCGGATAAATCCGTAAGACTTATTTAGCTACAAATTATGTGTATCAATTTCTTTATTACGCTTTATATAACGGAGTGGGGGTAAATTTAGAAAAAACGAAAAAGTGGCTTTTTTAAAGTTTAGTGCAGCAAATCTCTTTGGTTCATTATTTCTAATTACAAAAGTATTACTTTTAATAATAATAACATTTAAGTTCATTAGAGCATAGAGCATTATTACAAGTACATTATATTTCTTTATCTTTGGGCGAGGAATGGGAGTGGCAGAGGGTTCCTAGTATCTCATTACCGATTACTATGATCATTTGGATGACCCTACTAAAATTTAACCTTAAAATTAAATATACCATATTAGCTTGAAAATAAAATGACCCCCATCATAAGATAAAAATCCCATTTTTTACCGAAAAAAGCACACCCTACTAAAATTTAACCTTAAAATTAAATATACCATATTAGCTTGAAAATAAGATGACCCCCATCATAAGATAAAAATCCCATTTTTTACCGAAAAAAGCACATATTATTAAGACCCCAATTATAAAATGACATGCAATTTACATAAAAAAAACACTTTTCTTGTAGCATGTGCATTTTGTAATGCCTTTTGTAATTGTAAAACTACCCGCATTAAAGGAATTTTTTATATAATATCGCATAATCTCACATAGTGTGTACACTTTACCTTCGTTGTATGAACTATGCATCTCCACTTGTGCATTAATGCATAGTGAGTATCCGGCTTTACGCTAAATCTGTTAACCTAAACAGGTGACGGACTAGACGGTACCGCCGGTACAACTGGTCGATTCGTCTAGTAATGCACCGGCACAAGTGGCGAATTTAAGAGCTTGTTGTCTTTTTATACAGTATATCTGTTTACATTTTAGTACAATCAATGTTAGAATATAACTCTATAGTAGAGTAGCCTTGTTATGAAGTAAATAAGTACAAACTATTCTTGGGGATGCTCCAGGTTTTATGTATCAACTGCCACTGGTATTAACTTAAAACATTTTTATAACTTTGTGGAAATTATTTAAATTGAAAAATTCAGTGTTATTTCAAACACCTTTTTTCATTAGTAAAAAGAAGGCAAGGGTAATAGATTTACATAAACTACTACAGGCTGTTAGCCACTCATTAGTTTTGTAAGTTTCCATTTTAAAATACCAATCTGGGGCATTTTTAAGTCTTGTTAAATTTGAAAGTTCTGGTTTTACTGCCTTTCTCAGCAATTTATAATTTTTCTCCAAAACTATGTGTAGAAAATCCTTTCTTTAATGTTTAATTTAAAAACTAAACGACATAATTTGAGGGTATCGTAAATATTCAGACCTTCTAACGAAGCAACTAAATTTGCGTCATCTCAAAAAGCAATTTTAATTTCGAGTACAGAGAAAACTAAATAGAATTATTTCTGTCTATAAAACAACTCCTAACTAATATAATTTGAAATAATAGAATGTTCTAAAATTCAATGCCATTCAAAAATATACAGAGTTTAAGTAACACTTAACTAACACTAAAAGAAATAAATAAACAAATTTATCCGAGTATACAGCATACTAATAACCTTACGAACACAACGCTGGTTTTTGTTCCAGTTCGTTTGAGTGTTACTGGGGCGATTTACGTGATTCTTTTTTTATATTAAAAGATTTAAAAAATTCATTTTGATACGTTCGGGAAACGCAATCCACTTGCAGTGCCATCTTAAATCCCAGCGTGTTAATTTTGGAATTACGCTTATAAACAAACTACATCCATCATTATCACTAGAGCCTAGTGGTTTCAGTCGTCGATATGTGCTGTAGCTAATATTTCCAGCAATTGTCGTTTTATATTTCAGTGGTTATAATACTACACAAAAAAAATATAAATCTTAAAATAGTAGACAAAAACCAATCCAAAATAGGAAAAATAATTTCTGTATTAAGGTAATCAACTTTTTATCATGAATGTGGATATAATTTAAAATTTTAATAAGATTACCACATGAATGATAAGAGAATAAGAACTGTTTTCTGAAATTGTGAAGTTATAGAAAATTTAAAACAATACAATGAAAGCCACTTATAGGAATTTTCAATTTATGTATCCATTTTTATTATTTTTAATTGGTTTTTTTCCTAACAATTATATGTAACTATATACCTATTCTTTACTTTTGCAGTTTTATCTTTCAAAAGACTATAAAATTGACCTTAATATGATACCTACTGTAAATTTATGTTGCAATTTTCTGGGATGGATTATTTGACTGCCGATTTAAAAAATATATGTTTTATAAATCAGATGTTTTTGAAAGACTAATTACACGTGTTCAAATTTTTTTTTAAACAAGATCGATTCTAGATTTTTATCTCTCATTTCTTAATTTAATAAAAATACTTTATACCTATTTAATTACACAAGGCACACAATTTTTAAAAGCGTTGTTCGTAATCGAAGCATTCTATATGCTCAAGATCGATTGTTCACTTATAGAGCTCACTTCGTCACATCTGGGAAGTAAACATTCTTTCTCTACTTGCTTACTACGTCACCAATCGCTTGCGTACAAGTTATATCACAAACAATTATCAGCCGAGTGTCATACTATTTTCACGATATTCAATCTGTTTCTCTCTGCTGTCCGTTTTTTCGGAATTTTTTAATTTTCATTTTAGATTCGAATATTTAATGAAAAAATAGAATAGGAATGTCTGAAGAACTAATGTCCTATCT
This sequence comes from Agrypnus murinus, assembly GCA_929113105.1. Taxonomy (NCBI): domain Eukaryota; kingdom Metazoa; phylum Arthropoda; class Insecta; order Coleoptera; family Elateridae; genus Agrypnus; species Agrypnus murinus. Next base: position 85,934,077 of record OV816023.1, on the reverse strand, counting down.
CTTAAGGAAAATGGACAAAATGACAAAGTTTAGAAGGGTGGTATATTATGCATATGATATATGAATTCAATGCAGTATTTCTTATTGAGAATGGGAAGGGTAAATTGGCGGCAGGGTGGAATAAGCCGAATGGGGGGGGGGTAAGTCAGAGAGGGTAATATATCGGAAGAAAGGAGGGCAAGCTGTGAGAGGGCAGTACTAGGCAATGCTAGGCTTAGCATTTTCAACTGGTTATATTTGATTGCATTTATTTTTAATAATCATTCATGAATATCCGAAGAATTGTTTACCTATATATGTTTAGAGCTTTAATATATTTAAAAACATACAACCATTATTCCAGACCTTTTTGACACCCCTTATGGATTTACTTGCTACACTTTGTTTACATACAGTGTGTTTTTTGTAAACGATAATATAGGAAATCCAATGGAATTTTATCATTTTCCTCCTAAGTTTGTACCCTTGCAAATGTAAGTAAAAATTTTGGTATCAATCGAAAGAAGAATTCATTTTATGTCAAAAACATATTAAAGTTTATGAAGAAAACCAAAACCTATTTAGAAAAATACTTAAAAAGCTCATTGATTTACTGCTTTTGGTAATAAGCTATAAAAAGAAGCTGTACAACGATTGGTGTAGCGGTTAAGGCATCAGATTCATAATCAGAAATCGCGGGTTCAAGCCCCAACTTCGTATACTTTTTTTTAATTGTATTGCTTACTAATAATTCTTTTTAGAACTTTATTACAACGATTATTAGTTTTATGGCCTTTTTTCATTTGCTTTTCTGATAGGTAGTTAAAATTGTACAAAAAGTAACTATAAACCCCCCTAGCAAAAATATCTAATAAAAAAAAACTAAAACTGTTCAAAAACTTTTATTGAACCAGTTGAATTAAGCTCTAATACTTAAAAATGAAAAACAGAAGCACAGAATTGTTTCATTTATTTCATAACAACATAACTTCACATTTTAACAAACATCAATTACACAGGCTTTTACCCTAATAGTACTTACAGTCTGAAATTACTCAATATCTATAGTGAACAAATTACAACTTTTAGAAGCATATGCTTCTAAAAGTTGTAAATTATCCTGCTTTTACATTCTCACTATAGATATAGTAGTTTCAGACCATATATGAAGATACATTGCTAGACAAAAAATATAGTAGGTATACATAAAATGACTAAAAGTTAAGAATGCAATAGCATTAATATAAAATTAACAAAATTTTTATTAATTAAGATTTTTCTTTGCTAGTGTTTACAAATAATGCTTACCATTGCATGCTGTTGCATTTTAACTTATAGATAGTGAATTACATATTGTTTGCCTAATGTATCTCTCTATTTATCGGGAGAACTGCTCACAACCGATATAAATAGCTAAACTAAAAATTAATTAATTATAAAACTAACTATCATAAGGTTCAAGATGTATAAAAATAACAGGTATAGATAAAATAGATGCAACAATATTTCATAATTCATAAATACGAAAGACTCTGAACCTTATAATTAATTACATTAGTATAGTGCAGGAAGCATCTTTCAAACAATTTCATTTGATCGTTAATTGCAACTTTATAAACAAAATCTATTCTAACCACAGCAATGTCATGGTTATATACAATCAGCTTGTATAATTATGCGCATTTTATGAAATATACATTGCAGTATTTTCTATTATTTACAAGACATACTGTGTCATAATTACGTCTTAATTTCTCATATTTTTAGATAAAATAACATTAATAACAGTAGTCTTTGGATGTTAATTAATGTAAGAGAGAAATGTAAGTGAATGTAAAAATTTCATTGAAACAATATGATGCAAATATATAGAAATAAAATAATTAAAAAAAAGCCAATGTTTTTATGCACATTAAATAAGAACAAAGCTTTATGAACTTTAGTTATTCACAGTTAAGCATTCATTTTTTCAATATTACGTAACAGTTCTTCACTTTTATAACTGTTCACTGTTTCATAACTTTTTCACAGTTATTCCAGATTCTTTCAATTCAACAATTCAAATAAATAGGAATTAGATTTCTTAAAAGAGATCTGCATTAACAAATTGCAAAACACGGATATATAGAAGAGTTCATCCAACTAGGAGGATGGCATGGTAAGCAAGCGTACACAGGACAAGTGCCAACATTAGCATGTGAACATGCCAGATGCTGCCACTGCACTATTCTTCTAGTCGGATGAACTGAACATTGGCTTAATTTAAAGGCATTCTACTGTCGGAGTATAAGAGAAAAATTAATGCCTAAAGTATTACATACATATGAGTGAATTAAATAAAATCCTGACACGATACAGAAAAACAGGCACTATTTTCAAACTCATTAGTCGATTTTAGTACCGATAGCCTACTTTTTATGCAAAATCATTGTTCTGGTGGAATTCAGTAGGTACCTACAATTTTAATAATTGTTAGGAAATTGAGAATATGTATTCTGTTCATTTTAACTAAAGCATTATTCAGTTTAGTTTTTCTTGTTACATATGAACTTACTATAAATACATAATATTTTTTGTTGAGGTTATCTGACTAGAGCTATCAATTATTTGATTTTGTTTTATTAAAACAAGCTCCAATTGTGTTTAGTATGAATTGAGTTGTGATCAAACAAGCCTGATTCTTAAACCTAGGTTAAACAGCATTTTCATTGGCAATTGTAAAAAACTTCATTATGACTAGAAGTGGAGCTGATTGGTTTTTGCCCTCAGCACTTCAAATAACTACCTCAGATCGAAATATTTCTAACGTAAGTGACATTTAAAGGAATACTTACTGTTGTTTGTTTTCTGGTTTTAGTAATAAATTTCGTCAATTCATGCAGATTATCTAGAGAACACACTCCAATTGAAAATAACAAATGCCCATTTAATAAGAGTCACAGTGGGATCTGAGCAAAATCTGAATCCCATCAAAGTCTAACTGTATAAGAGGAGATTGTGTGCATAGAGATAATACTAGCTCATTAATATTTAAAAACAATGTAATAATACATATAAATAAATAAAAATTAATAAATATGTTTAAAAAATGTTTTTGAAATGTTTCAAAAGGTACATATTTTTGTCACTTTTGCTCTGAGGCAGTCAGTATAATTACACTACGAAACACGATTTTGCATCGGAGACTAGACTAGTTGATTCTTATAGATTTTTGTGCGTAGAATTCGATGGCATCAAAAAAATGCGTATCACGTCATGATTTTGAGATATTCGCAGTTAAAAGTGCAAAAAAGGCCTATTTTGACCATTTTCAGAAGGTTATAATGCAAAATATTTAATATAGAATTAAATTTTGTCATATGCATTTGAAAGTACCAACATTCTTTTTTCTTGTGCACAAATCTTTCGCAGAGATATTTGTATTTGAATGACATCATATCAAGCATTTTATGTATTGACGTTAATCTTTCTTTTAGTGAATGAATCATTCTGAAAATTTACTTTCAAATATTTTTCAAGTTATGCGAAGTTAATAATTTATTTAAATTAAAGAGTGTATAAATATTTATATCATTATTTATTAAAAATAATTAATTTTTAATTCATATTGAATAATATACATATGTAATAATTTAAAAAAATTTATAGAAGAAAAGGATCCGCCATCTTGATTTTGAAAAGTCTATCTCTAAATTAGTTTCGCATATCTTGAAAAATATTTGAATATAAATTTTCAGAACGATTGATTCACTAAAAGATTAACGTCAATACATAAAATGCTGGATATGCTGTCATTCAAATACAAATATCTCTGCGAAAAATTTGTGCAAAAGAAAAGTAAATATCTTAAATTGTAGCTGAATGTTGGCACTTTCAAATGCATATGACAAAATTTAATCCTATATTAAATATTTTGCGTTATACCTTCTGAAAATGGTCAAAATAGGCTTTTTTGCACTTTTAAGTGCGAATATCTCAAAATCATGACATGATACGCAATTTTTCTGACGCCATCGAATTCTACACACAAAAATCTATAAGAATCACCTAGTCTGGTCTCCGATGCAGAAACAAATGCTATTTTTGTTCCGTAGTGTTATAGATTGAAGTTATAGAATTTTTATTAAAATCATTAAAGAACTAATGAAATAAAGTAATATTACTAATGCATAGTGTTAACAAAAGAGAAAAACTTAAAATGATAAATATTATTATAAAATAAGTTGTAACCTTTATATGTGAGAGAAGTTCAATAATGACTGTTCCTAACATAGAACACCATGGTAACAGTCTGCAAAACTGCTGCAGTGAGCAATTTAAAATTTATGGGCCAAGCTGGCAGCCGACACTCCTCTTGCAACTAGATTAAACTTGCAGGTTTTTGGTAAAAAGATATTTTATGTATATTGGCAACTAGTGCTCCAACTGAGCAATTTTTCTAGTTGTCGGCATTACTGGAGAAGTGGTAATTATTATTCTTGTCAGGGAACAAGGCAAACAATGATACAAATTTAGTTAAGAGCACCAACATCTGAGTTCATACAACTTATGAGTCCGATCCCAGAGAAACAAAAAATTTCTCAAATCCAAACTCGAGATGTTGGACCAGAACGATCTATTCTATATTAAAAAGTAAAATGACATGTATCTTTACCACCAGTTTTAGTTGGACCGATCAAATCTTATTTATAGTGGCGTAACTATCATTCAAGAGGCCCCCAGACAGGTCCGACTAACTTTTAACCCTCTGAATACTTTTAAAGAAGCAAAAAAAAAGGTTAAGGATTTGGGAGACAAATGTAAATAGGCATAATATGGGTCTAATATAAATGACAAGATGCTTTTAAAAAATGTTCATTCTTGCGGATATTAGAATTTTTTCTTAAAAAGGGAGCCCCATCCGGATTGCTACTATATGTCATTTAAATCACTTGGTAAACTTATACAGATTATCCGAAAATCAGTCTAAACATACCAATATTAATAAGTGCAACAAGGAAGACATAAACAATATGGGTAGCACAACAAAGATAGAATACAATCATGGTTAGGTAAAATTTTAAACTAAAGATCTCTCTCCAATAACAAGCAATGACAGCTGTTTTTGCTTGCTTACTTGTTATTGGAGAGAAATCTTTAGTTTAGAAATTTACCTAGCCATGATTGCATTTTATCTTTGTTGTGCTACCCATATTGCTTATGTCTTCCTTGTTGCACTCATTCGTTTTTGGATGTTTAGATTGGTTTTCGTATAATCTGTATAAAACCCAAAAACACTAGATTTTATGCACAGAGAAAAATGTAGTGGTGCATTAATCTTAAATTGGATTACGTCATCCGAAGTGTTATGTAAATAAAAAATCTATGGAACTTTATGTACAATAAATTTAACAGAAAAGTATTAACATAAGCTTTTTCTGGTTCTGGTAACGATTAGTTTTCAATGCTTATTTTATACTACGTTTTGTTAGTATTACAGGTAACTGTGCTTAAACAATACTAACAGACAACATTTATTTTTTTTGTTATTTTAACGTAACCATTGTTCTATGTGTTTTTCTGGCATCCCTCCTTAAAATATGAATAAAAAATGCAAATGACTTAAGGGGACATTCCACAGAGTCCAGCGGTACACGTAACATTGATGTACAGCGATGTGTGTGTTATTACTTGCATAGATTGTAATGAAAGACATTCCACCAAACACGTCAAATCAAAGTCTTTCTGTCACATCGAAGCACGTCGACGAATGTTATGACTCATCAGTTGCAATCCATCTGCTGCATATACAATATCACAAAAAGAAAGAGAAATAATTACAATGGTCGTAATGAAGATTACCATGAAGGTTGTAATTATAATGTGGTATAATATTGATCTGGGAGTGATTTTAGCTGGATAAAAGCCTTTTAAATTCGCCATCTATTGGCCGTTTTTGATTAATCGGGTGAACTCAATATCGGGCTCGTCTGCTTTTTTGTCTTCTCAAAAGCAACAAAGCACTTTTCTCAGGCGAAGAGTCAACATTTCTGTTATTTATACTTATACAACAACTAAAGCACTTGCCGTAACGTATTCCAACGGACTTGGTGGAATGCCTAAATATGCACGTCGGCGTAAAGCGAAGTGACGGACTTCGCTGTACAGCAACGTGACGTGTATCACCGGACTCAGTGGAATGTCCCCTTTAATCTGGCAATATAAATATAACCACTCACCTTGATTTGGTCTATACTTTAAATAATTTTGATGAATATGATTTTAAAACTAAGATTTAGTGTATTTTTTGTATCTTCAAAAAATTTAAGACCTTATGTCCCTGGCATTTAACAACAGAGAAAAATTCTCACAAATTGATTGCGAACACGATTATCTAACAGATAATTGACTAATGTTATACTCGATATGAAATTTTGGACAACCTTCTACTGTAAATTACTTTTATGAAATTGATAATTTTAAAAGAACATCTGATTTGTGTCTGATTATTGTCTTTGGAAGACTAATAATAAATACTCCCAAAAACAAAAGAAATATATTACACAACCTAGGCCAAATATTTAACATTGGCATAGAATATGGCAGCAAGGTACATAATGAAAAATAAGAAATGGTTCTACCTACACACCTACTTAGGTTAGGTCTTGTTAGGTTATAAGCAGATGGTGGATGCAATCAGGAACTACTCGAATTTTAAGTAGAGGCTGCCATCAATCTGAATAGTCACTGCACATGGTTTGCAAGTTGTATGCAAGCAGTATTATTGATACTTTGATACATACGAAATTAAATATGAGTTCCCAAAATTTTAGAAAAACTAGCTTTTAATTCCATAAATGTAAATTTACACTATTAGATATTTGATCAGTCCAAAAATGCAGATAGTTAAATTCGCGGGTTGGGTCAATAAAATGACAGTAACTAGCAGGCCAGATCGGGTCAGTTTATTATTTTCACAGGTCAGGTCAGGGTGGTTTGGAAATATTAGGTCTGTGTAGAGCTCTAATCAATGTCTGATAATTGTGTTAGCCTTTGTGTTCTGAGATTTTGAAAGACGGCTTCTAATTGATTATATACCAAAATGAGAGACAATGTCAGGCAACCTATTACACTAACTAGATAACAAAAGTCTGTGATTAAAGAGACAAGGCATGACTAAGACAAAATGTACTGTTTGACCAAGGCAACTGTGATGTTTTCAACAGTGCACCTTTTTATGGCTGCCAATCACCAAGCAGACTTGGAACAACTACCCTATTCTCCAGTTCCAACTTCCAAGTGATTATTATTTATTTTAATTAAAAAGGCAGTTTAGGGGTACCGGTTTTTCAATAATCAGCATGTTGCGGTTGTTGTAAGTGAGTGGCTAGAAGCCCAACCCAAAGACTTTCTATTTAGAAGGTACAAATAAACTACATCATGAATGTACAAATATATTTCACTATAGTGAAAAGTAATGATTTGGTTCTATTAAGTCTTATGGTTCCATGTTCGTAACCGCAATGACTGCACTTCACTCGTAATATAAAGGTTTTATGTTGTATTTCATGAATCTTTATATCATAGGACAACACAGTGGCAGCTGGTGAGTGTTCATCTGAATGAGCACTAGGGTGGTCTAACAAAAAAGCAAAGTCAGAAATCTTATGCTCTCACCCCCTAGGATTATCGTATATCGAAAAAAAAAGTACCCCTATTTTTTTATTTTGAAATCGGACAATGTTTAGGGGTGCCTCAAAGCCCTTAAAGTTTCCTATGTATTTTATATGGGAAAAAACACTTTTTCATAGATTTGGTATAGAATTTTAAAAAATCAAAATTTTATATTAACAAATAGTAATAAATATTTTTTTAACGATTTTTCTGTGTTTTTTTCATTTATGGGGTTTTTTGCGGGTCTGTAAAAAATAGTTAATATAAAAGATTTAACAAATAAATTATTGGATGTCATTCTCTGAACATTTCTGAAGAGAAACAGAGTAGTCCGGTTGAAAAATACTGATTTTCTAGGATTCTATACCAAATCTACGAAAACGTGTTTTTCCCCCCCTATAAAATACATGGGAAACTTTAAGGGCTTTGAGGCACCCCTAACCATCGACCGATTTCAAAATAAAAAAATAGGGGTACTTTTTTTTCGATATACAATAATCCTAGGGGGTGAGAACAAAAGATTTCCGACTTCGCTTTTTTGTTGGACCACCCTAATGAGCACACATCTCTAAGGAATACAAGTGCTGCTAACTATGCGACTTTTATCTTTACAATACAGTGGCATTATTTTCCTGTTTTTCTCCATAAGCATTGCATCGTTCTTCAAAATTCACAAACCATCAAATGTGTAAGAGCCTATACTACAAGTTTTATATAAAAGAATGTTTTAATAAAACTTCGGTTTTGCTTTGATATTCGGCAGATTCGGCCAATTTCGGTACTTGGCCGGCCGAAGCGGATGTTTTAAAATTTCTTTTTGTCACAATCTAACTTATTTGAGTGCATTTTAGCTGAAAAACTCATTATTAGCATTTATTTAATTTTTAGCATTTCAAGCATTTATTTTCAAGTCCTCTCTAGACGATGAAGCAAAGGGAGCATACAAATATTGTTCCGACTAGAAATTCAACAATAAATTAAAGAATCTGGGTGAAAGAAATCACTTAGGCGAAAATAAAGAATGCATTGCGATCACGTGCTCGACTTAGGTTGCTCCTGGAAAATGCCGAAAAACCTAATCTTTATCGACCACAAGTTTCTTAAATTAAATTTTAAATACCAAAATGTTTTTTAATGCTATTATATTATGTTGTAGTTTTTAATAAGGGTTTTTTACTTAATTTTTGATATCGTGTTTTTACAATACGATACTGGTAATTTTTTATTAATTTTGTTTAGTTATATGTTGTATTAGTTTATTATAGCAAAAAGCGTAGTAGGAAACATATTTTTCAAACGCCAATGTTTTCTTTTTGTGGCATAATTTTGTATTCAATAAAACTAATTAAAACTCAAATTTCTATTTTTGCTTCGGCCGAATATTTGGCGCTTCAGCAAATTTTAATGGCCGAATATTCGCTGATTTGGCCAAAGCCGCTTCGGTGCATCACTAAATAAAATGCTTACTTTTCAAGCTATAACTAGTTAAATGGATGAATTCATAACATTTCTGTATTTCATGGAGCAAACAATAGCATTAATTCATTTAACTTGTTACATTTCGAAAAGTAAACAAAAAGTATATAAAAGTTGTACTAAATGGTCTTACATTTTTGATGATTTTTGAATTTTTATGAATGATTACACTGGTTACAGAGAAAAACGGAGAAGAATAACAGCGTATCATAAGGATGAAAGTCGGGTAGCCATCAGCGCCCATGCGTCCTTAAAGATGTGCTAAACTAGACAATCTAATAATCACTGCTAGATTGTCACATCAGAAATAACAATAATGCTGTCATGATCAAATAATAACAGTTAGAGATAACATGCAAATTCTTACAACTACAAAAAATCTAAATTTACCTCAAAATTGCAACGTACAGACTCCAGCTACATTTTTAATTAGAATAATTAATAGTAATAAAATTAAATAATACATAATTATAATAATACAGGTAGGGAGTTACCAAATTTTATAAAACATGTTCTAAAACTTTAGCTTATTATCAAACTTAGAAGTAGTTCTTTGTATGTAGCTGAAGACTGTGAATATAATTGTATTATAATGCTATTGACAAAAAGTGAATCAAATAAATTTTATGATTAAATTCATAGGTTTAAGCAGCAGGAAAATTTAATTATTTTTAAAAACTTAAAAATCTAATAAAATAATAATTTTATGGCCAACTTTCCGTGTACATACTATTTCATATTATGTCCTCAACATCTATTTATAATCCAACAAATATATTGATAATATATGTGACCTGTTATGGGAAAAGTATATCAGCAAATCACAGCTGTGTTCAGTATTTTGCCAATATATACCGTTAAAACGTTTTGTGTATGTCAGATACTTTATTGTTATCAAGTTAATTTTTAATCTGTTTTATATTATTGAAAAAGATTATAAATTAATACTTTTCTACATAAAGGCAAAAATAAAATTGAGAAAGCAGGCCTTAGATTCCTTTTCCCATAGCAAATTAATTATGTAGATACAGTGTCTTCATTTCACAATCTGCCATCCAGAATTACTCCAGATACATCATTTTAAAAGGTGTAAAAATCTTATGTTTGGTGCAAAGAAACTGCAATCAGTGCATCCGTTCTTGTGATAGATTCCAAATTAAACAATATCAACACTATTACTCTTATACAAAAACTTATTTCACTAAATGTGTTCTTTTATTAGATAAGTCAAAAGCATGCTTACATACTTACAAAGAATTTCTTTCCGGAGTACGTAACTCAAGTCGTTGCGGCAATTGCATGGGTTTGCCCACTAAGACAAATAACAAACTGGTGAAATGATCAATATTCGGTGCAGTTAGCAACGCCTCTAATACTAACAAGTTGCGTGCATTAATGATGGGTATCAATTACACGTTAAACTAAAATTGGAATTTTCCCGAAAAAATTATAAGGAAATGCATGTTTTAAATTGACAATTAGTTTTTGTCAAGAATTTTCGACCCTAAAGTTGGTTTTCAGAAAAAGCTGATTTTAAGGCCAGTAATCATATGAGCATTATTTCACATTTTTCATAGTTTGCAATTTTTGGTACTTATTTTAATGAATTTGTGTAGAATTCAAACAGCATTTTATAAATCAATGCATCAAAGACTAATTTGGTATATTTACAAAGTAATGTAATTGAATAGTTTAAGAGCTGATACATGTTAAAGTCATCTGAAATTTGATTTCCTAAGATATTTTTCCAAAGTGACCAATTTCAAAAAGTTCTTGCAATATTTTGTGAACTGATGTGTGCAGATAAGTAGCAATATTTAGGAAGTCATACAATCAATTAATAATCAAAGTTAACGGTTTCATGCATCTTGCACTGCCTTCTACTTGGCACATTACCTAGGAAGATATGGTATTGTCCGATTACCCTTGATATGAAGATTATGAATATGACATGTGACCATACTATTTAAAAAAAAAAGATTACTCTCAAAGTTGGGGCATGCCTTAGTACTAGAAATTTCTTGCCTTTGGCAAAAATGGCATTGAATAGATTAACCTAAGGTCCATTTGCCAAGACCTGTCACAAGACCAAAATACACTTGAAGTTAGCACTAAACAAACTATAAGCGATGCTATTGGTCGGGCACACGTGGTCGCATTAACGCTTAAACTACTTTACATAAATGCGGAAACATGTATAATGCAATCCCTTTCCATTCCATACTACGCTGCAACCGTAAAAGCGCTTTAAGCGCACATGGTACGCAAACGCGCATCATCGTAAATGAAGCTTCAAGGGTCAGCTAACTCCAAGTATATTTACGTCTTGCGACTGGTCTCGGCAAACAGAGTTTAGGCAAATATGGCACTGTTCGGCAGCCATGCCAGTCATTTTTAACAACTTTGAGTCAAAGTATGTATTTTTTTAAAATAAGGGTTCTAGAGTTGCCTGGATACCTAAATTAAGTCTAAGGGATGTTAATGCTACATTTGAACAATTTTGAGCTAAAATATCAATTTTGGTAATCTGCTACATTTAATGCCCGTAATCGTGCTGGTAGAGCTCTTTAAGTTTTTAATGAGAGATATCCCGGTAAAAATGTATCACACCAATATGTACTCGATTTAGTTAGGAAAGTCCAACAAACAGGTTTAGTCTGTAATAAAACAAAATCAACCAAGAGTCTGTCTCGAAAAATGCGAAAATGTCTCAAGAAATTGCACATAATCCAAATTTGTTTCAGCAATGTCTGTTTTTCTTGAATGAATTTAGAATAAACAGAATTGTAGTTTAGAATTTATGCATCTTTCATGAACAGTATCCTATTCCAGTTTTTCAAAACAAAGAAACTATAGAATCAGCATGAATTCTTAGAAAATGAAATAAGAGATTATTATGCTGTTTCTATGAGATTTGCTAGAAAATTAATTGGAAGAAGTATTGTTGAATGGCTGACAATATCTCCAGATTTAATACCGCTTGATTTTTTATTTTGGGGTTATTTGAAAATGCAAGTTTACAGAGCTCTACTAGAGGATATTTGTGATCTTAAGAACGTAGGGAAAACATTGCCCCCAAAACATTTAGAAAAGTTCACCCAGCATTTAAAAATAAACTTTATTATTGTTTAGCACGCAATGCATTTTAAAGATGTAGTAAAGTAGTTCTTTGTATAATTGTAGTATTATTGATATGATTTAATTGATTGTATCTCACGAACAGATGAACCAATTTCAATTTTTTTTGTACCAAAAGCTAAGGTTTTTTTATGTCCTTTAAAATGATATCATAAGATAGGGGTACCATTTGAGATTTCAAAGATGAGGAGGCTGGGGGTGAACCAAAAAATTATTTTAAGATTATCTTGAATTTTCTCCTCAATATCTAAATGGATGTTTTTGTTAAAGATTCTATCTTAGATACAGTTATCGTGGATAGCAAGTTTTGAAATGAAGGCACTGCGTGTTTAAGATTCGTAAATTTATATTCAGAAATAAGTAAGTATGCTTTGCAAGGATGAGAAAAGTAATGAATTAAACAGTACACGTTATTGAACGGTACTTGTAGTAGGAGAAGTGGGAAGCATTTGCAAGTTAATATGCAATTGATATTTATTACAAAACATTGTTATAAATCAGGAATTATTTATGATATTACATTTATATAATTTATTATGACAAATCTGATAAATATTGCAGATCTAAGAGTGCGAGAATGTAATCATTGAAGAGTGTAACAACAAAACATATCCCAATACATTATTACATAAGTTAAAAAAACTTCACTAAATGTTAATCAAAAGATAAATTTCTTCTTGCTACTCCCTATCATGTCTTATCATAACGCTCTAAGTTTTTCATTAAGCCTTTACAATTATGTCAAAAGCGGCATTCTGAATTACGTATATATAATGCATACACCACAATAAAAGTACAATAAACAATTTCTTAGTTATAAAATTAATGTGTTAATTAATTAGACCTCTAATTCTATCAAAATCTCTTACCATGGTTGTTATGTGTTTGTCACTGATTAGGTACAGTCGAATTCATAATAAAGGAAACGATTTTCATTCCATTTGTACTTTGAACATAAATAATTAATTAAAAAATTACTTTATATATTTTCCGACATTTGTACATTATGTAAATAAAGCCATATTAATGATTAATCATTGTTAAAATTGATAGTAATCTAAATTAATTAAAATTAATTACATATTTGATACAAGAGTCGTTTCCTTTTTTTTTTTATCTGACTGTACATATCAATTTTATTATTCAAAATAAGATATTTAACAAAAGCTTGACATAATGTAAATACATTTTACGTTTTTAATACATTTTGGCAATATTACAATGCAACAATATTTTCACATTTGGTGATATGATTTTGTTCGTAAAACACATAATGGATGGTGTCACTGTATTCCTTTCCAAAAGTAAAATCAAAAGAGTTTAGTTAAGAATACTCTTTAAAAAGTTGTCAGATTGAGAAAATAGAAAATATAGTCTCTTATTTCCTAATTGCAAAAATACTGTAAATGCTTATTATTTTTTTCAAAGTAAAATAACTATTTGAATACATTAATTATTCTTTTAGTTGATTTAGCTTATACTTACACTTCACAAATGTTTTATTCCGATGATTACAATAATTTTATAATAGGAAAATGTCTGTGTTTTTCAAAGTCGAACTCGGGTGGAGTCGAAGATTCTTTTTTATGTCCTCCAGCTAATAATCTCAAAACAACAAAGTTTGTTTTACAGATTTTAAGCAATTCTGCAACCTAACAACAACGAAGTTTCAATTAAATTTATAATATATTGTAAAGTATATTTAATATACACCGCATGTCAAAAGTCTAGACCAGATGGAATAAAATCGTTAATCATTTTTTAAAAATCACTCAAATATTTACAGAACGAAAAGATCTATGATGTAAAAAATAAAAACAAAATTTAAGTGTAAACAAATATGAGGTTAAGATATGAATAACTACCGGAAGACTACTCCACCTCCTGTTCTTTAGACATAGGTGACAAAATTTAAAAAAAAACTTTTAGAACTTGTTGTAGGATTGTTTTACGAAGGAGTTCTTTTTACTTGATAAAAACTGAAAAATGCCATTAATTAACAGCAATTACTAGCCAATAACTCTGGTATACTACTGGTTTAATTCAGACATATTATCTTTTACACAAGAAAAATATAGATATACTAAATAGACTAAAAGTAACAATAAATTTACCTCAGAATCCATAGGTAGAACTGTTTCTAACAACTGCCTGGCCTGATGGAAATGTTTACATCCAGCAATATACAAATACATACTATCAATAGACTGCTGCGAGCATCTAGCAGGTGAAGTCATATCTCTAAATTCAGAATACTGAACTGGTGGAGGAGTCAACAAACTCTGAAATGGTGCAAATCGATGTTCATAACGTACTTGCTCACTATCGAATTGTGGATGAGGCATCGTTAATTTTTCATCCATTCGGAACCCAATTAATGCCTACAAAAATTCATTTTACTACATAAGTATTACTATTTAGAGATACATACCTTATAATAACCACCACACATATTTTGTAATGCTTGAAAAAATAATATATCTCTGTTGTAAGGTCTTGGTTTTTTCTTGTATTTTGTTTTCATTTTTTTATTTCCTTTTGATTTCTGCAGTTCACCAATCAGCTCTTGTTCAACAAGAAAACTATCTGCCCTGGTTAATGCAGATACAAGCCATCCATACAAAAATTCGTATAAATACCTTAAATAAAATACATACGAAACTATAACCTACTTTATATCAATGTACATTTAAACTGTCTTACCAATAAATATAATAATATTCATGTACACTATACAACTCTAATTCAAAACCGGCTAATAAATACATAATCATAATCCTGAGTGTGTGATATAGAATCCATGTGCCAAAACAGGCTAAATGAGGGCGAGACCATGTACTATTTACGGATATATTGTGAAGATAAGCATCCACTCGTTCAGCCTAACCATCAAAAAACTAAATGTTACACATATTCAGGTAACGAAAACTCGTCAAAGAGGAATGTAATCAGAAATGAAAAGTATAGAAATGCAGGATAAAAGATTAACAAGGATGGTATATAGGAGAAATTAGGCATGTACAAGATTCTAACTAATATTTTCTAATTTGTACATAATTTTGATAAAACATTACTATAAGATCATTCCAACTGTAACTTACACCTAATATACCTAGTCAACAGTTTGTTTTTAGCAAATTATTCTCTACAATTTCAAAATTTATCATTAGAAATGGGAAAGACAACTCAAAGAACAATTTTGTTACACAACAACACAAAAAACCATTAAACACAGAAAGATTATGTTACTATGAAATGAATAAGACACATATTCAGAGAAATAAAGAGCAAATAACAAAATAATAATAATAGAGAGAACTCAACAATTGGAGAGGCAGAGGATGATGGAACAATGGTAAGACAAATCATTGGAACAGTACAAAGATATAATAGGTTAGGTTAGGAGACCCAAAGAATATAAATGAAGTCTATATTCAATGACACACTGAATAAACATTTTTTTATCACATCATTAATTTTTGAAAATTAAACATATGATCTAAATAATTTGAGCCATTTTAAATAAATTGTCATTGTTTAATTAAGATCAACACGCTGTACCTACTCAGTTTTAAAATAAAATAGATAAATACCTCATCTTGTAGAGCAGTAAATTCTTCCAATAAGTGAGCTAATTTGTCTCTCTGTCTTGCACGATTGTGTCCACAAAGTTGTAGTAAATTAGCAAATGGTCTTGTACAATGTGATAAAAATGTATCTACATAAATTTTGGCCTAAAACAAAAATATTAGTGATGACAGTTACATATGTAATCAATAAAAGTAGCTATCATCAGTAAGTGACACTCTATCAGTGCTTGACATTTTAATTTTTAAATAACATACATAAGATTTTAACTATATAAGCGATTTTTCATCTCATAAGTACATTTTATAGTTTAACAAATGTGATCAGCTCTGAAAAAACCTGTTCTATGACTAAATTAACAATTTGGAGGTTGGAATAGTTTCTGAATTCTTACATGTTCTATTTTCAAATAGAATTGACTCAGTATTGATACAGTTAAAACTGATTAGATGATTGTAAAACTAAGCTTTTGTCGTAATTAAAAAATCTATAAATTTAACAAACAGATTTTATTTTAATTAGTCTCCCTGTATATAGACTTTTTCATGTCTACCTTCTGTAACAAACCAAGTCTCTAACCTCTTTAGGATCGAAAATGATTTAGGCATTGAAACCACAGACAATATGGAACAATATATTTCCTTTACATTCAAGACACTAAAGATTTCAAAATGTTAGATAAAATTCAAGATCAGTAGCTGAAGTTGTGAGAAGTAATTATAAAGGAGGCAAAATCTGATCCGAGGAATTTTTGAGCTTGGCTTTGCTGCTAGAAGGAAACTTTGAGACTAATAAAACAAATTGCATGACTGGGTTAACAATAAGGTGGGCCGAAGGTTTTTTTAACTATAATAACATGCTTTAACAGCTGGGAGTGAACTAGCTGCTTACGAATGAATATAAGTACTTTTTTAAAATAAAGAAGATCTTTAGGTTTGCAACAAGCTTGTAGTTTGTGAAAATAGTCTAAAATAAGCTAAGATTAGCTTTAGATAGCTTTGTAAGGCATATTATATTTAAAACTACATACTGAAAAATGATTGTAGCATATCGTCGGTCTAATTCTAATACCTCGTAACCCCCAAATCTCAATTTTTCAGGAGAACAAGAAAATGTCACCAAATGTAAAACAAAACTTTTTTAAATGGTTTGAATCCTGAAATTTTGTTAATTAAATTTAAACAGACAAATGTATTAATTTATCGCGTGATTAAGCATGCATACATTATTAAAAAGTGGGTTACCCATATCCCAAAAACTGTACCAGGTTGGGATACGAGGTATTTTTTAAATCGCTATAGAATGAAACTGGAAGCCCTGTGGTTTACGAGGAGTTTACTAATCGACTCAGCGCACTTTTTACCATGAGAATAGCTCATAACCCCAAAAAAGTGGGTTACGAGGTATTAGAATTAGACAGACGATATATTTTCTAGTGACTGATAACTACTTCTCCCCTCCCTCCTTGCTCCTCTTATAAAGTTCACAAACATTCATTTGAGGGGTATTGCTTTACTATCTTCTGGCCAGCAGTTGTTACCGATCTTTGTTTATTTAAGTTGAGTAAAATAAAAACTAGACAGACAATTATATGTCCAATCGTGGACACTTTGATAGTGATGAAAATCAATAGAGGGTCCCAAAAATCCTCCAGTTGGTAGTATAGTAAATAAAGTAAGCACCATATTAATATATAAAAAATGCAACAATATAAACAGTTTTTAAAACGAGAGTGAAACAAATGATAAAAGATTTTCATCTAGAATATAAAAACTTGTTAAAATCACAGAACTACAAGAAAACTGACTTATTTCAACAGAATGCTACTCTTTTTAGAGAATCTTGTTTGCACCTGTTTGACATTGCATCAATGCTAAAGAATATAAAATTCCTCAAAGAGGAAATTTCACGAAGATCAGAGAAATGCAAGAAAAATGATAATTGGTAACATTGACTTGACTGCCACTACGCAAATGGAAAAGAGTATTAAAAGAAAACTTCAGAAACAAAAAACAGATATCAGCAATTATAAAAACTAAATCTCAATACCCATAGGTGAGGCCTGTTAACCACCCCCAATTCAAAACAATTTTCAAATTATATTTGGAGTTTTGTCAATTAACAAATAAACTGGGAACATAATGTCAAAAATATATATTCTATTTTAAAAACAAAAAAAAGTAATCGAATTAGCAGTCGGATAGGCAGCTCAGCAGGTGTAGAATTTTGATGATGGAACACTGGGTGGTGGATCGGCCCGCCTCAGGGCTTTTGTAATTTAGGTATATTTATTTATTTTTCTAAGTTGTTGAACCAAGACCTTTACTATAAGCTGTACTATCATGATGATGCTATAATATGTACAGGGTGGCTCACGTAAGATGACCCTGTAACTTATCTTGGAAACTGTAAGGATTACAAAAAAAGTGGAATAATATATATTTAGTTGGTATATAGAACATTTTAATCTTTTCACTACACTGCCGTCCTAAAATCAAATGCGGTATCTACTGGTGGCACAAAATCTAGATATTATTCATTTAAGTAAGATGCAGATATCACATTTGTGCTTGGGAAAGGTAGATATTTTGAAAAGATAGGACACAAGTGTTTTTTAATATAATCAATATAGATACCGCATTTTTCTTTTGGTAAATAGATAGAATAACATGTTAAGATACTAAAACCACAAAAAAAACATTTTTCAGTTTTTTTGTAGATACCACGTTTGATTTTAGCACGGCAGTATGGCTAGTGTCAACTTTTTTTATTTTAAATGAAACACTGATATTTTTACAATTTTTGATTTTACACTTTATTATACGTATTTTTGTTTAATACATTTTTAATATCCCAAAATTCTGCAGTTTTTGAATAAACTCAATTTTTTTTATTTTTTTTTTAATCATTTAACTAACTTATAATAATACATGACGCTTTTCAAAAGAAAATTTTATAAACTGGATTGACTCATAAACTGCGCCAAAGGACCCCCCGCACGTTTCTTATGGAAATTGGATCCTGGTCAAATTGGCTGAAATTTTGATGTGTTGTAGTTTATGAAGCTCTAAAATTAATAGTTTCAGAGTTGCAGAGCACAAAATGTAGGAAACACTCATACTTCGGTTTATGGATTTTTGACACAGAGAGCCTCAGTAATTTTTGTGTATATTTTTTGTTTTTGTCTCAATTAACACAGGTAATTATTTTGTTTTGCTTTTGTGTGAATTATGTGAAATTATACCGGATGTCCCATTACACAGGGTGATGGTTTTATACAAATTCTTAAAATGAATACTGCATGTTATTGAAGCACTACGAAAAAAAGATATGTCTTTAACAGCATTACCCCTAACTAAGGTGTTAAGTAGAAGCTATGTCAACTTTGTAAAGCGAATAAAAGAAAAGAAAATTTTAAAATTTTAAAGAAAATTTAAAAACAAAATTGCAGAAAATTTTAAAAAAGGAAATTAATTAAGAGTATATATTAAATTTAAAGTTGAATATATTAAATAACATTATAATTTAAAAACGGACTTAAGTCTACCTGTTTGTACCTGTCCTTTGTATTAATTTTAGTTTTAAACAATTTATGTATTTTTTATTTTTTAAGAGGTTAAGTGGCAGAGCAGCGTCAGTTAAATACTCACGCTGAACTTCGCCTCTGTATAAATATTTTTTGTTACAATATAATGTTGATTTGATTTTGAGTAAATAAAGACAATTATTATTATTATTATTAATAAAGAAATGTATCCAAATTGATGGACGGCATTTTGAATATCTTTTATAACTAAATAATGTTTAATGATTTTTTCTTTCTTAATTGTTTAATGTTTAATAAGTATCCTGTTACCCTTTGTTAAATCGAGTTTCATATGTATATTTTTTACAGTGATGTTCTCTTTAATTTCCATAGTCTACTTTGTGAATCATTATATTTTTCGTAGCATTTCAATAACATGCATTGTTCACTTTAAGAGGTTATAAAACCACCACCCTGTATAATAACAATGACAAGTATAATACTTTTGGAAAGAGGGAGCAATGGGGTTTCCAACTGTGAAAAAATATACAGGGTGTTCCATTTGAAATTACAAAGTTGCCCTATCCCCCGAGAATACGCTATGTCATTTCTGGATAAACCGGAAGTGGGTAAACAAGACGGATACTCAGAAAAAAACTATAAAAACTAAGAAGAAGACTGGAGTTAACATTATAACTGTATGCAGTCATATAAGACAATGTATAAACCTTACAGTCGCCTGCAAGATGATAATCGTAATATTATTCTAATTCAACTTAATGCATGCTATGTAGACGAATGTTATCGCCACGTAGGAATCCAGACAAAGGATTCTCATGGTATATCAAGACCACATTTTGTCAGATACTTCAGTTCGAGTTACGATCTTCGACAGTTCAGAACTTCGAACCTGTCATCCAGGGATGTTGCTTACCTAGGTTCTGAGCTTACCAGTTTAATGTTGAAACTGTATAGTATTTAAGTTATTATGCAAGTGCATATTGTATAATTAACAACGAATAAATATCTTATTGTACTTGACAGTACACTGTTCATTCTGCAACCTGGACTCCGTCTTTTGTGTTTTTGAATAAAGAATTAATTTAAAAATAGTTTTCAACTTCAAGAAAAGTTAATTCTGGTAAACTCTGGTAACTCAATTAGTTCAAAAGTTATATAGGTTTTATAAAGGGTCAAAATATAATAGGACACCCGGTATAATGTCACATGATTCTCAAGATGCAAGACAACATAATTACCTGTGTTAATTAAAACAAAAACAAAAAATGTACACAAAAAATAACGTTGCCGAGGTTATGAGTGCTAAAAACCCATAAACCAAAGTATTAATTTTTCCTGCTTTTCATGCTCTGTAACTCCGAAAGTATTAATTTTAGTGCTTCGTGGTTAAATTTCCGGGATCCAATTTCCATAAGCAACGTGCAGAGTCCCTTCCGGATATATGCATTAACCAAAAATGCTTAAAATCGAAAAATGTAAAGATATATAGGGGGTTTCCAGTTAAAATAAAAGAAAGTTGAAAGTAGCCATAGCAAAACGGTTCACCTAGTATATACAAAAATATTATAAAATTAAAATGAATTTTATACCAACCAACTTTGGTATTTAACTTTTTTCATAACTCTTGCAGTTTCCAAGATATGGTATGGGGTCATCTTACATGAATCACCCTATATCTACATTATGCATAAATACAATGCCTTATTAAAAAAGAAAATAATTTATTCTGATATCCCGGAACACGTATACATAGCTAGACACTAATTAGACAACTAAAATAAATATAATAAAAAGGAAGAAATCTCTTAGTGTTCCAAACAAAAAAAAAACAAACACTTTTGGCACAATTTCGAACTTTAGCCCCCTAAAAATTAGATGCTATGTCAATACCACTTCAACTTCATATTCTGACAGTTCAAAGTAGAACTTATGTGCAAAAGAGAAGCCAACAAATATAATAGTTGCATCGAATAATAAATCTAAACTTCAACGACAGTCACCCGACAGTGCCTGCTCTATTAAAGATGTGTGGGCAGACAGAGTGTGCCGAGAAATAATTTTTGCGTTTCGCTTGGAAACAGAACTTTTATTTGTTTAGCATTGTTGAAGCTTAATTTTGTTTTGTGATAGATAAAGCGTGATAATATATGACACGGTATGACAGGTTCCAATTTTTGTTATATTATATTAAAACAAATTTGATTTTTTTAGCTCCAAGTATATTAGTGAACTTAATCTCGAAGTGAGACGGTGCAGACAAGGTTCCAAAAGACATTTTGTTAAGTAAATTTTTAATACTAAATGGGATATCTGTCAATGAAAACAAAAATATTTCAAAATGACTTAAATGGTAACTATGATGCAAAAATTTGGTGAGGATAGCCTCAAGATTTTGACAAGAAGTAATTAAGGTTGTGCTTTACTGTGTGGACAAATTAGAACTTTCTGTTAACGTTGGCAAAATAAATAGTCAAATTGATGGATATTAGCTTTACCCATAAACTTTGTTGTTTGTATTTTATTTGATCCTGACATGTTGGAAGTATATGATATTGAGTTTTGATGTGGTAAATTTAGAATCCTCCCTACTAAAGGAAAATGGTACTGTGAATTATAAAAGTTAACAAACATTTATTGGTAACCGGAAATTCTGGTGTTACAAGAGTTGCAGCAGCAATTGCCTCAGCTGTTTTGAATAATTTTAAATTATAACACAAAGAGGGAAAATATTATCGATAAAAACAAACTACACCATAGACATTTAAGAATGAGGGCCAATATTATGAAGAAAAAGATACACAATAAACTGCAAGCCCCCTCATTGATGGGAGAAAAAGAGAAATTGAAAACATTACCTGCCGTTATGTTATGGCGATAACACAATACTTTGAGGCACAAAAATATCTCTAAATAAACTAAAAGCAGTTGGCTGTGATGGAACCAATGTAAACACTAGAAAAACCGGAGGCACTATAAGACTTGTAGAATAACATTTGGGTAGACCGGTTCTGGGGGTAATTTGTCACCTACATGCAAACAAATTACTATTGAGACATATCCTTATTCATCTAGATGGTTCTACTACTGAACCCCGTGTTTTTCAGATCCAATCGGTATATAGACCAAATCTTAGATGACTAGGCTTTCAACACATTTTAAATAGCACAAGCTGTCCCTCACTTTTTGAATATCTTCATCTCTTTAAAAATTATAAATTTTAGGACTTAAACCCTTCTTCTACTCACCGATTCAATTAATCAGTATGTAGATTACATACGGATTTCATGTAGTATATTCTCATATTTTATGAATTACTTTACATAAATAGTTTCAACTTATTATCACTTTTTTAATATGAAATTAAAGTTACTGTCAAAAATTGCTGTAGACAGAATCGTCTGACAAAAATGCTTTGTTGCTTATGTTAGTAGTACATTAATTTCTAACGCTATTACAAAATGATCAGAAACATTTTTTTCTACATGCTATAGTGGCCAACCCTAGTAAACAGTATATTTAATATCTTTGTATTATTATTAGGTTGCAATTAATTTAAAGTTGCAGAAAAAAAAAATGTTCAAAGTGTCACTCACTGGTGTAACTGCTTTACATTAATACAGCATTACAAACCTGTTGATTAGAAATAATAGCTTTAGCCATTAATGCAGGTGGTGATATGAATGATTTAGCTGCTTCTCTAAGCAATTCCTTGAGTATATTTGGATTTGACCCAAGTATCATACTATGACTTCCTAAATACAATAATTGTAAAGCCGACCTTGATAAAATACAAGGACTGCCTTTGCTAAATTCAATAAAAAAGTCCTAAAACAAATTAATAAAAATATTTCGAAATATGCTAACACACATGACATACTAATGCTTGATGAAATGATGAAATCCCATGAATTTTACAAACAGTCTTTAGTCGTTCTATCATATCTTCAAAATACATTAGGGCTTCTTTTCTTGGTTTGATCTTTGTGTAACGTGGAAATGTAGGTGGTAATAATCTCTGATTGATGAGTGGTTCGAATCCTATTATTTGAGAATGCTCTGCTGTAATGTTTTTTCAAACATGAAAACAAGTCACTTTGGAGAATGCATTATTACTAATACATTAAAATGAAATCAAACTTACAATGACCATTTGGTTGAGTTCCCAACTGTACAGTCTTTTGCATAACAAATAACATATCTAATGCAGTTACAAACAATCTTTGACAATCTAGAATTGCAGGTTGTTGATCATCTTTTCGTTGCAATAGCATCGTTAAGGCTTGATAAAATACTCTTACAAATTTAATTCTAGCGTATATGGCAACCGCTTCTTCAGTCTTAAAAGAGAAAGTATAAATTGATACAATCAGTTAATTTTATGTTAAACCCACTTCTTTGTTTATACATTGTCCATTATGGTTTTTACTTCTAGATTTCTTATGAAGATCTTCCTCCACCTCTCTTAACATACCAATCATTCTCTGTTCTAAAATATCAGGATTCAAATGATATCCATATTGCATTGGTTGAAAATCTTCTTCCTCATATACCATTGCTCTAAAATTCTAATATGTAAATTGCACTTCATGATTCGACTGGTTTAGATATATAGTGAGCCAAGTTCATTTTTCTTAAAAATATATTAAGATCATAATTAGGTTTTTATAGTGTAATGTATGGTACGATTTTATGGCAGTGGTATTTGAAAATCAATGTTTTTTAAAAGTAATGTGACTTAGTTTACTAAATATCTGAGCCACTCATTCATTTAACATGTATTACTTATGTATAAATTCTTTGATAATTTCCAATAACTTGTAAACTGCTATGGAAAACGCCTTTAACGTTCGATCTTCTATACTGTATGGTTTATGTAGATATAAATTAGTAAAAACTGTTTGAGCTAATGAATGACCTTCTAACCACGAGACTATACATGCTAGACTTGTATCGATTATTCCAGTGAGCTCTTCATTTGTAAAGTTATTTAGTTTTAATGATCCATCCTGTAATAAAAATAGAAAGATTTATTCATACTAAACTTACAAATTACATCAACACATTTCATATAATAGCTAGTAATCAATACGGTTTCCAAAAAATAAGAGTACAACATTACTTGATTCTAGAGAGTTTTTGTGGTAAAATAAATAATGCTCTGGATGACAAAAAACTAGTAGTAGCTATGTTTCTTGATTTATCTTTGGCATCTAACACTCTTGATCATCTTAAGATATTTATTTTTCTCTGTGCCCATTCCAATTGTGCCACAGTTGACAAAATCTCCCAGTCTAACACTAAATGAGGATGGATATTGCAGGAAACATTTGTTCTATATGGTTGCAATTGGAAAAAGACCATGAATAAATGTTAAATGATAACCTTAAGCCGCTCCCTGGTGAATCGGCTCAGTAACAATACGACATTTGTTTGAACAATGCTGGCCACACTAAACTCCTTCACAGAAATGTACGTTTTCAGCAAGCATTCGGCAGTTGTTGAACAATCTAGTGATGGAGAAGGTACTGTGTTTTGCAGCATGTATCCATACATTGAACAAATCATTAGCTGTATTTTTAACAACACAGAACAGAGAATTAGTTGAGAATGATCCCAATGTATCGAGTGACAAAAAGATCATTTCAGGAACTTGCTTAGCTTGGCAAAAGTAATTAAATCAAGAAATGTGGCAATAAGTTGCATGCTGAAAACACGTGGTGTTGCTACTGCACAGTGCCAATCCAGGAATGAGCGGCGGTTCAATTATATAGCTCAGTATGCAAAGTGCTTACTGAGTCAATGTCATACCAATGGTGTACTGATCCATCAGGCAGTGGTCCTAATAGAATCTACTGAATACACTAAATACTTAGAGCTATTTATCTATCTATATAGGCTTCAGCCGTATATTCGGTTAAAAAGCCGCTTTGTGCATCACTATAAGGTATCATCTTCCTTTTCAGCAACCTATAAGTAACATTTGTACACATTACTAGAATATACTTTTCCTTTTGTTAACCTCATGTCAACTTCTTTTATTAATCTACGTAAGTTATTTGGCAAACTTTGAGTGTGCAATTCGGTAGTGTCTACTCCTGATTCTTTTTTACTCCTAATTTTCCATTCTTTTAAAAACAAGAACTATGATATTTAATTTCATTTGCAATTAAGTCGCTATTACCTATACATTTCGAACTGTTGTATTATTTCTCAAAATTGTCTTAATTTTATGTTTTATATTAACAGTCAAGACTTAAGATAATTTTTGTCTATGTGATTGTTTCTGTCAATACAAACATTTAGAAACATCAAGTTTTTCACACCTTAACAAAATTTCATCTCAATGACTTTCACAAGATTTAAACAAATTCTGTATTTACCTTGAAGATTTTTAATATTTCTTACTCGTAAAATTTGAGTAACATTTTTAATGCCAAACTAAATCATGATTTTGAGAGGAATTTATATAATATCTATAACTTTATTAAAAAATCCATCAAGACCATCTACATTTGGCCTTAATTGAACACTATTTTTAAATGTTAAGAATGATTTTGGAGCACTTGAAACTAAACTGCCCACTTATAGGACAAATTATGCAGATTTTCTGTTTTTCCTTGCAGTATTGAATCATTTTTATCTTTGATTATAATTCACTCTCCGAGCTGCTAGTTACTTCCATGATTTTCAATTCTTCTTCTCTCGCATATCCTTTTGCCCTTTCAGGCGCCGGATATTTTCAATTCTAAAATATAATATTTGAACGAAATAAAACAAATGACTACCAAATTAGTATAAACTGTTGTCTTGAGTAAGAATTGAATAAACTATAAAATGGTGAAAAATAGTACCGACAATAAATTATAGGAGTTAGAAATAAAATAAATATAGGAGTTCAGAATAAATAAACAATATGATGCAAAAACAGTCTTAATGTCTCAAAACAGCCACACTTTTATTTAAAGAAAACACCCTTCAAACAGTCTCAATTTCACCCACCGAAGATGACGTACAAAATCAGACTAAAATTCCAGATTAATAATTTCACTTCTGTCAGTGTTTTTGTAAAACTATAATAATAAACAGAGGGGTATGTCTGAAATGTAATAAAACGGTCCATTTTTAAATTTGTTATGGAAAGATATATGTAATTAATAAATTATATCTTTCCATAACAAATTTAAATGGTCCTAAATAAGCTAACAGCTTCTCTAACTACTTATACAAAGGATTTTCCAATTTATACCAGTAAATGTTAAATATTTAGTAACCAAGGGTAAAAAATATCAATAGTAAGAAATAGCAGGCAGCATTGTTTGATACGTATTTCGGTAGCTTGTGGAATTGGTTCAAGAGATCATACAAAGACTTAAAGCATATCACAAAATTTATAAGAAACAAGTACATCAACCAGGTCCCCCACATGCCCGGTACTACCGTTGCTACGGCAACGGGGCCCGTGGGCCAAGGGGCCCGCAAGGACGGGGAAAAAAATTAAAAAGTAGAACATTTTTAATAAATCATAGAAAGAAAACAAAAATTAAATCACTAGGACTAGATTTATGTGAATCAATCAAATATTACATCAGAGTAATATAAATTGGTTCATTGGATATGCAGTGCGTTGCGTACAAAACGTGTCTGAATCTACAACAGCTGTGAGTACTAAACACTGTCTAAACTCTTAAAACTAGTTTAAATGTATGTTTGATGAAAAATAACCGTAATAAAGGTTAAAAAATGTATATTGTAAAAAAAGGCCAAAATTTCTTTTTTTGGTAGTAAGAGGGGGGCCCATCATGACTTTTAGCAACGGGGCCCAGGGAATAATGTGGGGGGCCTGACATCAACAAATAATGAAAGTAGTTCTACAAGAGGTAAATATGTCTATAAGTGACTCTTTTTATTTATTTGTGCGGGTAGTTAAGTCCGACAAGATATATTTTTGTTGTTTTCCATAGTTTTTTTTTTTTGGTTTAAATTAATATTTTCAAGTATTTCTAATTAAGAAAACATGTTACATATACATCATAAAAGAAAGACAGCCATTTAAAATCTTATTTTCATTTTTTAGAAATGCAACCTGTTCCAAAAGGAGTTTTGACAGTACTTCATCTGCTTCGGGTTCCACGTCAAGTCATGACAGGTCTCCACCAACAATGGGAGTAACTTCTGGGTTAGTCCAAAAAAAGAGTAAAGCAGAAAATCAGTCCACTATGAATGGTTTTGTAATGCATACATCGACAACTGAGAAACAAAATATTGACAAACAAATAGCAAAGGCAATTTTTGCTACTAGTGCTAGCTTTACATGTGTCCAAAATTTGCAAGTAATTGCCGTCACAAAAAACTATAGCGACAACTCTTCTAAATGAAATTTATGATGAAGAAAAAGTAAAATGTTTTTCTTCGCTCTCAGGATAGTGCGTGGGTATGTTGATTGATGGGTGGTCAAATGTTGATAACGAACCAGTAATATGTGCAAAAATAACAACTGAAGGGGGGCGAGTGTTTCTCTATGAAACTATTGATACCTCAAGAAAACATCATACTTCAGAATATTTAGCAGAAATATGTGGTGACCTAATTTCTTCATGTGAATTAAAATACCAGTCCACTGAGGGGTCTGCAATGCAGCAAATATGATCCGCATGAGAAAAAAACGTGGAAGAAAAAACTGACTCAAAGTCAGAAATTATAACCTATAGTTGTTCTGTGCATATTTTGAACTTGCTCTGTAAAGATTTAGAAATCAAGAACATTAAAGAACATGTAGGCCAAATAGTCAAGTATTTTCGTAATAATCATCAAGCTAAAGCAAAATTCAAACAAGCAAGGGGAAAGACATTAGTACTTCCAAGTGATATGTGATGGAATAGTGTTGCTGATTGGTCGGAAATGTATGTCACTTAATGGGACATAATACTAAAAATCTGCGAGGAAAACAAGAAAGAGATCGATGCTACAATCTTCCAAAAGGTTTCCAACATTGGTCTTAAACACAGCACAGAAGAATAGAAATTACCACTACAACAAATCAAGAATTGCAACGCCAATATGAGCTGGCCCTAACATCATACCATTTAATAGCCCATATACTGGAGCCATCTAAGCAAAAATACAAGCTAACAGCCGAACCGAATAACAGAAGAGGCCCTGGCTCTTGAAACCATTAATTAGATGTATGGAAACACTGGATTGCTACCATTAGCAATAAAATTTAATGCCCGTTCCAATCCCTTTAAAGACATAATGAATGACGACAAATGACATTCTTAGAATAAATAACACAACACAACAACATAAGTGGAATTCAGTGGTAGCTATTACAAAAAGAAGAGCCGGAAATCGAGAAACAACTAAGAGTATTAAAGCAATTTCTGTGTGCAGTTGCTTCCTCAGCATCAGTAAAACGAGTTTTTAGTACTTTTGGACTCGTGCACTCCAACTTAAAAAACAAATTCGAAGTAGAAAAAGCGGGAAAATTAGTTTTTTGCTTAAATATTATTAGTGATGCACTGAAGCGGCTTTTGGCCGAATCACTGAATATTCGGCTATTAGAATTTGCAGAATCACCGAATATTCGGCCGAAGCACATAGAAATTTGAAATTTGATTAGTTTTATTGAATACAAAAAGATTAAATTACAAAGATAAGAAAGAAAAGATAAAAAAGGGGTTTTCAGTTAAAATGCACTCAAATAAGTCAGAGTGCGATAAAAGAAAAATTTGCTTCGGCCGGCAAAACCGAGTCTGTTAAAAATTGGCCGGATCTGCCGAATACTGAAGCTTCGGTGCATCTCTAAATATTATAATGAAAATATGGTTGTAACATAAAGTTTTCATACCTACTTATTTTTTGTTTTTTCTTTTAGTTTATTGTTTTTAAATACAAGATATTTCTATATTTTTATTGTGTTTATTTTATAGAATAAGTACATATGTATATACTATAAGTTTTGTTCTTATTATTTCATTATGTAAAATGTTTTGTATTAAAAAATAGTTAAATTGATTTAAATCGTGATTTTAATTTAAAAAGACCAGCTGATTTAAATCATGATTTACATAAATTGATTTAAAGCAGGCCAAACCTGCAGAGATGGTAAAACTTCAAAAGATAGCTATAAACGCAACCATTTCGCACCTTTACCAGATCATTTTGGTAAATGTTAGCATTTAGAGCTTTTACCAACTGGTGTTGGTAAATCAACCAAATTTACCAATTATTAGTAAATTTACCAATTTACTAATATTCGGGCTTTTACAGTAACATATATTAATAATAATATTAATATTTAAATTACATAAAATAAGTTCTTTACAATAAAGTACCATGACATAAATATTTATTCAAACATCCAGTAATCCAAATTCCTTGTTAATACGAATGAGCCTTGCATTTATAGGTTCGGATTAAAGAAATTCTACTGTATTTATAATGCAATGGTTATAGGGAAAATTTAGGAGAGACGCCACGTCGGGAGAGACACCTCAGGTGTCATATTTCCAGAACTAAAAAAGATAGAGATATAGTTCTATTGCATTTCAATAACATTATTCGTATCTATGAAATCCAATTAGCACATGCACGTTTGTTGCTGCGCATTACGTGTCCTTAGAGATTTAAAACAAAAGTTCAACGAAAAATCACATTAAAGTTTTAAGCGTGTGATACTTATTTGATTACTGCAAGTGTAAATAGGGAGATTAAGGGCCGGTCTTTCCACCTCTCAATAAACTGACCAATAAATCTATCTTCCCTATAACTTGGAAATGTGTCTTTTCACCTCTAATTAAACTATATCTTGTAGATAAGTAGGTTTATCTGGCCGATAAGTTAATGCCACTCTGAGCTGCCCTTTAACCATTTAAAGAGAAGTTTAATCATCACATGCTTTTGTGCACCATTTACATAATCTCAATTTGCAAATACTCTCAATAATAAAGAATTATGGATGTGGTTGAGGACCTCGATTTAATATTAGATAATGATCTAATATAATTATTCATTAATGAACTGCAAAGAAAACGGTATGCAGTACGTCAGTACAAGCTCATACTAATAACCTAAATGTTTGGGATGAACAAGAATTTATGAACAGATTTCGTTTGTCAAAAAACAGTATACAGGCTCTACTGCCAGGATCGGTATTTTAACTCTTTTTGCTCTAAAAGCTCTATTGCTATAGTTACAATTATTTACAACAATGGATACCATAGAAACCGAGCTCTTTGAGTAAACAGAACTGAAATCCAAACGTGGCTATTAGAGCAAATAAGGGAACAACTTATTACACAACTTACATCGTTGGTGTTGCAGAGATAACTAATAAAGTTGGTAATTCAAAACTTTTATGATAGCATATGCTTCAACATTTTTACTAGAAGTTAATTAAATAGCAGTCGAATATAATTTGATATAACTATCTTCAAGTATCAAATTAATGCATGGAAATTGTGAGTTTTCAAGTAATTACCACTGTCCATACAGGATATTATTTCTAAATGTCGTACTGCTTATTTTATTTTAAAAGAAAATTATTGTTCAAATAAAAGTTCACAAAAGTGAGGTTATATTGTTGTTGACAAACATCACCCGGTTTTATTTTCATTTATCTTCCTCTAACACACACACAAGAGAGCGATTGTGGCTCAGTTAGTTGCGTGCGGGACTACCGACCAAGGGACCCGGGTTCGAACCCCGGCCCTTATATTATCGGATTTTTAAAAATCACATCTCCCTCGGAAGGCAATGGCAAACCACCGAGCTATACTTTGCCCAGGAAATTTCTCTGAAATTAATAAAAAATTCAAGTACTATGTACTTGGGGTGGTTCGGAGTCCACCTTAAGCTGTAGGTCCCCTATACTTGTGACCACTGAACATGCACAACACAAGTATAGGAGGGAAATGGCAACGCTCTGCAACAGAGCACGGCACATAGAAAAACACACACAAATGCTCAGGCTATCTTTTTTATTACAATACTACCAACTTCTATTCTGTAGATTTATTTATCCTCTCAGTTGTTAATGCACACTTTAATATAATTGAAAAGACAGATTTGCTTACCGGCCAGATTAATCTTGACATTAAAATAAAGTTTTCTTTAACTATAAACAACTTTAAAGATAGATGGAAAGACCGGCCCTAAAGCAAAGTAAGTACATAATTTATTTCTTTGTGGGGGATCTTTTTTAAATAATAAATATATATTTTGCAAATGTATTCTATATGTGTTATTTTTTTAAGCGTGGCACCTCTCCCACGAAATGAGGAGAGACGCCACATAAGTGATAACTGATTTTACAGCTAAGTATTGATCTGAAGATAATGATTATAAAGAATGTTTTCTGAGCCTGGTATTTATCGACCCCCGAGTGATGCTGAAGATTTGTGTGTAGGGTGCTGAAAAAATTATTTTGTTAAAAACGAAAACCAATTGGATCAAGTGCTCAAGTCCTGCAAAAATGGCTTAATGAGGATTGTACAATGTACGTCCTATACTGTAACGAATGTAGGAGGGAAAATATAAAAAAGAAAAATATAAAAATGAAGAAGTAGTGTACATGACATCTCATCTCATAAGTATGGCATCTCTCCTACAACAGTTTACGTTCAACTATTATCGAGTGTATGGTTTTAAACACGCTGTCAAATATAGGTGAACAGTAAAAATCTTCGTTTTGTTATTGAAAGCGCACTGCAGGTATTTAGAATTTATAGAAATAGTTAATATTAGTATATTTTTAATTTGAGGATAGGGTTTTCTTGTCTATTTATTATTTTTCTCTAATTCAGAAAAGAGAATGAATGATATCATGGGCGGCCGTGAGCCGCCCGATAACACTATTTCGCAAACTGCAAGCATCGATACTAATAAATATGATTTTAACAATTTGTATCGTAGTAGAGATGCTGGTCCATACGTTGTTTTTCTTGAACATAAAAATAAAAACATTGGTAGATTATTTCCTATTAGGATAGGCCACTTTTTACAAGAAGATACAGCATTTAAGGCTAATATAACTAATATAAAACCCGTAGGTATCAATAGAGTAAAAGTTATCTTTAAATGTTATAAAGTAGCAAACTCTTTGATAAATCATAAAATCATCGTTAAAAATGATCTTATTGCTTATATTCCTTCGTTTTTTTACTCAGAAACGAGGAATTCTTCGTATGGTTGATACAACTTTTACAGAGGAATACCTTAAAAATGCTACTAATTCTAACGTTAGTGTATTATCAGTGAAACGATTAAAACGGAAAATTGTGAATAATGAAAATAAAACTGAATATGTTAACAGACAAATGGTGTGTGTAACATTTTTAGGAAATGTTATACCTGCTTATGTTAAAATTAATTTAGTTAACTTCCCAGTTGAGCCTTATATACATCCAGTTGTTCAATGTTTTAATTGTTTAAGATATGGACATACAGCAACTCAATGTAAGGCAAAAACTAGATGTCGGAATTGCTCTGATGTAAATTGTACCGCAAACGGTTGTACTAACAGTTCATATTGTTTACATTGTGTAAAGGATGATCATTCACCCACATCACGAGAATGTCCTTCATTTAAACATCAAAAATACATTAAAAAAATTATGGCTTTTGAAAATATACCATGCAAAGAGGCAGAATACATCGCCAACAATCCCTCATATGCCAAAATCTCTACTAACAATAGATTTGATGTACTTAAAGATTTGAATAATTTTCCTGAGTTACCCCCCACAACAAGCTATAATACTTCTTGGATTAAAAAACCTAAAATTAATATAATTAATAGTCAACCTGGCGGACCAAAAAAGCGGAAGGCATCGTCGCCGCCCTCTACGCCCATACATATCCAAGATAAAAAAGATCATTCGTCCCATCCTGTCATCCCTAACCCTTACGCTAATAAATTTAGACAATACAAAGAAAAGATAATAAGTCACTTATCTGTGTTTGTTGAACAGTTGCTAATGAGTAATGATAAGAATGTGCAGTATCTAACTGAAGCAAGTATTAGGGGTTACATAGACTCCCTTTTTAGTAGTAATAATACAACGTCAGAAGAGGTTATTACACCTACTGTTAGCCATGGCGAGTCAGACCACCAATAACAAAATTAGTATACTTCAATGGAACGCTCGATCTATTTCTGCGAACAAACCCAATTTGATGCAATTATTGAATACTAAAAAAGTAGACATTATCGTGATTTCTGAAATTTGGTTAAAACCCAATTCTACTTTCAAGATTCGGGGCTATAACTTTGTCAAATTATGCAGGCCTGATGGTTATGGAGGTGTTGGCATTCTTGTAGCTCAAAATATTACTTTTTCCGAAATCAATATAAATCGTAATTTTAACCAAAATATTGAAGTGTGTGCCATTAAATTGAATTATGGAAATATATCCATATTTTCTGTATACAAACCGCCTAATGTTAACGTGTCAACACGTGATTGGGAACTTCTGTTTACACAAACAGATGAAAATGCTATTTTCTGTGGAGACTATAATTCTCACCACACGCTTTGGGGATCTAGATATAATGATAATCAGGGTAATAAACTGCAGGAAGCTTTAGATTCGTGTGAAATGGTTGTAATAAACGATGGTACTCATACAACGATACCTCGACCTAACGCACGCTCATCCGTATTAGATTTAGTTATAGTTTGCCCTGGATTAGCTGATAGAATCGTTGCTACCGTCCTTGATGACTCAATGGGTTCTAACCATTATCCAATTTTATCAGTCATATCGGGTTATGGTTACAATGCAATGTCTAGTATTCAGCCAGCTAGAGTATGGAACGACTCTCGGGCAGATTGGGATGTTTTCCATAACTATTTAATAGAAAAGCTATCCGACTATCAGTTGGTTAATAGTTTTAATAATAATAATAATAATAATTTTATTTATGCTTATAAATTTATAAAAATTTTTGCACATGGCAAAGTATATCAAACACAAAAAAGTGATTAAAACTAAGAACCATCACAATCAGATACAATATTTGTTAGATATTCGTCCCAGCTAAAATATGCTTTTTGTAATAAAAGATGCTTAGTTTTCATTTTAAATGTTTTTGTATCCAGATTTTTTAGTTTTTCTGGCAATATATTATAGAATCTAATAGCATGAAATCTATCACCTGTTAAACATTTGTTTAATCGGCTATAATTTGGAAAAATATTATTTTTATAACGTGTTTCGTGATTATGTAAATCGGCATGTTTAACATATTCGCTTAAATTATTTTTGACATACAAAACACATGATAAAATATACATACATGGAACAGTTAATATCCTTAAACTTATGAATACTTGTTTACAGTCATCTCTGTAACCTATCCCTCCAATAATGCGTACTACACGACGTTGTAAAGAAAATATCATATGACTAGATGAAGAATGTCCCCATATTAATAGGCCATAGTTAACATGCGAATAAAAAAGAGCAAAATAAGTAGTCTTTATTGTGGGGATGGATACAGAATTCACCAGATTACGAATTAGGTAAATCGCTCTATTCAAAACATCAGTTAGATATGTACAATGATCATTCCACTGCAGCTTACAATCTATGTATAACCCTAAAAATTTTGTAGATTGAGCTGTATCACTTATATCGTGGTTTCTTAAGGTGAAAACCATGTCGACAGTTTTATCCTGATTGATCTTTAGGCGATTACTATTAAACCAGTCAAATGCTCTCGACTGTGCCTCCCTACAACATGTATTAGATGCGGCTAATATATTATCAGAACACGCAACAGTTGTGTCATCCGCAAAGAGCACAGCTCGAGCAGGATGTGTGGTAAATCATTGATAAAGATCAGGAATAATAGCGGTCCCAAACAGAGCCTTGTGGAACTCCGATGTCTACAGGTAGAAAATTCGAGACTGTGCCGTTTGTAGAGACACACTGCTTTCTGTTACTTAAAAACGATTTAATTAGTACACGGCTATTAATGCAGATATTATAATAATCCAATTTTTTGAGGAGAATATCATGAGAGACACAGTCGAAAGCCTTCGACAGATCTAAGAATGATGCACACATATACTTATTGTTTTCGAAAGCTTCGATGCAGTCATTAACAAATTTTAAGATAGCATGTACGGTAGACCTTCCTTTTCCCTTTTCCAAATCCCCATTGATTGTTGCAAAGTAAATCATTGAATTCAAGAAATTCTGAGAGTTGTTCAACCATAATTTTCTCAAGTATTTTTGATACAATAGGGAGAATCGAAATAGGACGATAGTTATTTACATCGTTTTTATTTCCTTTCTTGTATAAAGGTATAATTATAGCAATTTTAAATGCATCAGGAAAAGTAGAGGTATCAATACACTCATTTACTATTTTGGTGATTGGAGGTATTATACTATCCTTTATTTGTTTAAACATATCTGATGATATCTCATAGATATCTCTACTTTTACTAGGTTTGAGATTGTTAATTATCTGGCGTATTTTAATATACGACACTGGTCTAAATTTAAAAAGAGCTTCACGGCAGCTGTTTGAATTATTTCCAGGTAAGAATTCTGTAGGATCGATATTATTCGTAGGTATGCTTGAAATAACGTTTTTTGCAATTTCGGCAAAAAACTTATTAAAATTGCATCAATATTGTGATTTTTAACAGAGTTAGAGTTAGATTTTAGTGGTCTGTGACTATTAATTATATGCCACATTGCTTTTACACTATTATGATTTTGGAGTATATAATTATCATTGGCTGAAATTTTTGCTTGCTGAATAGCTTTGCGATAATTAGACCTAAACTTGTTTCTTATTTGAATGAAGTCTTCACTCTGGTTTTGTTGACAAACTGCGTTCAGGAACTCTAGTGTCTTACGCATCTCATCCAATTTATTGGTGAACCAGTTACTTGGAAGGTTGATGGAGTTATTCCGATACACTGAAAAAAATAATCATGGAATTTTATGGACAATATTTACTATTCTTTTTTCATTCGATATACGGTAGTTGCAAGTAAATATTCTACTTAGAAATCGAACTGTACTTGAGCGCAGAATAAGAGTTTTGAACGTTTAATTGGATCAAAGAAATAATTTAGTTGATCACAGTTCTTGATTTCATTGTGTTAAATCTTATTTACTTCACCCAAGTAAGGATTTACTTTCTATCGTGTTTTCGAGGGAAACCTATATACTTCTAGGAAATAAATAATTGTGCCCCGAAAAGAATTGAAGTTTTCTTCTAAGAAGCATAATTTAATTTCAAGCAACCATCGCAGCTTTGCGTGAATTAAAACTGATTTAACTGCAGAATTTTTTATTGTGCTGATGTGTGTTGTATCGTGATGCTGGGCTATTGCGTTCTTCATTCGTTGTTTGTGACGTTATGGCAGACGAGCGTGTGACAAACCTCCTTGAAGATTTCAAGTTACCCAAACTAATTGCACTTTTTGAAGGTAAGTTTCTATAGTTTACTAAGTTTATTCGTTTCGCGTATATGCTATTGTTTTTTACAGGTACATTTTAGAAATTTTATAAAACTGCTGAGAATTTATGTTTGTTTTGTACAGAATTTACATGTTTTTTATATGGAGAATGTTTTGTGAAGAATTTATTTTTGTTTTGGAAACAATTTATAGAATTTAGTCTTGTTCTGCAAATGATTTATTTTTGTTACAAGTATTTATAATTGATATAATAAATATACTATTTTCATATTAACCGAATAATTATTGAACTATCCCAACCACCCCTACCCTCCCCTTTCCAAAGTAATCAAAACTGGGAACTAAAGCTAGATTTCTCACAAATCAATATAACCTACATATAAATATAAGATGCTTCTGAGAAGCTAATTTCTTCAATTAAAATTAAGTATATCTATCTCATGATAAGCAATATTTCCTTTAGTGTAGTGTATTTAAAGAATCGCGCGAGTATTTGGGTTAACAAATATTTACTTGTCATAAGTAAATGTTAACTTGCATACGACAATTTTTTGCAGAAAAATATTTTACTTCTCGTAAGTAAATCTTAACTTGTAAGCGGTCAAATAAACAATTTTCTTTGGAGAATTACTATATTGAATTCGCCGTATTTCAGTAAATTATTTACTCATAGGAAGTCATTTTTATTTTATTCAAGTTAACTGTTTTATCAGTGTATGTCTTCAGTGGGAATGCAGTATGCATTGCTGTCTGTAATCGATTGAGAAAGATTGTTATTAGGTATTGATGTCAACGTACAGCAAACGCCAATATGATCTGAGAATCCCATATTAGCTTCTTCCACACTAAAAAGTTCATCACTATAGTTCGTAAAAACATTGTCTATGAAATTATTGTAGCGAGTATTAAAAGTCACAGTTTTTCTCACATTGAAGTCACCGCCGATAAGTAACCACTTATCAGACGGCTTCAATTGCAACAGAATGTTATGAAGAATTTCTGTAAATCTAGCGAAATCAGCTTGAGGACTTCTGTAGACATTGATAATGTTAAGATTATATGCAATAAGACAAATGCCAGTTAATTCACATATATTTTCTATGGAAAATTTGGCAATATCTAGGGCTATAAATTCTACGTCCTTATACAACAACATTAGCGAGCCCCCGTAGTCATCTTTTCTGCAAAAGCCATCGGCGACCAGATAATTATTATGATTTAAGACTTTCAATCTCATATTTTTTCAACCAATGTTCTGTTATACCAACTATCAAAGGTCTATTTTTTAACAAATAGGCATCCATTATGTCATGTTTGTTTCTTAATGATTGTACATTAATGTATATCATATTTATAGTCTCTTTGTTGGTATTATAATTATTGATTGTAGGATGTAAGTTAACAGTTGATAATTGGTTGTCAGCTTCTGATTGGTACGTATCCGAAAAAAATTAAATTTTCGTACATGAATATTTTCCGGCCAAAATTCTGGTTGGTGCAAACTATCTTTAAATTCAAATTCCACGCCCAGCTTAAAAGATTTTGAAATATTTTGGTGGTTTTTGGTTAAACATTCAATCAATGGATTTGCATTAGGTAGTTTATTTTTTATATAATTTGCTAAATCATTGTCCGTCACATTTGCCTTTACTCCTCCGACAAAAAACCAAGCAATTTTGTCTGCTGCAGCAAATAAACCTGACTTTTCTCCCATCCCCCTAATGGTTTGTTGAGGTATTCTCCTTCGTTTACTATTATTATCTGCAATGGATATTGTGCGTGAGTTACAGGAAAATAATTCATTTAGAACATTGCTGCGTTTATTAATGTCCACTGTCAGGTTATTTAATTTAGGTTTCTCCACAACGGTACTGTATGTTTTTTTGTTTTTAGTATTACAGTTTTTATTTTCCACTCTTTCTTTTATATTTACATCAGTAAAGTTGTTTGCGTGTCCCAATTCGAACTGAGCGATTTTTTCCTTCATGAGTTCAGATTTCTCAGTGAGCTCAATAATAATGCGGTCCTTGTTAGCGATTATTTCTTTTAAATACTTTACTTCTATTTCTAGTGCAACAGTATTTACAGCAATAA
This sequence comes from Agrypnus murinus, assembly GCA_929113105.1. NCBI lineage: Eukaryota > Metazoa > Arthropoda > Insecta > Coleoptera > Elateridae > Agrypnus > Agrypnus murinus. Next base: position 85,895,158 of record OV816023.1, on the reverse strand, counting down.
GAGGTGTAGAAGCTGCTGAGCTTCCAGAAGTGATATTAGATGAATCACCGCTATTGATACAACAGATTATAATATTTTCATCCACTGTTTTGTCGTATTTAAATTTCTTAGGACACGAAGGGTGGTAAATCACTTCACATACCTTGCATTTTGGCCCTTTTAACGCTGCATGACCACATTTACATTTAGAAGACATTTTTTTAAAAATAATTTTATAGTGTTAACTTGTAGTGTGTAGACACCTTTATTTCGTATCTATCCGTTTATATCGTAATAAAGAAAGGGCTACCTTTTTCACTAATACCCTACGAGAAGCAGCGAACTTGGCTATACCATTAAAAAACCACATAATCAGACTAACATGAATCCTATTTGGTGGGATCAAGTATGTAATGATATCGTACGGCGCCGTAATCTACTTATAAACGACTGTCTAACCTGTCTAATTATTTAATGTACCAGAAGATAGCTGCTAAAGCTAAACAAATTTTTAAAGCTAAACAAAGAAGCAAATGGAAGGACTTTCTAAACAAATTAAATAAGAGTACACCTGTGACTAAAATTTGGAACTATGTTAAGAGACTAAATAATGGAATAATTCAACATACTTATAAATTGCCTATTACAGGAGAGCTATTAGAAAATAATTTTGATAGATTGGCGCCCCCGTTTGTACCTAATGGTCCAATTGAAAAGGTGGAGGATGCTTCCTTACGCCGCAACACCGTTATTAAAAAACATTTTACATTGGTCGAATTTGAGATGGTAATAAAGAATTCGCAGAATACTGCTCCTGGCAAGGATGGTTTTACTTATAAAATGATTAACAATTTACCACTAAATGCAAAACAGATATTGATACGTATATTCAATGATTGGTGGCTCAACCATGATTTTGTTAATATATTTAAGGAAGTAGTAATTTGCTTGTTACCTAAACCTTTTAAAGATCTCTCTTATCAACGTATATCGTTAATGTCAAGTGTTATTAAAACATTTGAATGGCTTATTAAAATTAGATTGGAGTGGTTTGTTGAGTAGTATTCGATATTACCAAATACCCAATATGGTTTCAGGAGAGGTGTTGGAACTATGGAAGCAGTTACACATTTGACGGTTGATGTGCAACTGACTTTCTCTTAGAACCACTATATGGTATGTGTATTCCTCGACATTCAAGGTGCGTACGATGCAGTAAATCTTAATGTATTGAGAGAAAAGATATGCAGTGCTGGTATTGGGTTGCATGTAGCAATTGGAATTGTAGAATTGTTCAGGAATAGAAAACTCTATATTCGTGATCATAATAATAATTTGCATGGTCCTAGACTAGTCAATGCCGGTATACCTCAGGGTTCGGTTTTGAGTCTACTTTTATTCAATTTATATACAACTGAACTGCATGACTTGGAAGAATGTAATGTCAGAATAATTCAGTTTTGCTGACGATATTTGCATATATGCTGTCCGTAGTTCATACGATCGGTGTATAGCAGATCTCAATATCGCTTTAACACAAACCATGAAGCGTCTATCAAATCTGGGATTTACTATATCAACTGAAAAATCTGCTGTCATGGTTTTTACTAGACACAGACTTCAAACAGAACCAATTATTCACATTGGTGGTACAGATTTCCCAATGGTTATTCAATATAAATATTTGGGTATAACCTTAGACCCAAAGCTTACTTGGACTAAGCACATTGCATATATTAAAACCAAGTGTGAAAAAGGTCTTAACATGCTTAAATGTATTTCGAAGAAAAAATGGGGCGCAGACCCTAAAATTGCAATCATGTTTTATAGATCGTACATTAGATCTATTGTGGACTACGGATGCGTTCTTTACGGATCTGCATCCAAAAGCAATCTGTTGATCGTTGACCGTATTCAGTTCAAAGCACTTAGAATTTGCCTGGGTGCATTAAAATCATCTCCCTGCTAAGCCGTTCTTGTCGAAGCCCAAGAGCCGCCTTTAGAATCACGCAGAAAGTATATAGCCAATAAATTTATATTAAAACTGAGGTATTTCCGTGCAAGTTTACTAAGCAGATTAAGTGATCTTACTATAGAGGACCTTTTAAATAAATATTGGAGAAAGAAAGTCTCGCCTCCGTTAGTTACGGCATTTGCCGACACCAGCATTCTAGCAAATTATTTAAGCACCAACTCAAATTGTTTATTGTTCAATTACAATTACGAAATATTTTTAGTTAAGCCTACAATATTGTATCCTTTGTACAATATTGTACCGCAGGTAAATAACCTCATCCTGAAATCTTACCTTGAAGAATATAGCAATGCCGTACACATCTATACCGATGGCTCTAAGCAGAATAGCGGTACAGGATGTGCAATCTTTGTTGATAATAATCTTGATTATATCTTTAAATTTAGACTTGACGATATTTGTTCGATCTTTACAGCGGAAGCAGTTGCTATTGAACGTGCTTTGGAGTGGTGTATTGCTAATACTATTAAAGATGTAGTCATTATAACAGATGCCATGTCAGTCCTAAAAGCAATTAGCAGTCATCCAATTAGACATGCTTACAATATGCATATCTTAAATATAAGAAAGTATATTTATCAGGTGGTAAACAATAATGGTACAGTCAAGTTTATCTGGTCTAGGGGTCATGTTGGGATACACGGAAATGAAGTTGCTGATAAGGCAGCAAAGGAAGCTTGTAGTCTTTCTGAAATAGATGTAGCCATATCATATACTGATATAGTCTATCAGGTCAAGAATTGGGCAAAGGCTTCTTGGGAAGCAGTTTGGGCTAATTACTGCCAAAGTTCTACTAACTTTTATTGTAGAATTTATCCCGTCCTGCCTAAAGTTATACCGCATATATCACAATTTGCTGTTAGTAAAAACTACTCTACCATCATTACTCGGTTACGATTTAATCATGGGTGCTTTCCCTCACATATGTTCAGAATTGGAATGGCTGAATCCCCATTGTGTCCATGCGACAAGAATTACATTGGTGATGTGAATCACATTTTCTTTAACTGTCCCTTAAATTCTCAATTTTCTACAGAACTTCTGCAAAAATTACTAACTCTTAAGGTAGTGCTCCCTACCGATATAATATCTCTCCTTCGAACAAATGATAGAAAAATTTATGATTGTTTAGTGGATTTTGTTAAGAAGTCGGGTACATCAATTTGAGTTATCAAAGATTTGAGTAACATTCGTTTCGTTTTACATATAAATAGTATTATATAAAACAAAGTTAAATTAGTAACTCATACATTCTCTGTGGCAAATGGACTCTTGTCCGATGCTAAATTACCTTTCACACACACACTCTCCTACAAGATGTGGGATAGACGCCACTTTACAGACCTTTTTATTCTTTTATATAATTGTTGATTCTGCTTAAGAAAACTTTATAATTGTTTTTATTTGTTGATGAAGATAAATGTTTAATTAATATAAGAAATAAATAACTTTAATAAGTGCAAAAAACTTTTTATTGGAAGCCCTCAAGCAAAATGGGTAGCGTCTCTCCTGAACTTACCCTATGTAGCAATCTGACAACTAAGCAGCTTCTGACATTTCATATTATAATGTCCTCCAAATTAATGACTTGTATGTTTTCTATAAGGAATTACCTTTATTTTTTGCTATATTACAGTTTTCTACAACTTGTCGTTACTACATTTTGATAAAACAAATTCAGCCAGCTTAGAAAAGCTATATAAACAACAAGTTAGATCTTCAAAAAATGCAGATAACAGAATCAGTTTTGTTGTAAGTGAATTAAATGATTGAGAATTTTCATGTGCCGCTCATTAGCTAATTAGCTCAAATTAGTTTATTTAACAAAAACGTATTTACAATACTGAAATATTAATTTAGAATACTTAATTATTAATACTTTTATTATTTTAAAGGAAAAATGATTCAAAACCTTATAATATAATGAACAATAAACACAAACAATACTAACAGTAAATAAATGGAGGTTCTAGTTCCGATAGGTCACTGTTTGGGCTATAGTTAAGCTAATTGATTATCTACATAAAAATCCCTAACTGGATCACTAGAATTTATCAAGTTTAAAATTTTTTGTTTCATTTTTTGAATTCATGAGAAGTATACATTTTTCTACCTATTTCCATTGCACTAAAAATGAGAGTAAACATACTCATGTGGATGTTATGCTAATGACAAACATATGAAAATGATGTATTTGACACGTGTTTAATTTTAACGTGCCAAAGATATACTGCAAGATACATAATTATCACATGCCATTGAGCATCACTTAATATTACTACTAGGGATATTAGTATACAATTATAGATCTACTTTTATTAGTATTGTTCATAAGTTATTTGATAACTTCATTAGTCATCAAGACCTGCACTCTTACAACTTAAAAATGTGATATCACTCAAGTCATTTTTCACTCAGTACATAAGTATACCATAGTCTTTTAAATTAACATACAACTTACTGCAACAGCTTGGTCAAATGATTTTGCTTTTTTAGTGCCGCGATTGCAAAGCATACCAGCATCCATTTTAGGATCCATCATTTCTATTGCAGACATAGCTTCGAAAAGACCAAATAATTCGTCATGCAATAACTCTCCTAAATTTAATCCTAAAACACACATTCTATACATTCTTTTAATATCATCACGTATGTGTATTTACCCTGTACTGCATCTAAAAATTCATTTGTGATAGTAACCCAATTATATGATATCTTCGGAAGTATTGAGTTGCTGCCATTACAGTCACTAAAAACATACAACAAAATTTATTTACAAACCTCTATTGGATCAATTAAAAAAGATAATGAACAAAGGCACACAAACAGTAAAAAGTGAGGTTATGAAAATTTAATCTTTAAATTATAATAAAAATAATCTTTAATATAATGAAAATTATAAAATATCCGATTATTAATAATCACATGATATTTACTTACGTTTCTAGATATTCCATTTTAAAATATATCAAGACAAAATAGTAATGAAAAAGTGGTTTCAAAAAATTAAGATTATACAATAGAAATTATAAAATAGCGCGATACTTTTTTCACAAATTTACGTATATTTTAGGTTTAATTGGGTTATATTTATATGTACTAGAAAATTAATTATACTTTATATGTATTTACATCATAAGTTTTATATTCCAAAAATCCTAAAATTATTATTTGACAGATGATCACAGAACTCTACAATAAAATAACGTAGGAAGTGTTTCGTGAACCGTAACACGGTAAATAGTGTTTCTTATATGTAGGATTTTGACTTTGTGCCCTTACATTCTGTCCCGTTTTAACAGCCAATAGCTCTTAGGGATATTTCATAATGTATATTTTAATTGCTCGAGTAACTTTTTAATTTGTAAAATTGGTAATAGTTTTTTAGACAGCTATTTAAAAGGTCTGAATACAAGTTTTATTTCATAAGTTGCACTGTTTACAAATTACAGGGTGAACGGGCAAGTAGTCGTTCGAGGTGTAGGACTTCACTAGGATCCGAGACTAGCCTAGGAGACAGCGGTCTGGGCAGTCGTTAGAGGTGTCGGGAAGCACTAGTATCCGAGACTAGCTTGTGGGCAGACCACACGGCGTTCACCCTTAGAACTGGTTGTTGTCTACCCAATCCCAGGTTTGTTTGAGTAATGGATAACGCAATCAGAATGTAATATGTGGTAGAGCTACACGCAAGTCTTTCACGACGATGACTCTAAACGTTGCGAAGGCTAACAAGAAGGTCCGGTGTGGGTGGATTGATTCTTACCTGACGTCAGAGGCTGATAAGGAGCTACTTTCCCGTTGTCTGACCTAGACGTATGGATGAGAATTAAGTGAAGTTTATCTCAGTCAGCTCGCTGATCTATGAAAAACTGCATGTTACCAGGTAGCGTCTTGAGATGACAGTATGGGGGTCCGGCTTTGGCTGTACAGTTCCAGTCGTCGGAGTCCCAGGAATCGTCTAGAGTCTACACTTAAGGCACGGTGATGCGAAGATACATAGCCTCTCAAGTTCAAGACAACTTCACCCTAACGGGTACAAACCGAGATGCTACTTCGATGGGCCTTATAAAGTAGCCTTGAAACGAAGCTCTGTCAGGGGCACACCAGGCCTATAACGGTAGATCGGGGTGGCAAAATCATTTAAAAACCGAGTCCCGCCATATTTGAGGTTAGATTCGATCGGGCTGTGGCCCCATACAAAAGGCTGGGTAAAGGAATTCGGCTACGCATGAAAGAGGGAAGGATAGTACTGATGTACAGTCATTAGCAAATGTCTTTTCCCGAGTAAGGACGTTGCTGCTTTAAGAATCAAAATACCCCATATACTGTGTACGAAAGAGACCGAATTAAACAGAGATGGACAAATACCTGGGCAAGATATTTAAATTCTTTAAAGCTTGTTTTGAAAACACGTTTGTAAAAACTCTTGTTACTCATTCTATTCAAAATTTCTTTGACACACTTTATAAAACAGTCCTTTTAAATGGAAGAATCTACTAGTTAAACAAAGTTATATAGCGTGTTTATGTTTCATTCTTTACCATTAATTAAAAATAACTAAACGAAAACAATAATAAAAACAATCATCAAAAAATAAAGGCTTAGGAGTATTAAATAATCGCAGAAATTAATGTAAGCGATAAATAAAAATAAAGTAATAATATAGGCATTTATTTATGTAAATACGTTAAAATTTTAAAAAGTTATTAAATATTCAGTTGTTTTAATAAAAATACTACAAACTAAGAAAAAACTAGAAACATAGATATAGTCAGTACTAAAAACAAAACAGTCACAAAACAAAACTTAAGAAACACCCTTGACAAAGCATAGAACCTTAGATCATATATATCATTAATATCTGTTTATCTAAAATTTTTAGAAAATATTTGTGAAAGATTACAGATTTTTAAATCCCGTCTCTTTTTAAGTAGATTAGTCAATGGGTTTAATTTTTTTCTCTAACACATTATTCTCTCAATTACCCATCTCTCTCTTGCATGTATTACCTGAGTGCAAAAGTTGGACCCTTTCGCATAAACATTCCACTAACTACTTTCAAGATATAATCCTGTGAATATACCCAAACTGTATTTATTATTAAACTTAATTTATTTGACTGGCAACTACTGGGAATTTTACCTGAAGGTGAATAAACCGGCCCTTAATGTTTAAATATGCCTCGTTTGTATGCCCAATCTGATTCCACTTTGGAAGCTCGGGGAATGATTATTAGTTTTGATTATTTATTATTTTTACTAATTTTTGAAATAAAAACTCATTACAGTTAGTCCTAAAAATTTAGTTTTTTTTAGTGTTTACAAAATAATTAAACTTTGTAAATAAACAAATCAAACTCGTAAATAAATTAATAGAGTTTATAATAAAGTAGAAAAAAGTATACGATATTTATTTCTTAAAATAGAAGAAATGATAGTAGAAGTGAAACGGGTGTTTTGTATTCCAGTAAAATAAGAAACTCACTTGAAAATAGCAGTTTTTATTACTCTATTGTTGTTATACAAAGCCACTCTAGGTAGGGTAGCAAACATTTAAAACTGGTTATATTTGCTGTGTTGTTTGTAAACAAAAGAAACTAAGCACCGAAACGTACGTTGTTTCTTTTACCAGAATTGTTAAATGTGTTGCTTGCTCGGGACAAGACATTTGCTAATGACTGTACCTAACCTGGGGAATAGTCTTAATGTTGGACGAGGAACTCGGACCCGCATGTATAGGGCGGGATAGTTCCGACGGGTGAGCACGTTTATAGCTCCGGCACTAACCTAGTAGCCAGTAGATGGTAGATAGGCCACCTCGCACCGACCAGTGAGTAACTGGTAGCATTTGCTAAGCAAATGCGCGCTGATTAAGTGTATCTCAATTACTTCCTCTTGGAAGGAACGTGGAGATTAAGTCTTATGGCAGATTTTTTGTATAAAGGGTTTTAGCTTAATGGGTAGGTAACGTATCTATAAAGGAAGAAGGCAAAAATGCATAAAATTACGCACTATTTCAAAAATAAATTTTCACTAAAAATTGTTGGACACCTGGAAAATTAAGCAGACTGAAGACGGCCCTGGTGTCTAGAGGAGCTATTATTTCTATGCTGATCATTCATTTAAATTATGTCAAACAAAAGGATGTTTACTATCTAAACTGTTTATAGGTAGTAATAAATACATAAATGTGTCAGCAAGTACACTATACAATAACAGCACCTAAAGAATAGGAATATATTTTTTGTTATTGTTACAACTACTGCATTTCCGTATTAGGTTGCAAATCGTTATTCTTATTAATGATACTAATTTGAATTATATTAAATCTCGGACATCGTTAGAAATAATAAGTAAATCGGTAGCTTAATAAAATCAATTAACAGTTAAAATTGCTGTAAAACGAAATATTAAAAACATGACATGTCCTTATCCCGATATTATTCATTTGCATAGCTGCAATTAAACTACTAAAAACGTACAAGATCGTTCATTTTAAAAATAACAATGGTTGGTAATGGTATAATACGATCATTTCTATCGATTAAAACAGCGTAATAATGAGGTGACGTAATAATTAATTAATTCATAAGATACTTAGTTAGATGTAAAAAAACACTCCAGGTTTCACTAAATGCATAGGTCTGTATTTCATTTTCTTAACAATAAATACTAAGTGACAAACCCAAATAGGTTGCAATACAGAGGGTTATTTGGCAATACTTACCATATTTTGTATGCTTAAACGGAAATTACAAACAGTTTTAAACTATGATTTTTCTGAAAGTCTACCGTATTGAAATGAACTTTAGTTATATTTTAAATATTAAACAAAATACGTTTTAAGAATTCGCAGAAGGGAAAGTACGGCATCCCTTTTAAATGTGCCGCGATCTGTTTATCGAATTACCAGTTTTCAGAATTCATTGTCATCTGGATTTGTATAAAAGTTCCTTCAATGTGTTTTTATATTTAATTTAATCTACCTTCAAATCGTTGGAAATATGACACCACTTGTGTAAGAATTAATTATGCCCAATTGCGGTAAAAGACGAATTAAAAAACCAACATGTAATTATATAATTACTAATTACAATTACCGTTAGGTGTAAAAAAATAAAATATTTAGTAATATAAACACAAATCGGATCGTATTTCTAAAATTTGTTTACTACTTGGTAATAACTTCTGACTACATTATTTACGTTAAAGCATGCATACAGTCATAAATTAGCTTTTTTATGTGACATAAAACAACAATTTTTAAAAGAGTATCACATTTTTAAATTAAATTTGTACAAATTAAGGTAAGTGTTACAGGGTCGAACTAGAAATTTAATAAAACTTTAAAATTCATTTTCTCGAAAACCATTCGTTTGAAGAACAAACTTTATAAGGAAAACTTGCTCTACTATATTGCAACTATCTACCATTCAGCCAAAACCCTTCAAATACACCCTGTATAATTAATAAATTATACAGCAACAGACTTCGGTAGTGATGATAGATACAAAATATAAACCACCTACCTCTACCATAAAAAAAATCTGATTCAGCTATTTATAAACGGACTAAAACTGCAAAAACTCCACCACACTGAGACCTTCAGGCGAGTCGCTTAAATAGAGCACTAAATAACTATAGATCTAGGAAACACCAGTAGTGTACACAATATAAACCAAATTTTCTTTAAATTAAAATAATAAAAAAATTTATTTACAAATGAACACAAACAACAAACAACAAAAGAATTAAAATATAAAAAAAATAATTTTGGATACCATGAACAAATGAAACATCAATCCTAAGAAAGTGTAATGCCTTTTATCCGAGGAATAATATTTCTGGCATCATCATAATCTTAATTACTAAATTTCTATTTAAAATTAAATAAACACTTTAAAGTTTTAAATCAAACCAATATTTGGCGTTAACAGTTTGTCAGCTGAAATTGTTACAAAACAGCAATCCTCTGTTTTCCATATGGTTTAAATACTAATGCTAAATAGTGGAAGAACAACCATCTACCTCTCTTTCAAATAACATTCAAATAAAAAGTATTAATAAATAAAATTAAAATCCAGCTGCTTGTTTTAAATATGGCAAGTCCATTTAATGATTATTTTTTTCTTTTTAAATTCCCTTCCAGTTTCCAAATTATAACGAAGGTTAAAAGTTCCATTATCCAAATAAAATCTTCTTCTCGTAATAATAATTACTACAACCCATAACCTAAACCAAGGCCCCAGAAGCTATAAGCTTGTACGGGAAGGAGGGGGCGATTATTATTATTATGTAGGCCCAATGTGCGGCTGCAGCCGACTTATAGATGGAACAGCGCAAATCCCACATTTGCGTTACAGCTAAGGAAAACCGCAGAAAACCTTAACCAGATCTGCCAGCGCCGGGAGTCGATCCTGGGCCGCTTGGGTGAAAGTCCAGCACGCCAGTCATTACACTACCAAGGCTGTTTAATTGGCTGCAATTGAATATTATTCCACAAATAAATTCACATCACTGATTATTATATTAATTAAATGTAATTATTATAAAGAATAGTCAAATTCAAAGATCTTCCATGATTATTTAACACTTTGACATTTGAACAAAATATAACCTAATGTTTTTGACGTTTGGTTTGTTTACATTTTTCAAACTCACAACATAATCTTAAAATTTAAGTTTCTGCTCTCAAAATGTGTGCATTGCTTGGAAGTACTAAAATAACAGAGAGTTTGTTACTAAAATGGTCGTTCTTTTTTCACAACAAGGTCACTAAAAAAAGTCAACCAAAACATCTTTCCTACACAATTATCAGACAACTAAAATCAACTTAATTACTTAAAATTACCTATTTACATCTTCCTATCTTGACAAAATCTAACCTTACATCCTAATTAACATTATTTACCTACTTTTAGATATCAATAACATGAAAATAGTAGCTAAATTACATTATTTCAGGTTGCTATGGGAAAACGTACAAACTTTCATTTTATTTCAAAGATATCTTCTACAAAGAAAACAATCCCAACATTTAAGATTGTTTTAAAATTGTGCTTAAGAAACTGCTTGACAAAGTCGCATTAAAGCATTTTACCGACGAACTGTATAATCTATCTAAAGAAGAAGATTAACGATATCACTACGTCGTTAACTTGAAACATAATTTTAGCTGGATAAAGCTGGAACAACTAAATCAGCACAACCAAATCAAACCTACTTTATAATTTATTGCTATTTATTTGCTAATTAATTGCCACAATACCGATTTTATTGCCACTTATTTAAAAAAAATACCATGGTATAAATAACCAATAATAAATGGTAAATAAATGGTAAAAATAACCATAAGGTATTTTTTTAAACAAGTGGCGGACACTACGTTATATTTTTTGCTATTTATTTGCTAACTAATTGCCACAATACTATACATTATTCAAATTAATTACGATGCAGAAATTAGGGTAAACACCTTAATGAAACCGTCGATACTATTACTCCTCTTATGCAACCAAGCAAAGTTGGGGTATAATAAATAAATGCTACAACACAACCAAACTACTTGCGGGTTACAAAGTAGCTGGGACTCTAACCTACCCATACTTTCTAAATTAATTGCCACTTGAAAACTAGAGTAAACACCCTTCAAAGGCCGACTATACTATTACTCGTATTACGCGACTAAGCAAAAGCTGCGGTATAAGAATTAATTGCCACAGCACAACCAAGCTGTTTGGTGCTTACAAAGTAGACTGGACTCTAACCTACCCATACATATAATTTTTAAATTAATTGCCACTTGGAAACTAAAGTAAACACCCTTCAAATGCCGACTATACGATTACTCGTATTACGCGACTAAGCACAAGATGCAGTATAAGAATTAATTTCCACAGCACAACCAAACTGTTTAGGGTTTACAAAGTAGACTGGACTATAACCTATCCATTCATATAATTTTTAAATTAATTGCCACTTGGAAACTAGAGTAAACACCCTTCAAATGCCGACTATACTATTACTCGTATTACGCGACTAAGCAAAAGCTGCGGTATAATAATTAATTGCCACAGCACAACCAAGCTGTTTGGGGTTTACAAAGTAGAATGGACTCTAACCTATCCATTCATATAATTTTTAAATTAATTGCCACTTGGAAACTAGAGTAAACACCCTTCAAATGCCGACTATACTATTACTCGTATTACGCGACTAAGCACAAGATGCAGTATAAGAATTAATTTCCACAGCACAACCAAACTGTTTAGGGTTTACAAAGTAGACTGGACTATAAACTATCCATTCAGATAATTTTTAAATTAATTGCCACTTGGAAACTAGAGTAAACACCCTTCAAATGCCGACTACACTATTACTCGTATTACGCGACTAAGCACAAGACGCGGTATAATAATTAATTGCCACAGCACAACCAAGCTGTTTGGGGTTTACAAAGTAGACTGGATTCTAACCTACCCATACATATAATTTTCAAATTAATTGCCACTTGGAAAATAGAGTAAACACCCTTCAAACGCCGACTATACTATTACTCGTATTACGCGACTAAGCAAAAAATGCGGTATACTAATTAATTGCCACAGCACAACCAAGCTGTTTGGGATTTACAAAGTAGATTGGACTCTAACCTACCCATACATATAATTTTCAAATTAATTGCCACTTGAAAACTAGAGTAAACACCCTTCAAATGCCGACTATACTATTACTCGTATTAAGCGAATAAGCAAAACATGCGGTATAATAATTAATTGCCACAGCACAACCAAGCTGCTTGGGGTTTACAAAGTAGACTGGACTCTAACCTACCCATACATATAATCTTCAAATTAATTTCCATTTGGAAACTAGAGTAAACACACTTCAAATGCCGACTATACTATTACTCGTATTACGCGACTAAGCACAAGATGCGGAATAATAATTAATTGCCACAGCACAACCAAGCTGTTTACAAAGTAGATTGTACTCTAACCTACCCATACATATAATTTTTAAATTAATTGCCACTTGGAAAGTAGAGTAAACACCCGTCAAATGCCGACTATACTATTACTCCTATTAACACTCTAAAATGGCGACGTAGGATACAGCATAAGAATGTACATCATACGTCTCGGTTGTCGGCACGTTGATGTTATAAAGCTGACTTCGAATATCGCACAGTCCCAGCCAGTACGTAGTCAAGGGTGAACTTGTTGTGCTGAAGCCCCCCCCTGAAACATGCGCGACTTCGAAATATTTTCACTTTAGTTTTATTTTATTGTACATAAAATAATATTTTATACTGAATAATTATATTTAAATTTGTATGTTACATATTCTCTGAAATAAAATTGTGTAGTACTTAATAATGTAGTTTTATTGCTGAATAGCGGCTTAATTGTAATTATAAGTTGTAAATTTGCGTTTTGGATACCTGTAAAATCATAGAAAGTGAATTATTTTGAATGTAAATTTGTTCGTTATATTTTTATTTTTAGGAGCATAAATTTAATTATTTTGTTTTTGTCTGTTAAAATAATTAAAATTAATTACGCCTATTTTGAGGGCCTCGAGAAAACCTATTATTTGGAAAGAATGAAAAATTGGAAAAACGCTGCACTAAATGTATCGAGCTAAAAGGAGAGTATGTTGAGAAATAAAACGCTTATTTGCCGAAATAAATATCTTTTATTCAAAAAGTCTGACTTATCAAACCACCCTCGTATTATTGAGAGGAATCTATAGTAGATAAAGAATGGATACTGTGGAGCCACACAACCTTGAACTCTCATTTGACCTCCTTTCACTTTTTAAACCCCACCCTTTTATAAGCCACTTCCCCCTCTCCAAGCCCTTCCCATTTATAAGCCCCTCCCATTTAGAAGCCACTTCCCCCTCTCCAAGCCACTTCCCCCTCTCTACCTCGCCTCTGTATACCTACCTTATCTCTCTGCTTATAATAAAAAAACCCACAAAACGTTATAAATAATAATTTATTTAGATTAATAATACATAACCTGAAAAATACACAAGACAAAAAGTATGTTTATAATTCATTTTAAAAAATAAACAGTAGATCAATACATAACCATTTATACGAAAAAAACAATTTATAAAAATTACTTCACAACAACAATGTATATTTTATTAACAATAAAATAATAAATTGTTATGATTAATAATAATATTATATGTTAATGTTAAATGTTATGTTTATAAATATTATAAACAGTTTGTTAATGATAAATAAATTGCTATACCTTTCGCGTTTAAAATCGAATGTGCATTGCTTCCAAAATTGACCGAAGCGAATGAATGAACGAAAAATGAGCGGGAAAAAAGTCACCTGTCTGGCGTTTATTTACTTCAAATTCGTTCGAATCTATCAAACTACGTTTTAAAAATACTTGTTAAAAATATTACATGCCTGTTTTTTAAATTTCAGAAAAAGAAAACAATTATGTTAACACATTCCTTTAAATAATGATTTCTCTGAACGTTTGTTGAATTTTTGTATAATAAATTTAAAAAGTTGCACTTCTATTATTGAATTTTGTTCCAAAGCTACATTTATCACATGTTGTTGGTAATAAAAATCCTATATAAATTAACTTACTGACAATATCTTCCAAAATATGCGTTCTAAAGAGACAAAATAAAACCTTATTTTGCAAAATCTGATTTCATTTAAATGAAATGTTTTCAATAATTTCGAAACTGGAAAAACCCAACAAGACAATTATAATTTAGTGTTAACACTGGTAATCAATCTAACCACTGGCTACTGCAGACTTGGGGGCCTCTGTAGGTTCTGTGGGCTTGGTTCGTTGGTGGTGTCGAAGTTCACTACGTGTTGGGAGACCGGAGGGTCTCCCTTCCGGGTTCCGCTCGACGTTGTGTTCGCCGCGTTCCTTGCTTGCCTCCTCGAGACAGCTTCACACGGGAGATCGACCTTCTGCTTGCTCAGGGACGTTGAAAATTCAACACTGGTAAACAATCACTAGCTGCTGGTGTTGAATTGACTTTCTTCGGGGCCGGCGTTTCACTTGGATCGAGCTGAAGAACTCTAGGTACCACTGTCAGTTAGAGACTAAACTTTTTTTCTGATTCTTGCAGCCACCAGACCGGTTTCCACTCATTATAAAATCTCATGTAAAATTATCGCATCGATTCCCGTATATTGTGCCGGTGAAATCATTGGCCGACTGTACTAATTTATAAGCCACACAAAAAATACTAAAAAAGCAACCGTCTGCGTCGGTTTTGAGAGAAAAGAGAACACAAGAAGAAGCGTTCTCTCTCTCCTTGACTGCCGGACTAATTATGAAGTCCACCCAAAAGAAACAAGAATTCCTTCCACAAAGCCTGTCTGGCGGCTTAATTTTTAAAAGACAATAAATTTAATGTTGTTCTTTATTAAATTGTACGTGCGTGTTAGTATTTAATGCAATATTAATTTTAAGTTTAAATAATTCATTCATATAATTCATCATAATTAAACGTGTGAATATTTCGTGCATTTTTAATATTTTCAGGCGATGCATTAAAGAGGGAAACGCCTTCATAGAATAGTGTTTTGAAGTTTATTTAATTTTACTGCAGGAATGAATATTATTAAAGCATTTAACATATCATTTATAGGTGTGTACCGATTACATCCTAAAAGAATACGAATTGCTTTGTTTTGTTGCACTTGAAGCTTACTTATCGTGTCTTTTGTACACAAAATCAATAACGATATACAATAGTTGAAATGAGGAAAAATAATAGTTTCTGCGTTTTAATGCGTTTGATAAATGCATTATGAATGCAATTGAAAATGTACACTTTTGTTAGGGAATTATTAAATATTGGGACATTGCAAAAATGTCGCTGCAGGCGTTGATTCGTTGGTAAAACGAATGTGTATTGACCTACTTTCGAATAACCAGTTTGTGTGTGTAAACTGTAAAGCAATATGTTTAAAATTCGCTTTAAAAATAAACCAACACATTCCGCAGTGAAGTCTGCTTTAAGATGATTTTTTGAATACTTCATATTTACTTGTAAAAATGTTGAAGGTTTTTAAATCAATTTGCAATAATTGTTAAAAACAGTTTTACTATAACCTTCATAAAATTTCTGAATTTTGAATGTGTTCTAACGATGAATTTCGACGTGAAAGTGAACAAGTGAATCACAAGAAGAAGAAGAAGCGTTCTCTCTCCTTAAGCATTTGTAGCATGTAGATGATTTCTCTCAATCTCTATATATAATCTCATCCTCTGTTTCCATTCATATAGTTAGTTCTCCAGTGTACAATGGGGTACGAACATCAATGGTCTATTGAACTAAAGACTGGCGCAATTAAGTTTTCTCGTTTTAAAACTCGCAATACCGGGTTGTTAATTGAATCATATAAACTGTCCAATATTGTAGAATTAAGAAGCATAGAAGATATAGGTCACACTGTATGTTCATATATAGAAATTTTATACTTAAATGAAGATGGTAATCCAATAAATTCACAAAGAATAGAATGCACGAAATCGGGCAGAGAACATATTCACGAAATATATCTCTTGGGAGACACCTGTCCGTTCGTACTTTTCAAATGTGTATGTCGGACTTGGGATAGCGAAATTTATGATGTGTGGATGGATAATATAGAACGCAACATTTGGTTTAATAGATCATGGTTGCATAATAGTGAACATAGACCGTTTAAGTGGATGACTGAAGAAGAATTTCACAAGGAAAGGACTCAACTTCACTAGATATTCAAAAGAACGTAACCCACATATACCTGAGGTGCATAATAGTGATTTTAAAGTTCCGGAGACGTATATTCCTGCGGACTGTAATCCGAATAACTGTTATGTACTTAACTATATTAAACGTGAGCCTATAAAAAAATCTGATAAATTACTGACAAATTACAAAAAGGTTGATTATAAATGTTTAGATTGTATACAATGTTATAACAAAAAAAATAAAAGACTTTTATTGACAATTGGTTTTATTAAAAAAACGGTTGCAGTACAAATACAAAGTTTAATACAATATGTTGTATCATGCACATTATTAAACTTTAAGGTTAAGCAAATAAATAACCACGTAAACCATCAAAAATATGGCAAGTATAACCAATACAAAGATCGCCACTGAGACGACAACTATACAGCTAACAGGCGTTGGTGAATCAGGCAGTTTGCAAATGTGCGGATCATGACCAATTGTTTGCCAGCTGGTCTCGATGTCATGCGACAAATAATGAAATTTCACTTTGAATGATGAAGGTACACGTGTAACATTACTTAATGAAACACTGTAAACGTTTAGTCCATGCAGAACATCACTTTTTAAGTTGTAACGCGTTGGATCTTGGGAGAACACTATTGACCCGGAAATGGATTCCGACGGTCGTGCGATGTACATAACACCATCATAAACGGTGGTTAGCGCTATTAAGAGTTTTATAAGTAAAGCACCCATGTTCGCAGCAGGAAGTAGACTAAAAGAACTCTTGATAGATTTCCCCCACTACGTTTAAACCCCACCCTTTAATTCTCCCCACCATGAATTGATCCATATAAAAATAGGATCTTACCAATTGCAACATTAAGTGAGCTTAATCTATCAGTAAGCATTCAAGAAGTGCGCCACTATTTACATAAGCAAGTGCATCTTCAAGTTCATCGTCATCACCGGACAGCAAAGCAAAATTGTCACAAATCCTACCTTTATTAGAAGGGTTAGCAAATCCTACCTTTATAACATATTGAGAAAAAACGTATATTATATAACTTATTATAAAAATAAACATAAAAACACACAAGGATATTTAGAATAATTGAAGCATGTTCTTGCACAGGTAAAGTAATGCATCTATACTACTTAATTTACTATATTACGTGCTGCTATATACGAGTTATGGGTGTTATCAAAGCCCAACCACTTGACCAAAACGCGATTCCGACTTTTTTTAAGACCTGTTCCACTAAAAATATATCTGGATGTTTAGCTATCTGTAATTTCTCCGTGTAGAATCCGCCGCGAATTTCTTCACCTTTAACGTCTTCCAAAGTATACGTTGTAGGGTTTGTTAGTCGAACCTTTTTAATCTTAAAAATTTCTGTACTACAGCTTGGAGTGTAGCCTTTTGTGTACTGTTGTACTGTGGCAATTAATTATTATACCGCATCTTTTGCTAAGTCGCGTAATACGAGTAATAGTATAGTCGGGATTTGAAGGGTGTTTACTCTAGTTTCCAAGTGGCAATTAATTTAAAAATTATATGTTTGAATAGGTTAGAGTCCAGTCTATTCTGTAAACCCCGAACAGCTTGGTTGTGCTGTGGCAATTAATTATTATACCGCATCTTGTGCTTAGTCGCGTAATACGAGTAATAGTATAGTCGGCATTTGAAGGGTGTTTACTCTATTTTCCAAGTGGCAATTAATTTAAAAGTTATATGTATGGATAGGTTAGAGTCCAGTCTACTTTGTAAACCCCAAACAGCTTGATTGTGCTGTGGCAATTAATTATTATACCGCATCCTTTGCTTAGTCGCGTAATACGAGTAATAGTATAGTCGGCATTTGAAGGGTGTTTACTCTAGTTTTCAAGTGGCAATTAATTTAAAAATTATATGTATGGGTAGGTTAGAGTCCAGTCTACTTTGTAAACCCCAAACAGCTTGGTTGTGCTGTGGCAATTAATTATTATACCGCATGTTTTGCTTAGTCGCGTAATACGAGTAATAGTGTAGTCGGCATTTGAAGGGTGTTTACTCTAGTTTTCAAGTGGCAATTAATTTAAAAATTATATGTATGGGTAGGTTAGAGTCCAGTCTACTTTGTAAACCCCAAACAGCTTGGTTGTGCTGTGGCAATTAATTCTTATACCGCAGCTTTTGCTTAGTCGCGTAATACGAGTAATAGTATAGTCGGCATTTGAAGGGTGTTTACTTTAGTTTTCAAGTGGCAATTAATTTAAAAAGTATGAGTAGGTTAGAGTCCCAGCTACTTTGTAACCCGCAAGTAGTTTGGTTGTGTTGTAGCATTTATTTATTATACCCCAACTTTGCTTGGTTGCATAAGAGAAGTAATAGTATCGACGGTTTCATTAAGATGTTTACCCTAATTTCTGCGTGCTAATTAATTTGAATAATGTATAGTATTGTGGCAATTAGTTAGCAAATAAATAGCAAAAAATATATAACGTAGTATCCGCCACTTGTTTAAAAAAATACCTAATGGTTGTGCTAGCTTGATATCAAGCTGGCACAACCATGGTATTTTTTTAAAACAAGTGTTAATAGTATCGGTATTGTGGCAATTAGGTAGCAAATTAATAGCAAAAAAATATAATGTAGTTTCCGTCACTTTCGTATAGAAATACCGTATGGTTGTGCTAGCTTGATATCAAGCTGGCACAACCATAAGGTAAAAAACCACTTTTTTTTAAATAAGTAGCAATAAAATCGGTATTGTGGCAATTAATTAGCAAATAAATAGCAATAAATTATAAAGTATGTTTGATTTGGTTGTGCTGATTTGGTTGTTCCAGCTTTATCCAGCTCATAATTTTTTTATATTAATAAAGCAGGTAAGGTAGAAAATATTTGCATACATCATCACTACCATGCAACAGCGTGCAGTGCATACGAATAACGAAACGGTGGAAGCAGTCGCGATACGAGGTATGCGCTATTACGCTCGTACGCAATGTAGTAGGTATTGCGCCCCTTGAGCGTGGGAAAATTTTGATGACCGTGGGAACCTAATTAGCATAATTAATTGCTCTAATTAAATTGATTGCTCTAATTAATATGCAAATGAGGCGCGAATTAAATTTATTGCTCTAATTAATATGCAAATGAGGCGCGAATTAAATTTTTGCTCTAATTAATATTCAAATGAGGCGCGAATTAAATTTATTGCTCTAATTAATATGCAAATGAGGCGTGAATTAAATTGATTGATCTAATTAATATGCAGGCGTGAATTTATTGCTCTAATTAAATGATCGAATTATTTGATCTAATTGCAGATAATAATTTATTGCTCTAATTAATATGTAGGGACGGCCATTTTGGAACTTTATCATTCGCAGTCTCCTCTCTCTCTCTCTCCTGTTAGAGGACGCATGAAAGAGCCCTCTCTCTCGCTCCTATTAGAGGACGCATTAAAGAGCTCTCTCTCTCTCTCTCTCTCTACTATCAGAGGACGCATTAAAGAGCTCTCTCTCTCTCTCCTATTAGAGGACGCATTAAAGAGCCCTCTCTCTTATTAGAGAATGCTTTCTCTCTCCAGCGCACACACACACCCTGTACTCTTTCTACTACCTTTTCTAGAAGAAATAATAATAAAGCCACATAGGAATTAAAAATTATTTTTATTAATATATACTGTTAAGGCTACATTTAATTTATAATAAAAATGTTGATAGAATGCTGGTGCTTGAGGGCTTCAGGACTGACCTCTGTTTTCTATTTGCGGTTCCAGGGGCTGTAACAACAATAACAATAGAACATTAAAAAGGGGTTTATTGTATAAACTTGATGTTTACTCGTACCTTATTTAATTCCACAAACAGGCAGTCATCATAACAGTTTGTTTTCCCCAAGTACATCAAACCTAGAGAAATCGTTTTAGCTTCAAGCTGCTGGTTAAGCTCGGTAACCCTTTGATCTGTTAACTTGTCGTTGATTCGCTTTGGTAGAAATGTAACATGCTTTTCAGCAACAATAATCACACTTTGACGCTTATCACGGCAAACGACTCTTTTGAATTGTAGTATCTCTGCAATTTCTTTTATTTTGTAATCACATAACTTCTTGATTGGCTTCTGGCTAACGGGAGATTTGTTCAATTGTTGTATTAGCAAATCCATTTTTTTCTATGTAAAAAATAGACAAAAACTTAACACTCACAAGAATAATAAATGATTATTTTAACATACCTAGTTCAAGCAAACAATAACAATATTACTATCACCGTAACCGATGTCAAGAACCAACTAAAACGGAAGGGGGTTTGACTGAGCTTTTATAAACTTCGAACCTGCGCGAATGAACATGATTTTAGATAAAATCTTAATTTATTACCATTCAGAACAAAAAGGGTATTGTTAAAAAAAAACCTGCACTGTCAATTAATTACTTGAGACCAGATAAAAATCTAAATTTATTACCCTCTGAACAATGGGCATCATTAAAAAAAGGTCGACACCTGTGCTGTCAATTGAGCAGCTGTTTTAGATAAAAAAGCTAATTTATTACCCTCAGAGCAAAGGGATATCATTAAAAAGGGTAGCGCCGTCAATCAGACAGTTGTTTTTAGATAAAATCTTAATTTATTACCCCCCTCGGAAAAAAGGGTGTCGTTAGCTTTTATATTTATTACCCTCAGAGCATCTTTATTTAGAAGGTATTTTTCACCTATTTTTCAATTATCTGTAAATTTAGACATTTTTTTTTATTAAAATATACCTATTTAAAGAAATGGTTTTTTCGATTTATCATACTTCTAAACAAAGGGTTGACAGTGTTAGAGCATTAAAAGTACAGAATAGGAAAACTAACAAGTATTTAATAAAGAATTTAAAAGTAAGGTATTAAAATTTAAAAAACGTTATATGTACAAATTACTTATGACTAAATTACGTTTCTCTAAAAGAAATGTAAAAAAGGTTACACACTACTGCGTAATTATATATAATATTGAAATAAATAAAGATTATTAAA
Organism: Agrypnus murinus; assembly: GCA_929113105.1. Lineage (NCBI taxonomy): Eukaryota > Metazoa > Arthropoda > Insecta > Coleoptera > Elateridae > Agrypnus > Agrypnus murinus. The sequence continues at coordinate 85,873,407 of OV816023.1, read as the reverse complement.
AATTTCACAGTTTTATTAAAATATAACCTGACAATATTGTTTCGACAGCTATAATATATAATATTGCTAGTACGAGTTCTATCATATTTACCATTCTTGTTATTATTTAATCTACCTGAGCTCGCTTGTTTATGACATCCGACTGATTTATGACCTAGTAAAAATACTTAATTAACAAAGTCTTGAACCAGGCGCATTCTTATCTATTTCGTAATATTACGCAATATCATGCAATACGTAAACGATGTTTTAATGACAACCAGAGGACGCTACGATTGTTTTTTAGAACGTATAAAAACAAAATCCTTAAAAGCAACCTCATAATAGGGCATAAACGTTTGAAGGTTTTTATTTAATTAGAGCAAATTCCATCGTATTTTAGTTATTTGAACACGATGTCGAACTAGAGAAATATTATAGAGAATGGATTTATCTATCGATATTTGTTTTAAAGCGAAGCCTAATCCTTCAATAATGTTTTTAAAATGATAAACACACACACCTTTAAAAAAGGGGCTGTATCGAATGCTAAAAAAAATGCAGGTAGATTCTTTTAAAATTTTAAATCATTATGACAACAGAACGAGTTATAACCCTGTTCAGAGAAAGAAAGCTTATCTTTTACTCAGATCTGAGTGTAATCATTACCGATACGACAGACGATGCTATGCTGACAAACAAGATCAAACAAGCATAAGAGGGCTCGCTTGTTTATGACATCCGACTGATTTATGACCTAGTAAAAATACTTAATTAACAAAGCCTTGAACAGTCGCATTCTTATCTATTTCGTAATATTGCGCAATATCATGCAATACGTAAACGATGTTTTAATGACAACCAGAGGGCGCTACGATTGTTTTTTAGAACGTATAAAACAAAATCCTGAACTTCCGGGCATCACTTGTCTACATCAGCTATCGTCGTTAATAACTCTTATTTACGGCTATTGTGTTTTGGTGTATGTGTGTGTATTTGTTAGTCTCGAATAAATCTATTTTTTTTAAATAAAGCTGTGAGTGTTTGACGAACCAAGACAGCCAACCAACAAAGGTAGGAATTTATTATTAATTGTTTTATTACGTATTACTGATTAAAGGCTTTATTAATCTGCATTGAAACTGATCTTTCTCTGACTTTGCTTTATTAATTTGCATTGAAACTGAACGTATTTGTTTATAATAATAATAATAATGTTAAATTTTGTAGTTTTGCAAGTCGGTTTCTTTAACTTTGTACAAACCAACTAATTAATTTATAATATTTAATAACCCGCATTGCGTTCGGGGGTTACGAAAATATACCTTCGTTTATTAGATTAGTTTATTCAAAATTATGTACAGAAAATTTCCAGTATCAACATACTTTGTAACGCATGTAATTTCTCAGTTTTAGCATTAGACGTAAAAGCTCAATTATATTCCCTGTACTTGTACTACTACTACCCGTAACAAAATGGCTCTTTATGAAGTTATTACTGAAAGTGTATCTACTGTTAAGAAGTTTAACACCCAAAAGCGTCGAGTTGTATTCAAAGTGAAACAGTCTTCAGATAGCCAAGACCTATTGGTCTTTTTCAAAACAGCTATCGAGCAAATAATTACACATGCCATGTCTAACGTTTCACCAACCGACCGTGTAGGAATTACTTTCGGAGTTCGATAGTTTTAAAGATAAACTCCCCGGCTACATGAGTTTTAGACTGGCTAGTGAGGTTACCTACAAAGATGTTTGGGGAATTCTAGAGAGCATCCTACAGAGTGACCCTGAAGCTCTCAGTACTGATAAGTTCCGTATGATTGTTTCATCCGTGACGCCGCCTGCAGGGCAAGGGCGTAACCGAAGCGGCATTTACAGTACCTTCGCCGAAGAGTGCAGTAGGCGTAGAGGTATTGTAACGATCAAGAATACCGACAATCTATGCCTACCCAGGGCTTTGATCGTAGGGAAGGCCCATGCTGATCAAAGCCCTGATTACAAGAAGACCAGGACTAACCAGGGAGTACAAAAGATAAAGGCCGAGAAATTAATGCGAGAGGCCTGTGTACTCGTCATTCCATCAGAGGGAGCAGGTGTCAACGAATTAAGATGCTTTCAAAGACATCTTAATGAATACAAGATCACTGTGTATGGGTATGGTACAAAGGGCCGTGATGTGATCTTCGAAGGAGCTACTGATACAGAGAAGAAGATCAATCTACTGTATCACGATGGGCATTATAATTTAATCACCTCATTGACCGCTGCCTTTGTATGCAGATACTTTTGCGAAAGCTGTCACGCCCCGTATGATCATAAAAGTCACCATAGGTGTGAAAAGTCTTGCATGGGCTGTGGCAGTTCACCACCTTGTACTAGACAAGCCCTACTCATCAGATGTCAGGATTGCAGAAGAGACTTTAGAAACCAAAACTGTTATGAGAATCATCAGACTAAAATGTGTCAGATTGTTAAAAAATGTGAGGAATGCTTTAGGATCATAAATCTAAAGCTGAGAAAAGAGCCTCATATTTGTGGAGAAATTTTCTTGTAAAACTTGCCAGGCTCACAAACCTGAAAACCATTTTTGTTTTGTAAAACCGGTCGGGGAAATGTCTGCTGTTAAACAGAACGAGACTCTTTTTGTATTTTTTGACCTGGAAACAATGCAGGAGAAACAGATCTCTGAAGGTGTCCGTATTCATGAGCCTAATTTATGTATTTTGCACCAGGTATGCCCTAGCTGTTATAATGAACAAAAATTGTATTGCTGTCAACGTTGTGGTATCAGAGAGCGGGTCATAAAGAAGGACTGCATTGAAGCGTTCCTGACCTATTTATTAGAAATCCGCAAGAAGTTTAGAAACGTCGTAGCTATAGCTCACAACGGACAGGCCTTTGATACCCAATTCATCCTGAACCACATCATTACAAAGACCTCGCTGAGGCCTGAGCTCATAATGAGAGGCAGCAAAATCCTTTTACTTCAATTAGATAATCTAAAGTTTATCGATTCTCTGAACTACTTCCCTATGGCCCTATCTGCACTCCCTAAAGCGTTTGGGTTACCAGCACCAAAAGGATACTTCCCGCATCTCTTTAATACCGAAACAAACGCTAACTACGTCGGCCCTCTGCCAAGCATAGAATATTACAGCCCCGGTACCATGAAACCGAGGGCTCGTGAAGAATTCCACAACTGGTACGAGGCGAACAAAAACATCGAGTTCGACATGCAGAGAGATCTAGTGACGTACTGTAGAACCGACGTGGATATTTTGAAGCGAGCATGTCTTCACTTTAGAAACCTGTTTGTTGAAGAGTGCGGTGTCGATCCTTTTACCGAAGCAATCACTATCGCTTCGGCTTGCAATCTAATGTTCAGGCGCAAATTCCTGCAACAAAACACCATAGGGATAATACCCAAGGGCGGTTACAGGAGAATCGATAATCAGTCCAAAATAGCTCTCCAGTGGTTGATAGGTGAGGAAGAGCAGAGAGGTGTTGTGATTCAACACGCCGGAAGACAGAAGGAAGCCGTTGTAGCCGGTTTAAAAGTTGACGGCCTATACGAAAAGCAGGTGTTCCAGTTTCACGGCTGCTACTTTCATGGTTGCCCTAGCTGCTTTGTAACCAGACGTGACGAGTCGCTTCATGGTGATCCCGCCGATACCATGGCCTTGCGTTACGAGAAGACTCTGGCATGCACGAATAGACTCAAAGCGCTTGGATACGAGGTTATAGAGCAGTGGGAATGCGCGTTCCGGAAGCAGTTAACACCTGAAAGGAAGCTGCAGCTAGATAATCAGCCTATGCTAGTTAATACACCTCTCAATTCTCGTGATGCTTTCTTCGGCGGTAGAACGGGCGCTACCAGGCTAAAGTACCGGGTAAAGCAGGGTGAGAAGATCCGATACGTAGATGTATGTAGTCTGTATCCATGGGTGTGTAAATATGGAAAGTTTCCCGTTGGACACCCTAAAGTTTACGTTGGAGACGAGTGCAGGCAACTCATTGAGGGTAAAGGAAGTATAGAAAACGTTGAAGGCGTCATTAAATGCACCATACTTCCACCCCAGCATCTGTACCACCCCGTTCTACCATTGAAAATACATAATAAATTACTATTTCCACTCTGTTACTCATGAGTTAAAGACTTAAATCAGGGAGAGTGTTCTCATTCGGAGACAGAAAGAACCATAAGCGGAACATGGGTTATTGATGAGGTCGTGAAGGCTGTGGAAAAGGGTTACAGGGTAGTAGAAGTACAAGAGATATGGCAGTACGTAGTCACCCGGTACCAGAAGACCTCTAAGTCGGAGGGTTTATTTGCCGGGTTCATCGACAAATTCCTGAAGATAAAACAAGAGGCTAGTGGTTGGCCTGGTTCCTGCAACACGGAGGAGGCCAAAAAGAAGTATATTGAGGAATACGCCGAAGTAGAGGGTGTTTCGATGGATGCTTCGAAGATTATCAAGAATCCGGGGCTTAGATCGCTGGCCAAGGTAATGCTAAATTCATTTTGGGGTAAGTTATACAATTACTTTGCGAATAGTCGCTTACTAACTATGTTTTTGTTACAGGAAAATTTGGTCAGCGCGAAAATCAAGCAAAGACCTCTATTATTCGGGAGCCAAAAGAATTCTTCGATCTACTTACCAACCCTAGCATCGAAGTTAACCATCTTCAGGAAATTAACCAGGAGGTGATTGCAGTCAACTGGCAACACAAGGATGAAGCGGCTGTACCCTTATCCACGGTAAATGTAGTGATTGCTGCATATGTCACTACTCAGGCAAGGCTTAAATTGTATTCTTACTTGGAGCAGCTGGGTTCGAGAGTGTTGTACTATGATACAGGTAATAATTATACGTTTCTTGTGTATTTTGATAACTACTACTTAATTTGTTTTTGATATATATATATATATATATATATATATATATATATATATATATATATATATATATATATATATATATATATATATATATATATATATATATATATATATATATATATATATATATATTTGTTTAACCGCTTATACATACCCGTTTCGCTATATTCTACCGACTTGTCGGACCATTTTCGACGCTCTCAGACCCGGGCTTGGGTCTGGCAACGTTCTCTTATGTTTTCGAGGCCTACATGATAAACTTTATCTAAAACTGCAATTAAAAAATATACAATTTGGGTTTGGAAAAGTAGGGTCTGTAAAAAGTTTTATACAATCGTAGTTCATCACAATGAACTATAGGGGGCGTCGCGCCTTTCTCAAGTGTATATCGTATATTTTTATACAAGACGCTATCAAACCCGCTATGTTCTACAGACTTCCTAAGCCCTGGATCTGGCAACATTGCCATGACGCATATGTTAAGCTTTGTTTTATAAACGTTTGGTTATAATAGCTCGCATTTAATATTTCATGGAGAAAAGTGACGTAAGAATTACATCAGCTCGTATGCAAGTTCTTTTCACATTTATAAATAATTCTCTGGCTTTGAAAGATTGAAGGTTTTAATATTTATTAATAATAATAATATACTTTATTTATAGCATATAACTAGATAAATTCCATACAATACATTATAATCTCTTAAATATTAATGTAATTTATTACATATTTTTTACACTGTTTCTTAAATAATGTTAAAGATGTACTGTTTTTTACATTAGCGAAGATTCTACGAATAGTAATTCATTTAAAATGTGCTCTGGATATATTCGGTTTTTTATTTTAAATATTATCATCGTATTACAAAATATATTTTGCTTAACACTTAACAAAGATGTAATTTGCAACATTCTTCTTATGCTAGTATACCTACTACATTTTAATATTATTCTTAACGCACAATTTTGTTTTTTTTTGAAGATTGTTAATTTCAGTATTATTTAGGAGGTAAAGTATACTAGCACAATAATTAAAATGGGGAAGTATTATTGTTTTATATAGTAATAATTTAGACCACTTGCTAAGATTTTGGCTTATTCTACCCATGAAATTTACTTTTTTTGCAACTTTACTCATAACATAGTTTGAATGACTAGAAAATTTTAAGTGACAATCTATTATTACGCCTAAGTAGTTCCACTCATAAACTTGTTCTATTTCTTGACTATTAATTTGTATTCCCACATGACTAGATGTATCAATTTCGTTAAACTTATTTTTTATTATCATGAATTTTGTTTTAGTTACATTTGAAGAAAGACTATTTTTACCTAACCAGTTATATACATTTACTAATTCATCATTGATGATATTTATTACTTTTTCAACATCATCTCCTATAAAATATATTAAAGTGTCGTTTGCAAATAATTGAATGTTACATTTTTTAATTACATTAACAATATCATTTATGTATAGTACAAATAAATCAGGGCCTAATACAGTTCCTTGTGGAACGCCAAAGGTGGGTAGCTGAAGATGTACTATTAAATATCTAGTTTTTTGAAATCTGTTTTTGAGATATTCACTAAACCATTTTATAACTATTGGGCCGAACCCATATCTTTTTAATTTCAATAATAATAGATCTCTATTAATAGTCTCAAAAGCACGTCTAAAGTCTAGAAAAACTACACCTATCACATTCTTCTTGTAAATAGCATTTTTCCATTTCAAAAGAACTGATTGTATTGCACTTTCACATGAATTATTTTTTCGAAACCCTGATTGAAAAGGTGTTAACAGTTTGTTCACTTCAATGTAGTCACGAAACTGGATATTTACGACGGTCTCTAATAATTTTTCATAAGTTGGCACCCTGTTGATCGGTCTGTATTCTTCACATTTGTTAGTGTTGGTTATTTTCTCAATGGGGATAATATGGGATGTCTTCAAGGTTTCTGGGAAGGATCCACTTTCTAGACTCATTTGAATTAGATGCAAAAATCTCTGTCCTGTTACATTGAAAGCTAATTTAAGAATCTTTACTGTAATACCATCGACACTACTATTCTTATTAGGTAAATTGTTTATAATTTTTTTAACTCCAAAAACTCTTTTGGTAAAAATTTTTCGAACTTGCATTGATGTAAATTAATGTGGCATAAATCAGTTTCAATTTGGGTTAAATTTGTTAATGTAATAATTTGTTGTATGCTGTTAATAAAGTAAATATTGAATTTTTCTGCAATTTGTTTTCATTTGCATGAAGTTTTCCACATTTCTGTTGAGTTGTTTTTCATATCATCTATTTTTCTTGATAATAATTTCTCTTGTGGTTCCTGATCAAACTAAAAATTCCATTTCTTTGTTGTCTATACCTATTCATATCACTTTCTTCTTGTGTAAAGATTGCTCTTTTATATAATCTGTCCCTTTCTTCAATTTCCAAGGCTATTTCTGGGATCCACCAACGCTTACAACTCCATTGACATTTAATGGTTTTTTTAACAGTTGGAGCATGCCTGTTTAGTGTGTCCATTATGGTTTTAACTAATGTTTCTGCTAGTTGATTGGTGTTTGTACAGTCCGGATTCCATGGTTGATCTATTAGATCTAATTGAAATTGCATTTCATTGAAGTTGCTCATGTCTCTGTGTTGTATTGTATATTCTTCATATTTTTCTTTCACTTTTGCATTTACAGTTATTATTGAGTGATACTACAAAGTATCCAAGGCAACGGTGATCATCACATTTATTGCTCCCTTGTTTTTTAGAATCTTTCCAGTAGAAAAAGTCTCCATCAGTTTGCTTGAGGACAGGATTGGAAAGAACTAGTAAATGTACGCATAAAATGCGGTTGTGATTGTAAAGCAACTTGATAGATACGTAAAAAACCGCGTTTTTTTCTTTGGCTGGTTTTACAATTAATTAAAGTTAGTACAGGGCTCTTAATGTTAATGTTCGTTACAATGAAAAGAACTTAACCTATAGAAATGACCTAATACCTAATCAACAGCCTTGGTAGTGTAATGTCTGGCGTGCCGGACTTTCACCCAAGCGGCCCGGGATCGACTCCCGGCGCTGGCAGATCTGGTTAAGGTTTTCTGCAGTTTTCCTTAGCTGTAACACAAATGTGGGATTTGCGCTGTTCCATCTATAAGTCGGCTGCAGCCGCACATTGGGCCTACATAATAATAATAATCGCCCCCTCCCTCCCGCACAAGCTTATAGCTTCTGGGGCCTTGGTTTAGGTTATGGGTTGTAGTAATTATTATTATTATATTATTATAATAAGAATAACGTGAGAATCGAATGAGATAATTGAAAACGGTTAAAATTAAGACAGCAGATTCTAAATTTTAGGGCTCGTTGCAAAATGTAAATAACTAAAAACTACAAAACCTAACCTAAGAGGAACGTATGAGGATTCTGTTGGACTTGTAGGTTGTTGGTTGGATAATAATCGTATATGCAACATAAAAGGAAAATAGTAAATGTATGTACTCAAATATGTCTAACAGGTAACAAAAAGTAATTGCGAACGTTCTATACATAAACGGCACAAAAAAAGATAAGAAGGATTTGTAATGGGCTGCATCCGAGTTTATCTGCTATGTATTCCCTGTGTTCCCGATCACACGAAGTAACGAATTTTTGGTACGACCGTTTATTGAAGTTCACAACAGCTGATTTATAATTATACGTTTTGCGACGCACTGCTGTGTGCGTTTCTTGTAGGGTTCTGAAACTTTTTCTGGAATAAATAGGTTTAGCTCAGGTTTAAATCGACAATCTATGCCAACGAAATGGCATAATTCTTGTTGTATTCTAAGGATTGGAAAGTTATGAATAGCTTCTCCTTTTGAAATTTGCGGCGTAACTCCATCACTGTTCACTGTGTGGTCGAGACAAGTTAGTTCTTTGGCATCAAAGATGGTTTTTTTAATTTGATAGTAAAGCGTAATGATATAGGCGTTGAAATACTTTCTTTAAATGCTGTAGATAGTCTGCTTTGATGGCAGAAAAATTTAGAACAGAAAAAAACTTTATACAACCGTGACTTCAGATAGATTATGACTTCAGCGATGGAACTGCTCCATGTACTAGTAGTGGTAGTAACCTAGTAACTAGGTAGTGGTGGTGCTGAGAGAGTATTGATTCTCTACTGAAATTATGCTAATTGACTTCTCGACATCTGCTTCATAAATAGGATCCTGGTATCTTGAATGGTATGCTTGCAAGAGTAAGTTTCTTGACAGATTGTTGCGTGTTCAATTAAAGTCGGCGGTCACCACATGTAATATCTTCTGTGTTTGTTTGTTTGAAAGACTGTTTGTGGTTAATGAATGCTTTATTCTTTTACTGTTAAGATGAGAGAATGAATGCTTGAACTATTTGGTTTCTGAATTATTTTCTGTTTGTTGAATTGTTTATATTCGTTGCATTGGATACTACACGCACACATACATATCACTGGATCACAGTACTCACTCATACATATCGTCGACGTTAATACATACTAGCGGAACTATTTTCTAGCAATTTTCCAGGAGCGCGGTTTAAATGCTTATAAAAACTTTGTTACAGATGGCATGATGAATTCTTTGAAATCGCAACTAGCAACATTGCTAGTTACAACATTTCAAAGAATTATGTTCATATGCATTAACGGCGACGATATGTACTATATACCAATAAATAACAACGTCGTAGACCATTCAGGGTAAAAATCGTGAGGTGTTCTTTATCAAAAATTAAAATGGGCGAACTAAGTTGAGCATCATTTGTGACTTTTTTGCTAAAACGCTGAAGGAAAACTTTCTCGTCTGTAATTTGTAAGATTACTTAATGGAACTTTTAATGGAAACAGGGCACTCAAAAGGTTCGGAGGGCAGTGTATGTTGCAACCCCCAATTGAATTTCATGAACATTGGTATGGGGTAGATGCAGTAGCAGCACTTCACTATAGCAACAAGAAACGGTCACCTCATAGAACAAAAGATAAACGGAATAAATTCTGTGGGACGTTCTTTAACAAAAATGAAACTGGGTGGACTAATATGATTTGCGCCTGGTATATTTAAAACAAGTGCAATATAACGAAATTGAGCAAGGTTTGAAAAAACTTCTTCTTTTCTTCGTTACCTTTCGACGTTTCAGTTAAAGGCACTTAACCACCATATAGTGTATACTGTTTTGTACCTTCAAATTCATTAAACAGAAAGTAGGATCGAACATTCGATAATTTTCTTGTAACTGTACAAACGCACAGTAAAAATAGAAACTGCTATTTTTTTAATCTAGGTTAAACTAATCAAATGTAGTGTATTTTGGTCAGCTAAACTTGAAAATGACTTTATGCTTGATTTGTTCATGTTTACGAGTAGATAATATCCTGAACCTTGTAAAATATCAATATTAAACCCAGATGGATTTTGTCGTTTTATTTTCAAAAACTGTTAGGTTTATAGACTGGTTTGGATGGAAGATTCGTATCCTCTGAATAGGTGGTAGTACATATAAAATGCAACAAAAAAGCTGAAAATCATTAGTGTCTATCTTTCATAATAACCGAAGAAATAATGGTTTTTGAAAGGTGGGTAGCAGGTCACTGGTCTAAGAATCACACTTGGAGCTGGATGTGCCTATCTGATACATTAACGCAGCTGCTGCTTGGTGATGTCGCAGTTTGTTTTGACTATAATTTCCAGCAGTTCCCAAAAGTTGACATTTTTAGCAAATTTTTGTCGATTTGCGTAAAAACAAAAAGAGTTTTTTGTTCGTATTGATGAATACTATCACACATGCAATTTATACGAAAGTTGAGTAAAACACCCTGTATGTAGCCCAACAATTTCTACCAATACATTTGACGGAGCAGCTTTAGAAGATAACTTATTGCGATCTTGTATTCGTCATCAAGTACTTAGCTAAGAAAAAAAATGTTGAGTTCGCAGTGCAACCTTAGCATCACTTCTGCAAAATTCATGAAGCGATGTTGTTGTTATTGTTGGTTGTAGTATTATGATAATTTTGCAGTAAAAAAATATCTTTAGGAGAATACCCTGTACTGGACAATTATTTTATAGAAACGTATAGGGCATTTCACCTTGTTTTGAAATCTTTCTTACTTCATTTGTACGTCATACTGCATGACGTTTTACCTTTATTTTCTTTCTGCATTTTATAGGGCATTATTTGACTTGTCACTATTCGACTTGGGTCAAGTATACCTGTTTTGTGAAGAATTAAATTTTGCATTCAATGGTGCATTCATTAAACATATCACTAGCACAGAATTCCGTATCTAGCGGTAGCGGGTACGCTACAGCTACCACAAGCACAAAATAACACTAATGTATGTTCTAATAACAACTGTCCTTGAACACAAAATTTTATCCAAATTGCATTTTTGACTTTTTTATTTTGAAGGTCTATAGCTTTATAATATTTTATTTTTGAACATGGATATGTTGTGCTTAATGGCCTATTTTGATCAAAGGCATTGACCCTCAGGAATTGACATCATCTGCTCGAGATATCCTACATGTAAAATGGGTGAAGTCCCATTTAATGTTAAATATCTAGCTACATTTTAAAGCAGGCGTGGAATTAAGTCGTGAACTTAGAATTCCAAAACAAAAACCACTCAAGAAAAAAAAGAATATCAATATAAAGAACGACGTAAGAGAGATCCAAAAACCCTGAAGTACCCTGTACGTTTTAGGTTCAGTAAAAAGATTGATTAGTACAGTGTATACCCCTAAAATGTATCTTGCCAATACGAGAAGTACCATATGACTAGCCCCAATAATAATGATAATATCGCCTCGTAGATTTTGCTGGAGATGCTGAGATAGAAAAAGACTGAACCAGGATCGCGTTCGATGCTCAACGAGATTTCCATAGCTATTTCATTATGAACATCAAATCACACAAAGTTATGCTCGAAGCTTCTCGTATAATATGTACCGATACAAATTATTTGTCTGTGTGACATATGATCGTTTTTCGATTACACAGAAACAAGACAACATGCACAAAGTTTTCTTAGCTTTTTGGTATGAAAGTTAAATAAAATCCTATTTTACCTAACTGGCCCCATTTTGATAAACCTAATAGTTTCTGAAAAAAACAGTAAAAATCATCTGGGGACATGGCTTACCCTCATCAGCTTCTCTGGTTCACCACTTTTGAGTAGTAACTTTTAAGGGGTTATTTAACATATCACAAAGAAGGCCTATCAAAAATCCAAGGATCTACCTCAATTCCCCTCTATTTTTACTAATTTGACTGAACTGTTACCGTGGCATTAAAATATACATATCTTAGAAACTGTACATTTGTGCTAAAAACATAACAGTAAAATGTTCAGGAGGTCAAAAGATTTGGTTATAACATTTATTTTTTCAAAACACATATACATGACGTGTCTTCGAAACTTTTAATTGTATTCTTGTAAACAAAAATAATCATGTTAAAATAAATGATTTAAAAACAAATTATTAAAAAACAATTATTTGCATAAACCTTATGTATTTTAGAACAAAAGAGGCTCAATGCTATTTTCTCACGTTAATAATAATTTTCAGAATTACATCGTTTTACGGAAAACGTTAATTTTTCTGCGTTTAAGGTTATTTATGGAATTTACGAACAAATCATCAAAAATAAAGATCACTTATGTGCTTAGCATCCCGAAATCATTACGTCAATCGTAATCTTATCTCTGATACATTCGGCAACGTTGCTGGGTTCGGTAGGGGAGGTAGGCTTGCTTAAAATTATACAAATGGGTCTGTAAACACTGTAATATGTATCGGGTTCAAGAACGACTGTCAAATATCACCAATATTTTTTTTCATATATTTTTACCCCTCGAGGATCTTAAATATTGCTTATCAGAAATAGATCAATATTATGTAAAATATACACATTTTAAAAATTAAAAAATGCGGGTCTACTAACGACCCTATCATATAGCGGGTCCGACACCGTCGATTAAACCAATATATATATATATATATATATATATATATATATATATATATATATATATATATATATATATATATATATATATATATATATATATATATATATATATATATATATATATATATATATATATATATATATATATATATATATATATATATATATATATATATATATATATATATTTGTTTAACCGCTTATACATACCCGTTTCGCTATATTCTACCGACTTGTCGGACCATTTTCGACGCTCTCAGACCCGGGCTTGGGTCTGGCAACGTTCTTTTATGTTTTCGAGGTCTACATGATAAACTTTATCTAAAACTGCAATAAAAAAATATACAATTTGGGTTTGGAAAAGTAGGGTCTGTAAAAAGTTTTATACAATCGTAGTTCATCACAATGAACTATAGGGGGCGTCGCGCCTTTCTCAAGTGTATATCGTATATTTTTATACAAGACGCTATCAAACCCGCTATGTTCTACAGACTTCCTAAGCCCTGGATCTGGCAACATTGCCATGACGCATATGTTAAGCTTTGTTTTATAAACGTTTGGTTATAATAGCTCGCATTTAATATATCATGGAGAAAAGTGACGTAAGAATTACATCAGCTCGTATGCAAGTTCTTTTCACATTTATAAATAATTCTCTGGCTTTGAAAGATTGAAGGTTTTAATATTTATTAATAATAATAATATACTTTATTTATAGCATATAACTAGATAAATTCCATACAATACATTATAATTTCTTAAATATTAATGTAATTTATTACACATTTTTTACACTGTTTCTTAAATAATGTTAAAGATGTACTGTTTTTTACATTAGCGAAGATTCTACGAATAGTAATTCATTTAAAATGTGCTCTGGATATATTCGGTTTTTTATTTTAAATATTATTATCATCGTATTACAAAATATATTTTGCTTAACACTTAACAAAGATGTAATTTGCAACATTCTTCTTATGCTAGTATACCTACTACATTTTAATATTACTCTTAACGCACAATTTTGTTTTTTTTTAAGATTGTTAATTTCAGTATTATTTAGGAGGTAAAGTATACTAGCACAATAATTAAAATGGGGAAGTATTATTGTTTTATATAGTAATAATTTAGACCACTTGCTAAGATTTTGGCTTATTCTACCCATGAAATTTACTTTTTTTGCAACTTTACTCATAACATAGTTTGAATGACTAGAAAATGTTAAGTGACAATCTATTATTACGCCTAAGTAGTTCCACTCATAAACTTGTTCTATTTTTTGACTATTAATTTGTATTCCCACATGACTAGATGTATCAATTTCGTTAAACTTATTTTTTATTATCATGAATTTTGTTTTAGTTACATTTGAAAAAAGACTATTTTTACCTAACCAGTTATATACATTTACTAATTCATCATTGATGATATTTATTACTTTTTCAACATCATCTCCTATAAAATATATTAATGTGTCGTTTGCAAATAATTGAATGTTATATTTTTTAATTACATTAACAATATCATTTATGTATAGTACAAATAAATCAGAGCCTAATACAGTTCCTTGTGGAACGCCAAAGGTAGGTAGCTGAAGATGTACTATTAAATATCTAGTTTTTTGAAATCTGTTTTTGAGATATTCACTAAACCATTTTATAACTATTGGGCAGAACCCATATCTTTTTAATTTCAATAATAATAGATCTCTATTAATAGTCTCAAAAGCACGTCTAAAGTCTAGAAAAACTACACCTATCACATTCTTCTTGTAAATAGCATTTTTCCATTTCAAAAGAACTGATTGTTTTGCACTTTCACATGAATTATTTTTATCGAAACCCTGATTGAAAAGGTGTTAACAGTTTGTTCACTTCAATGTAGTCACGAAACTGGATATTTACGACGGTCTCTAATAATTTTTCATAAGTTGGCACCCTGTTGATCGGTCTGTATTCTTCACATTTGTTAGTGTTGGTTATTTTCTCAATGGGGATAATATGGGATGTCTTCAAGGTTTCTGGGAAGGATCCACTTTCTAGGCTCATTTGAATTAGATGCAAAAATCTCTGTCCTATTACATTGAAAGCTAATTTAAGAATCTTTACTGTAATACCATCGACACTACTATTCTTATTAGGTAAATTGTTTATAATTTTTTTAACTCCAAAAACTCTTTTGGTAAAAATTTTTCGAACTTGCATTGATGTACATTAATGTGGCATAAATCAGTTTCAATTTGGGTTAAATTTGTTAATGTAATAATTTGTTGTATGCTGTTAATAAAGTAAATATTGAATTTTTCTGCAATTTGTTTTCATTTGCATGAAGTTTTCCACATTTCTGTTGAGTTGTTTTTCATATCATCTATTTTTCTTGATAATAATTTCTCTTGTGGTTCCTGATCAAACTAAAAATTCCATTTCTTTGTTGTCTATACCTATTCATATCACTTTCTTCTTTTGTAAAGATTGCTCTTTTATATAATCTGTCCCTTTCTTCAATTTCCAAGGCTATTTCTGGGATCCACCAACGCTTACAACTCCATTGACATTTAATGGTTTTTTTAACAGTTGGAGCATGCCTGTTTAGTGTGTCCATTATGGTTTTAACTAATGTTTCTGCTAGTTGATTGGTGTTTGTACAGTCCGGATTCCATGGTTGATCCATTAGATCTAATTGAAATTGCATTTCATTGAAGTTGCTCATGTCTCTGTGTTGTATTGTATATTCTTCATATTTTTCTTTCACTTTTGCATTTACAGTTATTATTGAGTGATACTACAAAGTATCCAAGGCAACGGTGATCATCACATTTATTGCTCCCTTGTTTTTTAGAATCTTTCCAGCAGAAAAAGTCTCCATCAGTTTGCTTGAGGACAGGATTGGAAAGAACTAGTAAATGTACGCATAAGATGCGGTTGTGATTGTAAAGCAACTTGATAGATACGTAAAAAACCGCGTTTTTTTCTTTGGCTGGTTTTACAATTGATTAAAGTTAGTACAGGGCTCTTAATGTTAATATTCGTTACAATGATAAGAACTTAACCTATAGAAATGACCTAATACCTAATTAACAGCCTTGGTAGTGTAATGCCTGGCGTGCCGGACTTTCACCCAAGCGGCCCGGGATCGACTCCCGGCGCTGGCAGATCTGGTTAAGGTTTTCTGCAGTTTTCCTTAGCTGTAACACAAATGTGGGATTTGCGCTGTTCCATCTATAAGTCGGCTGCAGCCGCACATTGGGCCTACATAATAATAATAATCGCCCCCTCCCTCCCGCACAAGCTTATAGCTTCTGGGGCCTTGGTTTAGGTTATGGGTTGTAGTAATTATTATTATTATATTATTATAATAAGAATAACGTGAGAATCGAATGAGATAATTGAAAACGGTTAAAATTAAGACAGCAGATTCTAAATTTTAGGGCTCGTTGCAAAATGTAAATAACTAAAAACTACAAAACCTAACCTAAGAGGAACGTATGAGGATTCTGTTGGACTTGTAGGTTGTTGGTTGGATAATAATCGTATATGCAACATAAAAGGAAAATAGTAAATGTATGTACACAAATATGTCTAACAGGTAACAAAAAGTAATTGCGAACGTTCTATACATAAACGGCACAAAAAAAGATAAGAAGGATTTGTAATGGGCTGCATCCGAGTTTATCTGCTATGTATTCCCTGTGTTCCCGATCACACGAAGTAACAAATTTTTGGTACGACCGTTTATTGAAGTTCACAACAACTGATGTATAATTATACGTTTTGCGACGCACTGCTGTGTGCGTTTCTTGTAGGGTTCTGAAACTTTTTCTGGAATAAATAGGTTTAGCGCAGGTTTAAATCGACAATCTATGCCAACGAAATGGCATAATTCTTGTTGCATTCTAAGGATTGGAAAGTTATGAATAGCTTCTCCTTTTGAAATTTGCGGCGTAACTCCATCACTGTTCACTGTGTGGTCGAGACAAGTTAGTTCTTTGGCTTCAAAGATGGTTTTTTTAATTTGATAGTAAACCGTAATGATATAGGCGTTGAAATACTTTCTTTAAATGCTGTAGATAGTCTGCTTTGATGGCAGAAAAATTTAGAACAGAAAAAAACTTTATACAACCGTGACTTCAGATAGATTATGACTTCAGCGATGGAACTGCTCCATGTACTAGTAGTGGTAGTAACCTAGCAACTAGGTAGTGGTGATGCTGAGAGAGTATTGATTCTCTACTGAAATTATTCTAATTGACTTCTCGACATCTGCTTCATAAATAGGATCCTGGTATCTTGAATGGTATGCTTGCAAGAGTAAGTTTCTTGACAGATTGTTGCGTGTTCAATTAAAGTCGGCGGTCACCACATGTAATATCTTCTGTGTTTGTTTGTTTGAAAGACTGTTTGTGGTTAATGAATGCTTTATTCTTTTACTGTTAAGATGAGAGAATGAATGCTTGAACTATTTGGTTTCTGAATTATTTTCTGTTTGTTGAATTGTTTATATTCGTTGCATTGGATACTACACGCACACATACATATCACTGGATCACAGTACTCACTCATACATATCGTCGACGTTAATACATACTAGCGGAACTATTTTCTAGCAATTTTCCAGGAGCGCGGTTTAAATGCTTATAAAAACTTTGTTACAGATGGCATGATGAATTCTTTGAAATCGCAACTAGCAACATTGCTAGTTACAACATTTCAAAAAATTATGT
Source organism: Agrypnus murinus (assembly GCA_929113105.1). Lineage (NCBI taxonomy): Eukaryota > Metazoa > Arthropoda > Insecta > Coleoptera > Elateridae > Agrypnus > Agrypnus murinus. The sequence goes on along the minus strand of OV816023.1, from coordinate 85,855,808 downwards.
TCATATGCATTAACGGCGACGATATGTACTATATACTACCAATAAATAACAACGTCGTAAACCATTCAGGGTAAAAATCGTGAGGTGTTCTTTATCAAAAATTAAAATGGGAGAACTAAGTTGAGCATCATTTGTGACTTTTTTGCTAAAACGCTGAAGGAAGACTTTCTCGTCTGTAATTTGTAAGATTCCTTAATGGAACTTTTAATGGAAACAGGGCACTCAAAAGGTTCGGAGGGGCAGTGTATGTTGCAACACCCAATTGAATTTCATGAACATTGGTATGGGGTAGATGCAGTAGCAGCACTTCACTATAGCAACAAGAAACGGCCACCTCATAGAACAAAAGATAAACGGAATAAATTCTGTGGGACGTTCTTTAACAAAAATGAAACTGGGTGGACTAATATGATTTGCGCCTGGTATATTTAAAACAAGTGCAATATAACGAAATTGAGCAAGGTTTGAAAAAACTTCTTCTTTTCTTCGTTACCTTTCGACGTTTCTGTTAAAGGCACTTAACCACCATATAGTGTATACTGTTTTGTACCTTCAAATTCATTAAACAGAAAGTAGGATCGAACATTCGATAATTTTCTTGTAACTGTACAAACGCACAGTAAAAATAGAAACTGCTATTTTTTTAATCTAGGTTAAACTAATCAAATGTAGTGTATTTTGGTCAGCTAAACTTGAAAATGACTTTATGCTTGATTTGTTCATGTTTACGAGTAGATAATATCCTGAACCTTGTAAAATATCAATATTAAACCACGCCCCCAGATGGATTTTGTCGTTTTATTTTCAAAAACTGTTAGGTTTATGGACTGGTTTGGATGGAAGATTCATATCCTCTGAATAGGTGGTAGTACATATAAAATGCAACAAAAAAGCTGAAAATCATTAGTGTCTATCTTTCATAATAACCGAAGAAATAATGGTTTTTGAAAAGTGGGTAGCAGGTCACTGGTCTAAGAATCACACTTGGAGCTGGATGTGCCTATCTGATACATTAACGCAGCTGCTGCTAGGTGATGTCGCAGTTTGTTTTGACTATAATTTCCAGCAGTTCCCAAAAGTTGACATTTTTAGCAAATTTTTGTCGATTTGCTTAAAAACAAAAAGAGTTTTTTGTTCCTATTGATGAATACTATCACACATGCAATTTATACGAAAGTTGAGTAAAACACCCTGTATGTAGCCCAACAATTTCTACCAATACATTTGACGGAGCAGCTTTAGAAGATAACTTATTGCGATCTTGTATTCGTCATCAAGTACTTAGCTAAGAAAAAAAATGTTGAGTTCGCAGTGCAACCTTAGCATCACTTCTGCAAAATTCATGAAGCGATGTTGTTGTTATTGTTGGTTGTAGTATTATGATAATTTTGCAGTAAAAAGAATATCTTTAGGAGAATACCCTGTACTGGACAATTATTTTATAGAAACGTATAGGGCATTTTACCTTGTTTTGAAATCTTTCTTACTTCATTTGTACGTCATACTGCATGACGTTTTACCTTTATTTTCTTTCTGCATTTTATAGGGCATTATTTGACTTGTCACTATTCGACTTGGGTCAAGTATACCTGTTTTGTGAAGAATTAAATTTTGCATTCAATGGTGCATTCATTAAACATATCACTAGCACAGAATTCCGTATCTAGCGGTAGCGGGTACGCTACAGCTACCACAAGCACAAAATAACACTAATGTATGTTCTAGTAACAACTGTCCTTGAACACAAAATTTTATCCAAATTGCATTTTTGACTTTTTTATTTTGAAGGTCTATAGCTTTATAACATTTTATTTTTGAACATGGATATGTTGTACTTAATGGCCTATTTTGATCAAAGGCATTGACCCTCAGGAATTGACATCATCTGCTCGAGATATCCTACATGTAAAATGGGTGAAGTCCCATTTAATGTTAAATATCTAGCTACATTTTAAAGCAGGTGTGGAATTAAGTCGTGAACTTAGAATTCCAAAACAAAAACCACTCAAGAAAAAAAAGAATATCAATATAAAGAACGAAGTAAGAGAGATCCAAAAACCCTGAAGTACCCTGTACGTTTTAGGTTCAGTAAAAAGATTGATTAGTACAGTGTATACCCCTAAAATGTATCTTGCCAATACTAGAAGTACCATATGACTAGCCCCAATAATAATGATAATATCGCCTCGTAGATTTTGCTGGAGATGCTGAGATAGAAAAAGACTGAACCAGGATCGCGTTCGATGCTCAACGAGATTTCCATAGCTATTTCATTATGAACATCAAATCACACAAAGTTATGCTCGAAGCTTCTCGTATAATATGTACCGATACAAATTATTTGTCTGTGTGACATATGATCGTTTTTCGATTACACAGAAACAAGACAACATGCACAAAGTTTTCTTAGCTTTTTGGTATGAAAGTTAAATAAAATCCTATTTTACCTAACTGGCTCCATTTTGATAAACCTAATAGTTTCTGAAAAAAACAGTAAAAATCATCTGGGGACATGGCTTACCCTCATCAGCTTCTCTGGTTCACCACTTTTGAGTAGTAACTTTTAAGGGGTTATTTAACATATCACAAAGAAGGCCTATCAAAAATCCAAGGATCTACCTCAATTCCCCTCTACTTTTACTAATTTGACTGAACTGTTACCGTGGCATTAAAATATACATATCTTAGAAACTGTTCATTTGTGCTAAAAACATAACAGTAAAATGTTCAGGAGGTCAAAAGATTTGGTTATAACATTTATTTTTTCAAAACACATATACATGACGTGTCTTCGAAACTTTTAATTGTATTCTTGTAAACAAAAATAATCATGTTAAAATTAATGATTTAAAAACAAATTATTAAAAAACAATTATTTGCATAAACCTTATGTATTTTAGAACAAAAGAGGCTCAATGCTATTTTCTCACGTTAATAATAATTTTCAGAATTACATCGTTTTACGGAAAACGTTAATTTTTCTGCGTTTAAGGTTATTTATGGAATTTACGAACAAATCATCAAAAATAAAGATCACTTATGTGCTTAGCATCCCGAAATCATTACGTCAATCGTAATCTTATCTCTGATACATTCGGCAACGTTGCTGGGTTCGGTAGGGTAGGTAGGCTTGCTTAAAATTATACAAATGGGTCTGTAAACACTGTAATATGTATCGGGTTCAAGAACGACTGTCAAATATCACCAATATTTTTTTTCATATATTTTTACCCCTCGAGGATCTTAAATATTGCTTATCAGAAATAGATCAATATTATGTAAAATATACACATTTTAAAAATAAAAAAATGCGGGTCTACTAACGACCCTATCATATAGCGGGTCCGACAACGTCGATTAAACCAATATATATATATATATATATATATATATATATATATATATATATATATATATATATATATATATATATATATATATATATATATATATATATATATATATATATATATATATATATATATATATATATATATATATATATATATATATATATATATATATATATATATATATATATATATATATATATATATATATATATATATATATATATATATATATATATATATATCTATAAAGGCCTACCATGCGTCCGGACCAAAAGCGTAGCGCCCAGCGTCCTGCGTATATAAGTGTATATAAATGATGGTATCAGTCAGAGTCTTTTGCAAGCTATAGGTTTATTCAGCGTCTGTTTATTTTATGCAACCTATAGGTTTATACAGCGTCCATTTATTTTTTCAGTATTGGCCAGCCTGCTTGAATTCCTTTTGCCTGTCTGCGGTGTCGAGTTACTCTCAGCATTTCTGAGTAAAGATTGCGTCATCTCAACTGGCAAAAATAATTCTATTTTATTAACGCTATTTAATAAATACTTTTAGTTTCGTTTCTGTATGTATATGAATTTTATTTAAAAGACTTTCAGATTTAAAATACTATATGCATAAAAACATCATAAAACTCGGATATGATATAGCTCTCTGCGTTGTCAAAGTACTATGTGTATTTCTCAGTAAGTATTGCGTCATTAAAAGTGACAAAAATAATTATGTTTTATTACAGCTACTTAATAAATCTTTTACTTCCATTCATTGGTGTCTGAATTTTATTTAAAATGTTTTAAATAAGTTTTAAGGTACCATAAACATAAAAATGTCGTAAAATTAGAAATTTTATTGGATTTGTATAAGATTTTGTACAAAGGGGTTTCTAAGGTCGCTGATATCGAATTCGACGGTAAGATTTACAATATGACGATTATACTTGAGATATGGCACAGTTATAGGAATTAGGATTCTTGTAAAGAAAAAATTAAACAATGTTATGTCAACCCCCGTACCCCCTTTTAAGGGTTGTAAATCTTTTTTAGATAACTTAGAAACTCGAAATTTGGTGTAATTATAGGATTTAAGATTCTTGTAATGAAGAATATTTAAAAAATCTTATTATGTCAACCTCTGCATCCCGTTCGGGGGTTGTAAGACTTCTAGATAAAATAAAAACTTGAAATTTGGTTTAGTTATAGGGTTTAGGGTTCTCGTAAAGAATAGTATAGAAAAATATTATTATGTTAACCCTCCGCAACCCCTTTAGGTTTTGTAAAGCTTCTAGATGACACAGACACTTGAACTTTGGTACAGTTATAGTTTAAGATTATTGTAAAGAAATATATAAAAAAATGTTGTTATATCATCCCCCGCACCCTCTTATGGGATCGTAAAACTTGCAGATCACACAGGAACTTGAAATTTGATATAGTTATAGGGTTTAAGAATGTCGTAAAGAAAAATATAATTTTTTATATTAAGTCAACCCCAGCACTTTATTTGGGGGTTGAAAAAATTCTGAATGACATACAAACTTTAAATTTGACATAGTTATAGAGTTTAGAATTCTTGTCAAAAGAAAAATAAACAATGGTAAAATTTCTACCTCCCACCCAAATTAGGGGTTGTAAAACTTCTATATGATATACAAACTTGAAATTTGGTATAGTTATACTATTTAAAATTTTCCTAAAGAGAAAAATCAAAAATATTAAAATATTAACCCTCCCACCCCTTTTGAGTTATAAAACTTTTAGGTGACGTACAAACTTGAGATTTTTGACATGAGAGTTTCGAATTCTTGTCAAAAGAAAAATAAACAATGGTAAAATTTCCAACCCCCACCCATATAGGGGGCTGTAAAACTTCTATATGACATACAAACTTGAAATTTGGTATAGTTATAGTATTTAAAATTTTCCTAAAGAGAAAAATCAAAAATATTAAATGGTAAAATTTCCAACCCCCACCCACATTGAGGGCTGTAAAACTTCTATATGACATACAAACTTGAAATTTGGTATAGTTATAGGGTTTAGAATTCTCGCAAAGATGAAAACAAGAAAATGTTAAAATGTCAGACCCCGGCCACCTTGGGGGTTGTAAATCTTCTAGATGACGTACAAACTTGAAATTTTATATAGTTATAGTAGGCCAGTAACCGGGTAATTTATTTCTGCAATCTTCTACAGAGTTGATTTTCTTGTTGGAAAGTGTTCGGAGGTGTTCCATGAATGTAACGGTTGGGAATGAAGTTGTCGGGACGGGGGCGGTTTAGCGCTAGCCGCATTCTTGGAAAACACGTTTTATCAAATATCTCGTGAACCGTGCATCGTACGACAAAAATAGTACAGATCATTTCTTTGAATTTCTGTTTAATGATGAAATATAATATAAATACAAAGATTAGTTAAAGTTTCACAAGTTTTATTAATATCTTAACCTGACAATATTGTTTCGACACTATGTGTCATTATCAAAGGTAGATAAGATTGATAAACAAACACGTTGCCAAGGATAAATACATACAGAAAATAGGTAACTAGATACAATATATAACAAAAATTAAATATCTAACACTTCTAATAAAGGAGAATTACTAAGCTCAGTTTGTTCATTCATTAAAGGTACTGTGCGTTTATGTCTGTATATTTCAAAAGCTTCTAAAATGTCTAATTTGTGTTTGTTGTTGCAAAAATGTAAGAATTTAATGTTGTTTTGAGGTGTCATTGGGTGGTTCTGTTCCAAAATGTGTTTGGCATAATTCGATTTTTCTGGATGTTTAAGTCTATAAGAGCGTACGTGTTCTTTGTATCTTATGTCGAAATTTCTAAGTGTTTGTCCAATATAAACCGAGTTACAAAAAGAACAATTCACACGGTAAATGCCGGATTTCATGATATCTTGTGTTTTGTCTTTAGCATTGAATAAAAATGAAAAGGTGTTGGTGTTAGTTTTATAGGTTATTTTGTAACTGGTGTTTTTTCTTAGTATAGTTGCAATTTGTTCTGATATCTTGCCAAAGTATAGTATTGATATGTAGTTTGTGTCTTGTATTTGAGTGTCAATTGGAAATATTCTTTTGATAGCTAACCTATAATCTTTTTGTTGAATTAAAGTGTCAATCATGTTATGGTTATAATGGTTTGCATATGCTAATTGTTTGATGATTGAAATTTCTTTATCAAAATGTGATCGTTTCATTGGAGTAGTTAAAGCTCAGTGTACTAAAGATCTATAAGCCGCTAGTTTATGCATTTTATGATGACATGAATCGTTAGGTATAGTGACGTCTGTGCTTGTGGGTTTTCTGTATATGGAAAAATCAAATTCATTGTTTGTATTAATTGTAATAGTTAAATCCAAAAAATTAATAGCTCTATTTTGTTCTGTTTCTAGTGTAAACGTGATGTTTGTGTGAAGACTGTTAATAAGAATTAAAAACTCATTGATAACCTCAAAAGAACTGTCAAAACAAACTAAAATGTCATCAACGTAACGAAACCAAAAAATAATGTGTTTAGAAAGATCTAATTCAAATATTCGATCTTCCAAATTATCCATAAATATGTTAGCTAATAGAGGACTTAGAGAATTACCCATAGGTAAACCATCTTTCTGTAAATAAATTATACTATTAAAAGTGAAATAATTTTGACTGATACAAAGATCAAATAATTGAATTAACTCTAATCTTTTTTACTAATTCTACATTATATTAACTAGGAAATTATCTAACAAAGGAATACAGTCTTGTGGTGGAATCTTTGAAAACATGTTACAAATGTCAAAGCTTACAAGTTTTGAATGTGCTGGAAGATGTATGTTCTGTAGTTTTCTACTAATTCTAATGAATTTTTGACAGAGTATTTCGATTTGTATCCTATGATGTTAATAATATGGTTGAGTTTCTTGGACAAGGTGTGATTAGGTGCGTTGATATATGATACTACTGGTCGTATAGGCATGTTGTGTTTATGTGTCTTAATCAGTCCATATAGTTTTGGTACTTGTGGGTTTTTATGTATGATTTGTTGTTTTTCTAATTCGTTAAAGCAGATATTGCAGTTTGCTAAAGCTTGTTTTATTTCTTTTTGGAATTTTGTGGTAGGATCTTTGTTTAAAACATCTAAATTTTCTTTATTAATAAAATCATTAACCTTTTGTGTGTAAACATCTTTCGAAAGGATTACCAAAGTGTTACTCTTAAAAAACTTTAACTAATCTTTGTATTTATATTATATTTCATGATTATGGAGTTCCACAAAGTAAGGCTGGAGACAGTAAACGTTCTGTTTAATGCTTTATATAAATGGAAGTATGTCTGATTAACGTTCAAGTGTACGCAAAAAATGTGTGTGTCTTTTTCTTAAATAATATAATAATGTAATTAATACTCCAGGAATGTTAAAACTTGCTTACTCTATTTGTTTTGGAAAACGATGTTTGTTAATTAAATTATGTCACATTTTTTACGTGAAAAATTAATTTTAGAGAAACTGTTTGTTCAAGTTACATTAGACATACAACTTTCCTAACAGTTTGGAAAAAAAATTCAAATACTATGAGACTTAAGCTGTATTTTTTGGTTAACTTTGAATGTACAGTTTTTCTAAAATTTATTTTTCACATAAAAAATGTCAAATAATTTAATTAATAAACATCTTTTTTCAAAACATGTTAGGTAAGCAAGTTTTAACATTCCTAGACTATTCATTTAAAACCAAAGTTATCACATTATTAGATTATTTATGAAAAAATGGCGATTATTGATCATGCGGTTAAGAGCGCTCTCTACGCGGCGTATCAGCAAATTACCTATCACATCGTTAAAAATTGAGATAGAAAGATGCGATTTTTAACAAAATGTTTTAAAAAATTTTCTTTATGTGGCAAAATATCTAAAGAAAATTTTTATTAAATTTTTGATTTTTATTTTGCTTATTTTTAAATATTTTTGACTTTATGACATTTTGCCACATGAAGGTATTCATTTTATAATTTTCGAGCGGAAAATTTTGATCAGAAACCTTTTAACAATTAAATAATAAGTAATTCCCATAAATTTCTTAAGCGCTCAATAAAGTGGCGCCATCCTGTTATATTTCTAAACTAAACTCGGGTTAATTTTATGTGGCAACACTGGACATGAAGATTTGGCGTTGGCAGCTTAAGCGATAATTTAAATGTGGTTAGTTGCAGGATCACCTTTCATTAGTTAATTCATAACAGTTATATAAATGTAATATCAAACAATAACTGCAGTTTAAAGATTTTATTTAAAAACACCTAAGTATTTTGTTCCTGCTTTTACTTGCAATCATAATCTTTTTTAATTTAGACGCAAAGAACTCCTTTTTAGCCATAATTTTACGATCTCGGTACTTGAGCATAATATACGAATTAACTACTATTAACAGCAAATGAAAACATTTATTAAACGTAAAGCGAGAGTAAATTAATAGGGTCGAATAAAAGTATTTAGTCTCGTCTCCACGAAATATATTTAAAACAATAAATTTTAGAGTTGACTGCAGTTTCATTCCCAAAACATTTTAAAACCAAAATATTTATTAGGAACAAGAAACATTTTTTGAACAGTCTATGTTTTGTTATTAGCAAGTTGTAGAAGACTTGCACTTCTCATGAATTTTCTTTAATTATAAAAATCATGAGAAAAAACTTTAAAAAGAGAAAGAAATACAAGATATCAGATTATTCTATTTCCTGATCATGTAGTAGTTTTAATTTTCTTTATATATTTAAACATGGATTGTTTAAAAAAATGTTTCTTCTTCCTAATAATACATATTTTTGCAGTCAACTTTAAAATTTATTATGTTTTAAATTATTTCGCGGAGAAGTTAAAAGCTTTTATTCAACCCTATTTATTAACATTCAACTCCATTAAAAGAAAACGATGGACACTTTCGAAGATTTAATAAAGCGATAAATTATAAGCCACTACCCACAAGGTGCAATGAGTATTAGTTTATTTAAAAACTATAATTTTTCTACTCCTGGTGCCCATCGTATAAGCAATTTACCTATAACATGGTTATAAATTGAGATAGAAACATGCGGTTTTCAACAAAATCTTTTAAAAAATGTTGTCTATGTGGCAGAATATCTAATACTTTTCTAAAATAAATTCTCGATTTTTATTTTCGATATTTTTAAGTATTTTTGACCAAAACATTTTACTGCAAGGAGGTATTATTTTACAAGTTTTAAATCTAAAAACTTGTCCATAAAACGATTAGCAATTAGTAGTTATTTATGTATTAAGGGCATAAAGAAGCTTTTATGGCCAGAAGCGTTATTTCTAGCCCGAGGCGTTAAGGTAAGTACCATGTCATACGATTGGTCGGTTTGAGACGATTTGACTCAAACTGACCAATCGTATGACATCCGCTGCTGTGAGTACTTACCTTTAGCCGAGGGCTAGGAAAAGGCTGTAGGGTCATAAAAGCAAGTTATGCCCGCTATACCTACTCTGTTTTATGCACAGATTAGGTTTTTATCTCAAATCTATTGTTGTGTAAAAAATATAATTAAATCAGTACGTAGGTACATCAAACCGCTGTGCGTATACTTATGTGCTTATACGAAGTACGTTACTATAGTTACTATTCCAAAATTTTTAATTTCAGTTTATTTTCATTGGTGATAAGTTTACAAATTATATTAAGAACCAATCAAGTTCTACAACAAACAGCTCTGACATTTAATTGACGTTTCTTTATTGACCGTCGGACCATAAAGATGACCTTGGGCCATAAAGAGACGGTTATGTTTAGATGAGTCTAGCAATATTAGGCTAATTATAATGTATCTGTGCATAATAGTTATGTATGTATTAAGGGCATAAAGAATCTTTTATGGCCAGAAGCGTTATTTCTAGCCCGAGGCGTCAGCCGAGGGCTAGGAAAAGGCTGTAGGGCCATAAAAGCAAGTTATGCCCGAAATGCATACACTATTTTATGCACAGATTGTTTTTATCTCAAATCTATTATTGTGTAAAAAATATAATTAAATGAGTACGTAGGTTACATCAAGCCGCTGTACGTATACTTATGTGCTTATATACGAAGTACGTTACTATAGTTACTATCTAAAATACTTAATTTCAGCTTATTTTCATTGGTGATAAGTTTACAAATTATATTAAGAACCAATCAAGTTCTACAACAAACAGCTCTGACATTTAATTGACGTTTCTTTATTGACCGTCGGACCATAAAGATGCCCTTGGGCCATAAAGAGACGGTTATGTTTAGATGAGTCTAGCAATATTAGGCTAATTATAATGTATCTGTGCATAAACATATTAATTTCCCTTATATACTGATTATATGGAATCTATGATTTTGCTATGCTAATATATTAGTTTATGTTCTTCTATTCTGGTAGAACATAACATGAAGATTTTTTGAGAAGTTGAAGTGTTTCTCTTGAGACTTACTTTTATATAGGGTGTCTCTAAAAGGTCTGTACAAATGCTAAGACATATTCCTGAGACCAAACTAAGACGATTTAACCAAACTCTACCCAAAAGTGCTTCGTTAATGCGCTATCGAATGTCAAAGATCTTGAAAAAATTTATATTTTTCTAAATAACAAAATATTGCTTTTGCGCAAGATGAGAGTATGTACTGAAAAACTAGTTTTTTGACAACATTTTTTTAATAGTGGGTGTTACGTAAGATGATCTACATGTAAAGGAGCTCAAGTTTTTTTTAACGGTTTGGTCAATATTTTTCAAACTTTTTCTACAGATAGAGATATTCTAATTTCCAACATTTTTTGTCTGTTGTTCCATGTTGCTGTCTACCATAGTTTAGGCAAAAAGAATTAATTTGATTTGCTTGCTATTCACTGCTGCCATACATTATAGTTAGTTAAAACTTTGCCGAGATATGTTTTCATGCATGGTGGGGCACGCCTTCATTTCACATTTATTATCCGTAACCATCTAAATCAACTATATCCGAATAGATGGATCGGTAAGTGAAATCATGTTCTCGTAAACTGGCCACCTCGCTCTCCTGATATGATCTCTATGGATTATTTTTTATGGAGAGCTTTAAAACCCATGGTATTCTCCAGACCTGTAAATACAGAAGAGGAATTGTGGAGACGAATTCAAAATACGACACACTAAACCACTAAAAGACGATGCCGAAATGATGAAAGAGTATAGTTTAATTCTTTATGTCGTATTAATTTTTGTATGCATGTAAATGGTAGCCACTCTGAACATTTTCTGTGTGTTTGCATTAGATTTACCAAGTAAGATAGTTATTGTTTTATTAACTTTTCTTGAACGCCAACACACTTTAAATTAGATACATTATGGCTGCAGTGCATGGCATGCAAACCAAATTAATCTTTCTTGCCTAAACTATGGCAGATAGCAAAATCCAACAACAGACAAAAAAATGTTAGAAATTAGAATATCCATCTGTAGAAAAAGTTTGAAAAATATTGACCAAACCGTTAAAAAATCTGAGCTTCTTTACATGTGGATGACCCAATGTTTATCATTCAATTTTTTGAAGATCTTTGACGTTCAATAGCGCCTTTACGAAGCACTTTTGGATAGAGGTAAGTTTAGTTAAATCGTCCTATTTTGGTCTCAGGAATATGTGGTAGCGTCTTGCCAAGACTTTTTTTATAAGACAGTTGGTAATATTTAATAATAACTAACATGTAGGTGAAGCGATGAAGACAAGAGAGAAGCGACGAGATTCGAATATTGCAATGTATTTTGAAAAGAACTGCAGGATGTCATATAGTTGGACAGTAATTTTGAATTACCACTCAGTTACTGAGTCGCATTACCTGTTGAAAGTCCATTTCAGTTTGTAAAGCATATGTACTAAGGTTTACAATACAAATACTTTATTTTAGCATAAAATGTGTGACAGAAGTTGTGTACAAAATTATAAAAGTATTATTAAAGAATGTCAAGAAATAAGAAATGTCGATTTTAAGATTAAAGTCTTTTAGTGTTGTCAACACAAAAACTCTAATGCCGAATATTTATGGCCATTTGCACTAGCTTCGGTTAATCCTAATCGAAGATTAATTACCATATAAGTAATATACGTTTATCAATACAATCATATCCATAATAATTAGGGCTAGCGTGCACTATGAACTTTTTTTCAGTTTACAGTTTGTTTTAGTTTTTCAGTTTAGAACAGTTTAGTCGACCGAGTGAGATAGTTGCAACATACGGAGATGCGCACATTTACTCAACTTTCCTGTTGAATCTTGTCAGAAACCAGAATACGACTGAACTGTTGGCCGACACACACCTGGATTTGAATATCTCGTGTGCGCACTAGATGATTACATAGGCAAGGAACTTCGCTTGGACACTCATTATTACTGTGCTTGAAAATCTCTGCGAACATTGTGGAACAATGTGACTGGATCAAAAATGTATTTATTTATTGCTTATAGAAGATCCAGTAATGTTTAATACTTCGTCAAAACTTGTGATGCTCATTCTATGGAATCCCAAAAAACTCTCAACTCCTCGTAGAGTTGAAACTGACCCTCCAGTAAGCGTTGACAGGTTATTGGATGAACCCAATATCTTCTGTTTTGATTTTCTCGGTGTCTAAAGCTAAAATCGCGAAGCAAACTACCTCTACCAAGTTCATTTTGAGAATGGAATACATGACACAACACAACAGTTTACCCGCATTTGTACCAACCACACACACATAGTGTCCCCAGGTGCGGTACACAAGAGGAAAAACTTTTTTATTATTAATTTTATAACAAAGTCATTCTCATTCAAGAAAATTTTTGCTTGATTCAAGATTACTAAAAAGTATAACGGAATTTTTATATTACTTATAATAAAATAAAAAATTTAAGAAAATGCATTTTTTCTAAGGAAAAAAACGACCAATGTAAGTCTGTATTTACTATATTTTTTATCATGATGTCTTGCTTGAATCAATGCAGTAACAATCAAATAGCAATATTAATAATATTGAGAAATATTACTTTATTTCATTTTACATACGATTTATTCAAGCAACGAGATTTTATTTTTTGAAGAATATTGAACTTAGTTGTCTTTTCTTTAAGAAATAATGCATTTTTTTATTTTCTACTTTATTCTAAGTACCTAATATTAAAATTTCGTTATGCTTTTAAGTAGTTTTAAATCAAGCAAAAACTTTTATAAAGAATGTCTTTTTGTCATAAAATTAATAATAAAAGTTTTCCTCCTGAGAACCGCATTTGGGGACACACTGTATGTACTATTGGTTTCATAACTATCTATATCGGACAGCAAGGCTCATATGGTTATTTTTCTTTATTAGAAAAATGGTTAAAAAATATCATCATATTAGCATTGCTGTTCTAGATCATTATGATACCAGTTAGTGGCAATAGTACTCAAAATGCAGTTTCAGGATTAGTAAATATAAATAATAATAATTGTTGATTGGTTAATCAACATAGAATCACTGTGAATAGAAACAATAATATTTCGACTGACAAGCTCATTATGGCTTTTGTACGAACATATTTTTTGTTTTAGTTTAAACGAGTGAAACAAATTTTTCATAATATGTGCTGTAACTTTCTTGCAGATTGATATGATGATTAGATTGATTGTAACGCGAAATTTGGTTAAAAAGCTTTAGAATTTACAACTGTCAAATGATAATTATAAATTTTTTGTTTACGATTGATTTCAAAAAACTTGCCTACTATATAACCTTGTATATAACTAAAAGTAACCAAATAAAGTACATATATAGTAGTCCTTGATAGTCACCATAGTCACCTACAGCGAATTCCAACGAGATAAAGATGTAAAATAAAATAATATTCATTTAAATAGTTATAACAGTGCACCTAATTATGAAAGTCATAGTTTAAAGAAAAAGAGACTTTCATAACGTGCTGTACACGACACTTTTTTGCATAGGTATTGTAAGCTGAAAAATTTGTCTTAAAAGGATTTATGCAAAATTTAAAAAATCAGGAAAACATATTATTCTTTGACAATAATCTCCAAGGAGATTGAAGTTTGTTTTTTACAAACATAATTGAAAAAGGTGCTACTTTCATTAGGATTTTTCGTTAAAAAAACTTTCATAATCAATATGCAAAAAAGTTTTACTTTATGTTTAAAACTATGATTAAGAAAATGAGATTTCGTCATCAATATGCAAAAAAAAGATATTTTACAATACTTTTTGTTAGGTGCTTATTACAACTTAAATAAAGTAGTATGTATTAAAAGGTTCTTTTTATAATTTGTCTGTTTTGCTTTTTCTATTTTTTCAATATTTTATGGTAACCTGGAAGAACTATTACCTAGCATTTTAATTCAATAAGGAGAATGCTGCCACCTAATGACCTAAAGTACATTTATGTATACTCGTATTAAAAATTGGTTAAAATCTCAAATCCGCAATACGACATCCACTAATAAAATAATTAGCATAACCCCAACAAGTTTAAAGTGTTATTACTGAAGTTTATCGATGGATATAACGATATAAGATGCAGATTGCAGTCACGTGTTTGCGCTATTGCCGCTGTAACATTGACGGCCTTGCATCCGAACAAAGAAATTTAAACGTTACGCGTCTTCAGCACTCGATAATTTAAAGAGGAAGAAAGATGCCATAATACAGCAAACGTCTTTTCTTAATTATTGAGTTTGTGGATGGTGAGGGGTGTATTGGTGGCTTTCCATACTTTGATCAGCTGAGCTACAGCGCTCTTAAGATTTATGCACCGTATTTGAGTGTCTAAATGGCTTCTTTGTACTGACTTTTTTCTTAAATTTGGTATAGTTATTCACAATACATATAAGTAAATCCACTGTGATTTTGTTTAGATTTTTTGAATGTACTGTTAAATTTTTTTTGGGTACATTTGGACCTTAAAATTACTCAAAGATTTTGCTATATTGTTATAAAAATGAAACTTCAGGACAGGTAACCCTCCTATAAACGGGTTGGGTGTGTTCAGTGTTGTAACAGATACATTATTTTGTGTATCTAGATACAGATACAGTTACTATCAAAAAAATGTACCTAGATACAGATACAGATGCTTTTGCTGTGAAGTATCTAGATCCAAATACAGATCCTAACATAATGTATCTAGATACATTTGTTTTACTGTAATCACCCCGAAAATAAGAACTTCTTAGTCAATTTTTCGTTCTGAAAATAGTCATTTAACTAAGCATCAATTCCAGGACTAGTCTAGGACAGCAATATTTATTAAATTTTATACATACTAAAAATGAATAATTATTAAGCAGAAACCAGTATCTAAAGATAAGTACAGTGTGCATTCAAACGTTTGCACTTTTTAGAATTATTAGGTGCTCTTTTCACATATAATTTGCATTAATATCTTAATAAAAATATAAAATAAATAAATGTGTAGATCTTTTATCTTCAGTCTTGGTGTTGTGCAGATTATTAATAACTTGAATAAACTTCAATAGTTTTTAGTGTTTACAAACCTAGAAAATGTTTCATCACTTTAACAGAAACCATCATAGCCTAGATATTATTTCTGATAACCTAATATCAAAGTAGGTGTTGGTACGATTCACACTACAACAATTTTCCAAGTTCCTAGTACTGTTACACCACAAAAGTCGCTAAATCTGGTTGCTTTTAGTGACCCTTCATGTAACCGAATATATTATACTTACTCTTTAACATATTTTCGAAAGCACTTTATTAGGATAGTTCTTTAGACTTTGAAAGTTCTCAAATTGACTGTTGACAGAAAAAAATTGGAGTGTGTAACAATCCCGTATAGTGCCTTTACTGTACTCGCAGACTTAAAGGACTCACTTATGGCTTGTTGTGATACTTATCTACAAGTCCAGTAAAATATACATTCCAGAATTGTTACGTAAATATTAAATAATCACAACATGTAATAAAGAATTTTTATCTACCATCCTACCACCAACTAACCTCCTATCTACCAACGTACCAAGTTGGTACAAGCTGTAAATTATGGTACAGAGTTGGCAACGCATTGGAAGAATGCGTCTTCCTCACACTTCACAATCGGTAATATCATCATTCTGTAATAATATCCATTGTTTATAGAGTTACTACATCTAGTCAGCCAGGACATGCTGTATGATCAGAGTACCACAAACGACGCCATTTTGTGGCGAGAAAAGCCCAAAATGGTTAATTATTATTATCCCCATTGAATTTAAGTATATCCACGTTTAGTTTAAAAGATTTTTCTACATAGTTTTCATTGTGACAACCCCAAATTGTAATATGCCAAATACGCAAGATGCGATTTTAATTTAGGAATTATTAGATTTCACACTTCCTTTGTCATATAGTGCCGTTTGCGGTACACTGATACGTCAACTTGGCATGACTGATTAGATGTAGTGACTCTAATTGTTTAACAAGATGATTATCATCTAGTAGATATTAAAGAAACTACATAATAAAAAATTTGTTTTATTATGTTGTCGGTTTAAAGCCTTGGTAGTGTAGGGACCTGCGTGCACGTTTTTCATCCAAGCGGCCCGGGTTCAACTGCCGATGCCGGTACCAGCAGATCTGGTTCAGGTTTTCTGCAGTTTCCCTTAGCTGTAACACAAATGTGGGATTTGTGCTTATACCATTTTCCATGGTGTGGTTTCCAGGCTATGGGTTGTAGCAATTATTATTATTACCATCTGTCAGATCCTGCAGTCACAGTCACACGTTGAGCCTGCATAATAGTAATAATCGCACCTTCCTCCTGCACAAGCTTCTTAGCTTCTGGGGCCTGGTTCTCTAGGTAATGGGTAGTAACTATTATTATTATTAAATTATTTCAAACTTAAAATTCTACACATCATTTATGGTAGTTTTTGTATTATAAAATTATAAAAATATGAAAATAGTATCTGCACAATACAGATACACATTTACTACAGAAAATGTACCTAGATCCAAATACAGTTACAAAATTTTAAAAGTATCTAGATATGTATCTGGGTACCATAAAAGTATCTAGATACTGTATCTAGATACTTGTATCTAGATACATTACAACACTGGGTGTGTTACAAACCCACTCCTGGTCTGTGAGTTTTCGTAAGGTTGTTTATTGTAATTGTCGTTGTACTCGTAATTATTTTTTTAAATCTTTAGCTTTGTGTAGTTTACTATCATCTTTAATGAAAGTAAACTAATTTTGAAAAATTCAAGGTCAGTTATGTTTACAAATTTTTAAACGTGTTCCTTTTAACATTCGTTTTTTTAGGGATTTTCTTGTTCTCTTTTAAGCAGCAATTAATTAAAGAAAAAGGAAATACATTTTTAGGTGTATTTATCAACCTAAGAACATAGACAACTGCTGCGCGAGGAGGTCCGAAACGTAAGAGGGGCTTATCGAGGAGTAGAGACGTCGATACAATTTAAATTGTGTTTGGTGTTTAATTTTATTCTTTTACGGAATTATTGTAATGTCTAAAAATATAAATGTGGCACCGTTAGAAGCGAAAGATCGCGCTCTACAATTTTATACAAACGATTTTTTTTATTAAAGGCTTCGTTTCTGAAATATGAGTTGATAAACGCGAAAGTACCCTAAAATTAATTAATTTTTGAAGCTTCGTAAACGAAGTTACAAGCATTTAAAGTTTATAGTTCCCGTAAGACTCAATGCTTTGCAAAGATTTGTTTATTTTTTTTTAGAAAAATGACTACAAACTTAAAGTCGTAATTCGTAAAAAAACTATCCAATTTTTTTAACTTAAACCTTTGTAATAACTAACACGAATCGTGAAATAGCAATGTAATAATCACTGTTATAAAAAATACATGACTTTTTATAATAAAAATTGGTCAGACATAAATAAAATAAAACTTGATTTGCCTTTTAATTTTACAACGGTAGTTTTGTATCAAATTACGCATCCGAATACCCATTGCATTCGTTTTACTATAAACAAGCCTTGAGGAACAAAATTTGCTGGGCAGCTGCGATAAGCAGTAATAATATATTTGATAGGACGTGTCGACGCGACGTAAAATTGTTGATCATATAGAATTCTTATTTAGAACGAGTTTATTTTAAGTTATTTAAATTTTAAATGAGTGTTGCATAAATAAATTGTTTTTTACATTTACTTATATGAACGTACAACTGTAAAAGGTTTATCAAATTAATAATTGCACGAGAACCTATATCTATTCCTTGGAAAATACCTAAAAAACGAGTGTTAAAAGGAACACGTTTAAAAATTTGTAAACATAACTGACCTTGAATTTGCCAAAAATAGTTTACTTTCATTAAAGATAGATAACTACACAAAGCTAAAGATTTAAAAAAAATACAATAAACAATCTTACGAAAACCCACAGACCAGGAGTGAGTTTGTAACACACCCAACGCGTCTATAGGAGGGTTCTTGTCTTGAAGTTTCATTTTTATAACAATATAGCAAAATCTTTGAGTAATTTTAAGATCCAAATGTACCCAAAAAAAAAATTTAACGGTACGTTCAAAAAATTTAAACAAAATCACAGTGGATTTACTTATATGTACCTATTGTGAATAACTATTTTAGTTTGAAGCCACTATTAATTTATTTTTATTCCTTTTGATTTAAATACGGCAGCCATATTTGTTTCGTGGTGCACGACATTTCTTGCATTTTCTATGTAAACGAAAATCTTCATATCTCAAGAACAGTTGGACGTAGAAAGTCGCGGTATAAACCATTGCATTCTTCACATTTCGAACTACATTTGTTGTTATAAACATGAATTTTATAAGATGCTTCCTTATGGGCGCAAATTAAGTCCGAAGTTTAACGCTTTTTTGCAAAATTTCGGCTTTTTAGAGTGTCATATTTCCAGACAATGGTGAAGTATCAGCGTTCATTCTTTTTAAAAAACTGCACAGTTAAGGCTAGGTTATGTTTAAAATATTTCAAATCTGAAACTTCATTATTTTGGTATTTATGGGCTTTTGAAATTCTCGTTTTCTTCATTTGTGAGTAACTTTGGACCTCAACATCTCTTATGATCATGGATGGATTTTTTTAATATTACGTGCATATGAAGCAGCATATGATGGCAAACTGTGGTAATAGTATTTTGTGTCTCAAGGGCAGAAAATTAGCATTTGTAGCTCGCACTTAGGGCTACAAATGCTGTTCGGTCCGAGTGACATACAAAAGTTTTTCGCCTACCTGTTTGAAAGTTTAAAAAAGAATTCCAAAAGTTAAACAGTAACGTAACGTATTAGTAAATTAAATTGGCATATGTTAGAGGGAATGAATGAAAATGAAAATAACGCCAGACGTTTTTAGTAATTTATTAACTAAATTAACCTAATAATCATTACACTACATACAACACGGCCGTATAGTAAATGTTTTTATTATTATTGGTAAATAAAAGGAACAGGATATGACTTTTAATTAGGATGAGTAATTAATATATCATTGTATAATTTATTGAAATTACAATTTTCTTTTTATTAATTAATTGTCACAACCTCCATTTATACATACAATGACACTGTGAAAAGAAAAAAACAAACGACAAATTTATCGACGAAGACATGAAAATCAAAGTTATGATCTAAGAAGCCTAGAAAAATTTGACGTGTTTTTTATATTTTTAAAGGTTAAGTAAAAATATGTTTGAGATTACATTTTCCGTCATATTCAGTTGCTAAAAGTTTTACGAATGAGTTATATTTTTAATGTTAAAAACTAATGATTTCATTTTTGATTAAAATCTTTTTAGGATAATGCACAGGAGTGGTCAAAGTATGACAATTTAAAAAACAATTACAATTTTTACAGTATCTCCAACTTAACATAAATAAATCGTGCTTTCATCTAGTAGTAGTATAGAGGTTATGTATTTGACATAAGAGGGCAGTAAAAAGTTTGACATAGAGCCCCGCAAAGAAGCCTTAACTGCCCTCAAAACAGGACATTTAGAAAGCACTTTCTGATCAGGTAGGCGAAAAAAATTTTAACTTTGTTATTATCGTGAGGAAAGCGTTATGCTCAGTTGAAAACTGTAAATGTATACAATTTCCATTAGTATTAGTATTACTGAGTAAATGTACTTTATTCTGGTGCTAATATTGGTTTGGGAAAGTAAAATTATTATTATTACTATTATTATATATAGTTATATGCTATTCATAAAAGTCCTTGCAGTGATAACTAAAGTTGTTAAATAGCAAGGGTGCTTTTTCTTCGTATCTTTTTCCGTGACCGATTTCCTCTCAATCCGTATAAATTGAATGACAGCTAACATGAGCATAACTCTGTTCTCAAGCTAATATCAAAGTTACCATTTTCACCATAGTTTACCATCATATACTGCTTCATATCCACATAATATAAAAAAATCCATTTATGCCCATTAGAGATATTGAGGTCCAAAGTTGCTCAAAAATAAAGAAAAGAGAATTTCAAAAGCCCATATATACTAAAATAGTGAAGTTTTAGATTTGAAATATTTTAAACATAAACTAACCTTAACTGTGTAGTTTTTTTAAAAAGAATGAGCGCTGATACTTCGCCATTATCTGGAAATATTAGACTCTAAAAAGCCGAAATTTTGCAAAAAAACGTGAAATTTCGGACTTAATTTGCGCCCATAAGGAAACATCTTATAAAGTTTATGTTTAGAACAAGAAATGTAGCTCGAAATGTGAAGAATGCAATGGTTTTTACCGCGACTTTCTACGACCAACTGTTCTTGAGATATGAAGATTTTCGTTTACATAGAAAAGTGCAAGAAACGTCGTGCAGCACGAAACAAATATGGCTGCCGTAATTAAACCGAAAGGAACAAAAACAAAATAATAGTGGCTTAGAACTACCAATACATAGATGTGGTAACACACCAAAAATTATCTTGTTCTGAGATGGTCGAGCAACCGGTTATGGTTTTAGGTTATCCGAGTTTCACCACATTTCCCGTTCTGAGCGTCAATTCCTAATTTGTAAAAGTTTTACTATCTTATATTTACAAGACTTAAAAAAAAATTTATTCAAATCGAAGTTACTCCACTATTTATTAATTAAATTATTTGACATTTTTTATGTGAAAAATAATTTTAGAAAAACTGCATATTCAAAGTTAAACAAAAAATACAGCTTAAGTCTCATAGTATTTGATTTTTTTCCAAAATTTTAGGAAAGTTGTATGTCTAATGTAACTTTGAACGAACAGTTTCTCTAAAATTAATTTTTCACGTAAAAAATGTGACATAATTTAATTAACAGACATAGTTTTCCAAAACAAGTAAAGTAAGCAAGTTTTTAACATTCCTACAGTATTAATTTAAAACCAAAGCTATTACTTTATTATATTATTTAAGAAAAAGACACATACGTTTTTTACGTACACTTGGACGTTAATCAGATATACTTCCATTTATATAAAGCATTAAACAGAAATTCAAAAAAACGATCTATACTATTTTTGTCGTACGATGCACGGTTCACGAGATATTTGATAAAAGGTGTTTTCCAAGATAGCGGCTAGCACTCAACCGTCCCCGTCCCGACAACTTCATTCCCAACCGTTACATTCAGGGAACACCTCCGAACATTTTCCAACAAGAAAACCAATTCTGTAGAAGATTGCAGAAATAGATTACCCTACTATAACTATATAAAATTTCAAGTTTGTATGTCATCTAGAAGATTTACAACCCCCAAAGTGGCCGGGGTCTGACATTTTAACATTTTCTTGTTTTCAACTTTGCGAGAATTCTAAAGCCAATAATTATACCAAATTTCAAGTTTGTATGCCATATAGAAGTTTTACAACCATCAATGTGGGTAGGGGGTTGAAATTTTACAATTTTTGTAATTTTTCCTTTGACAAGAATTTTAAACTCTGTAACTATGTCAAAATCTCTAGGTTGTACGTCATCTAGTTTTATAACTCAAAAGGGGGTGGGAGGGTTGACATTTTAATATTATTGATTCTTCTCTTTAGGAAAATTTTAAACACTATAACCATACCAAATTTCAAGTTTGTATGTCATATAGACGTTTTACAACCCCCAATGTGGGTGGGGGTAGAAATTTTACCATTGTTTATTTTTCTTTTGACAAGAATTCTAAACTCTATAACTATGTCAAAATCTCAAGTTTGTACGTTATCTAGAAGTTTTATAACTCAAAAGTGGGTGGGAGGATTGACATTTTAATATTTTTGGTTTTCATTTTTAGGAAAATTTTAAACACTATAACTACACCTAATTTCAAGTTTGTTTGCCATATAGAAGTTTTACAAACCCCAATGTGGGTGGGGGGTAGAAATTTTAACACTTTTTATTTTTCTTTTGACAAAAATTCTAAAATAAATAAAGATTATTAAAAGTTTCACAGTTTTATTAAAATATACCTGACAATATTGTTTCGACAGCTATGCTGTCATTATCAAAGGTAATATAATTATAAACAAACACGTCGCTAAGGTAGATACAAAATAGGTAACTAGATAAAATAATAATAATAATAAAAATTAATAATAAAAATCATAATTAAACATCTAATACTTCCAGTAACGGAGAATTACTGAGCTCAAGTTGTTCATTCATTAAAGGTACCTTGAGTTTGTGTTTGTATATCTCAAAGGCTTCTAAAATGTCTAATTTGCGTTTGTTATTACAAAAATGTAGGAATTTAATATTATTTTGAGGAGTCATTGTGTGATTTTGTTCTAAAAGGTGTTTGGCGTAATTATATTACCTTTGATAATGACAGCATAGCTGTCGAAACAATATTGTCAGGTATATTTTAATAAAACTGTGAAACTTTTAATAATCTTTATTTATTTCATGATTATGGAGTTCCACAAAATAAGGCTGGAAACAATAAACAAAAAAAATTCTAAACGCTATAACTATGTCAAAATCTCAAGTTTGTACGTCATCTAGAAGTTTTATAACTCAAAAGGGGGCGGGAGGGTTGACATTTTAATATTTTTGATTTTTATCTTTAGAAGAATTTTAAACACTATAACTATACCAAATTGCAAGTTTGTATGCCATATAGAAGTTTTACAAACCCCAATGTGGGTGGGGGGTAGAAATTTTACCATTGTTTATTTTTCTTTTGACAAGAATTCTAAACTCTATAACTATGTCAAAATCTCAAGTTTGTACGCCATCTACAAGTTTTACAGCTCATAAGGAGATGGGAGGGTTGACATTTTAATATTTTTGATTTTTCACTTTAGGAAAATTTTAAACACTATAACTATACTAAATTTCAAGTTTGCATGTCATATAGACGTTTTACAACCCCTATGTGGGTGGGGAGTAGAAATTTTACCATTGTTTATTTTTCTTTTGACAAGAATTTTAAACTCTGTAACTATGTCAAAATCTCTAGTTTGTACGTCATCTAGAAGTTTTATAACTAAAAAGGGGGTGGGAGGGTTGACATTTTAATATTTTTGATTTTCCTTTTTAGGAAAATTTTAAACACTATAACTATGCCTAATTTCAAGTTTGTATGCCATATAGAAGTTTTACAACCCCCAATGTTGGTGGGGGGGTAGAAATTTTATCACTTTTTATTTTTCTTTCGACAAAAATTCTAAACTCTATAACTATGTCAAAATCTCAAGTTTGTACGTCATCTAGAAGTTTTATAACTCAAAAGGGGGTGGGAGGATTGACATTTTAATATTTTTGGTTTTTCTCTTTAGAAGAATTTTAAACACTATAACTATACCAAATTTCAAGTTTGCATGTCATATAGACGTTTTACAACCCCCAATGTGGGTGGGGGGGTGTAGACATTTTACCATTGTTTATTTTTCTTTTGACAAGAATTTTAAACACTGTAACTATGTCAAAATCTCTAGTTTGTACGTCATCTAGAAGTTTTATAACTCAAAAGGGGGTGGGAGGGTTGACATTTTAATATTTTTGATTTTTATCGTTAGAAGAATTTTAAACACTATAACTATACCAAAGTTCAAGTTTGTATGTCATATAGAAGTTTTACAACCCCCAATGTTGGTGGAGGGTAGAAATTTTACCATTGTTTATTTTTCTTTTGACAAGAATTCTAAACTCTATAACTATGTCAAAATCTCAACTTTGTACGTCATCTAGAAGTTTTATAATTCAAAAGGGGGTGGGAGGGTTGACATTTTAATATTTTTGATTTTCCTTTTTAGGAAAATTTTAAACACTATAACTATGCCTAATTTCAAGTTTGTATGCCATATAAAAGTTTTACAACCCCCAATGTTGGTGGAGGGTAGAAATTTTATCACTTTTTATTTTTCTTTCGACAAAAATTCTAAACTCTATAACTATGTCAAAATCTCAAGTTTGTACGTCATCTAGAAGTTTTATAACTCAAAAGGGGATGGGAGGGTTGACATTTTAATATTTTTGATTTTTCTCTTTAGGAAAATTTTAAACGCTATAACTATACCAAATTTCAAGTTTTTATGTCATATAGACGTTTTACAAACCCCAATGTGGGTGGGGGGTAGAAATTTTACCATTGTTTATTTTTATTTTGACAAGAATTCTAAACTCTATAACTATGTCAAAATCTCAAGTTTGTACGTCATCTAGAAGATTTATAACTCAAATGGGGTTGGGAGGATTGACATTTTAATATTTTTGGTTTTACTTTTTAGAAGAATTTTAAACACTATAACTATACCAAATTTCAAGTTTGCATGTCATATAGACGTTTTACAACCCCCAATGTTGGTGGAGGGTAGAAATTTTACCATTGTTTATTTTTTTTTGACAAGAATTCTCAACTCTATAACTATGTCAAAATCTAAAGTTTGTACTTCATCTAGAAGTTTTATAACTCAAAAGGGGTTGGGAGGGTTGACATTTTAATATTTTTGATTTTTCTCTTTAGGAAAATTTTAAACACTATAACTATACCAAATTTCAAGTTTGTATATCACATAAAAGTTTTACAACCCTCAATGTGGGTGGGGGGTAGAAATTTTACCATTGTTTATTTTTCTTTTGACAAGAATTCTACACTCTATAACTATGTCAAAATCTCAAGTTTGTACGTCATCTAGATGTTTTATAACTGAAAAGGGGGTGGGAGGGTTGACATTTTAATATTTTTGATTTTCCTCTTTAGAAGAATTTTAAACACTATAACTATACCAAATTTCAAGTTTGCATGTCATATAGACGTTTTACAACCCCCAATGTGGGTGGGGGGTAGAAAATTTATCATTTTTTATTATTTTTTTTGACGAGAATTCTGAACTCTATAACTATGCTAAATTTCAAGTTTGTATGTCATCTAGAATTTTTACAACTCCCAAATAAAGTGCGGGTGTTGATTTAATAAAAAAATTTTATATTTTTTTTACGATAGTCTTAAACCCTATAACTATACCAAATTTCAAGTTTGTATGTCATCTAGAAGTTTTAAAACCCTCAAATGGAGGGCGGGAGTTGACTTAATAATTTTTCTAATTTTTTTTACGAGAGTCCTAAATGCTATCACTATCTCAAATTTCAAGTTTGTATGTCATCCAGAATTTTTACAACTCCCAAATAAAGTGCGGGGGTTGACTTAATAAAGAAAATTATATTTTTCTTTACGAGAGTCTTTAACCCTATAACTATATCAAATTTCAAGTTCCTGTGTCGTCTGCAAGTTTTACAACCCCATAAGAGGGTGCAGAGGATGATATAACAACATTTTTTTATATATTTTTGTTACAACAATCTTAGACTATAACTGTACCAAATTTCAAGTTTCTGTGTCATCTACAAGAACCGTAATTCCTATAACTGTGCCAAATCTCAAGTTTGTATGTCATCTAACAAATTAGAAGTTGTAAAAGTTATTTAATTTCAATATTTTAATGCATAAGGAGAATTCCCATTTGAAATGATGTCACTGTCTGCCTCACAAACATAACTAAAAATTTTTAAATATAATAGGGGATAAGATAGTATTTTAAACAGCCAGATTTATTATTAGCTAACAGCAACAGTGATTGATTAAATACTGAATGATAATATAATAATGGTTAACGTTTGTTTCAATCAATAAAGCTTTGAATTACGTGTAAATATCCCACAGATATTTTGTGAACGAAAGAATGCCTTACATTCTTATCTATCTTATTAAATCTTACGATCTTTTTAAAATTATCGCCCATTTGTAATAGCAATTAAAACAGGTTTAAACGAAATTTACATGACGCATAAATGAAATGTATTATTAAAAGTCTTTATTAAATAGCTTTAACAAAATATAATATGTAAGAATTTTATCACTTTAAATGACGCAATCTTTACTCAGAAATACAATGCATATAGTGAAGTCCCGTTGAAATGACGTCACTGTCTAGCCACAAAGCCATCAGTGTTACCAACACAATTCTTGTTAAATATGCGGACGCAGGGTAAACCTATGCCATAAATTTGTATACAAATGTATACAAATCCTGCGCTATTAGCGCTGCGTGTGGCAAACGCTCGAACTACTATTTTATACACGAATCATGAATGGGTGTCAAACTGCGCACAGCTAATTTTTACATTTTCGTCATCTAGACACTTTAAGCTTCATGTGGTGCAATTTTGAGGCACAAGTCACCCTGCGTCCGTATATCCGGACGCCGAGTGGCTTCGGACGCTGCTTGAACCTAAGATTTTACATGGGGGGACGCTTGGTGGTGCCCTATAGATATATATATATATATATATATATATATATATATATATATATATATATATATATATATATATATATATATATATATATATATATATATATATATATATATATATATATATATATATATATATATATATATATATATATATATATATATATATATATATATATATATATATATATATATATATATATATATATATATATATATATATATATATATATATATATATATATATATATATATATATATATATATATATTGGTTTAATCGACGTTGTCGGACCCGCTATATGGTAGGGTCGTTAGTAGACCCGGATTTTTTGATTTTTGAAATGTGTATATTTTACATAATATTGATCTATTTCTGATAAGCAATATTTAAGATCCTCGAGGGGTAAAAATATATGAAAAAAAAATATTGGTGATATTTGACAGTCGTTCTTGAACCCGATACATATTACAGTGTTTACAGACCCATTTGTATAATTTTAAGCAAGCCTACCTACCCTACCGAACCCAGCAACGTTGCCGAATGTATCAGAGATAAAATTACGACTGACGTAATGATTTCGGGATGCTAAGCACATAAGTGATCTTTATTTTTGTTGATTTGTTCGTAAATTCCATAAATAACCTTAAACACAGTAAAGTTAACGTTTTCCGTAAAACGATGTAACTCTGAAAATTATTATTAACGTGAGAAAATAGCATTGAGCCTCTTTTGTTCTAAAATACATAAGGTTTATGCAAATAATTGTTTTTTAATTTGTTTTTAAATCATTTATTTTAACAGGATTATTTTTGTTTACAAGAATACAATTAAAAGTTTCGAAGACACGTCATGTATATGTGTTCTGAAAAAATAAATGTTATAGCCAAATCTTTTGACCTCCTGAACATTTTACTGTTATGTTTTTCGCACAAATGAACAGTTTCTAAGATATGTATATTTTAATGCCACGGTAACAATTCAGTCAAATTAGTAAAAATAGAGGGGAATTGAGGTATATCCTTGGATTTTTGATAGGCCTTCTTTGTGATATGTTAAATAACCCCTTAAAAGTTACTACTCAAAAGTGGTGAACCAGAGAAGCTGATGAGGGTAAGCCATGCCCCCAGATGATTTTTACTGTTTTTCAGAAACTATTAGGTTTATCAAAATGGAGCCAGTTAGGTAAAATAGGATTTTATTTAACTTTCATACCAAAAAGCTAAGAAGACTTTGTGCATGTTGTCTTGTTTCTGTGTAATCGAAAAACGATCATATGTCACACAGACAAATAATTTGTATCGGTACATATTATACGAGAAGCTTCGAGCATAACTTTGTGTGATTTGATGTTCATCATGAAATAGCTATGGAGATCTCGTTGAGCATCGAACGCGATCCTGGTTCAGTCTTCTTCTATCTCAGCATCTCCAGCAAAATCTACGAGGCGATATTATCATTATTATTGGGGCTAGTCATATGGTAATTCTCGTATTGGCAAGATACATTTTAAGGGTATACCCTGTACTAATCAATCTTTTTAGTGAACCTAAAACGTACAGGGTACTTCAGGGTTTTTGGATCTCTCTTACTTCGTTCTTTATATTGATATTCGTATCGAGTAATTTTTTTCTTGAATGGTTTTTGTTTTGGAATTCTAAGTTCACTAAGTTCAACGACTTAATTCCATGCCTGCTTTAAATTGTAGCTAGATATTTAACATTAAATGGGACTTCACACTCATTTTACATGTAGGATATCTCGAGCAGACGATGCCAATTCCTGAGGGTCAATGCATTTGATCAAAATAGGCCATTAAGCACAACATATCTATGTTCAAAAATGAAATGTTACAAAGCTATAGACCTTCAAAATAAAAAAGTCAAAAATGCAATTTGGATAAAATTTTGTTTTCAAGGACAGTTGTTATTAGAACATACATTAGTGTTATTTTGTGCTTGTGGTAGCTGTAGAGTACCCGCTACCGCTAGATACGGAATTCTGTGCCAGTGATATGTTTAATGAATACACCATTGAATGCAAAATTTAATTCTTCACAAAACAGGTATACTTGACCCAAGTCGAATAGTGACAAGTCAAATAATGCTCTATAAAATGCAGAAAGAAAATAAAGGTAAAACGTCATGCAGTATGACGTACAAACGAAGTAAGAAAGATTTCAAAACAAGGTGAAATGCCCTATACATTTTGGTTTCTATAAAATAATTTTTCAGTACAGGGTATTCTCCTAAAGATATTCTTTTTACTGCAAAATTATCATAATACTACAACCAACAATAACAACAACGTCGCTTCATGAATTTGGCAGAAGTGATGCTAAGGTTGCACTGCGAACTCAACATTTTTTTTTCTTAGCTAAGTACTTGATGACGAATACAAGATCGCAATAAGTTATGTTCTGAAGTTGCTCCGTCAAATGTATTGGTAGAAATTGTTGGTCTACATACAGGATGTTTTACTCAACTTTCGTATAAATTGCATGTGTGATAGTATTCATCAATAGGAACAAACTCTTTTTGTTTTTACGCAAATCAACAAAAATTTGCTAAAAATGTCAACTTTTGGAAACTGCTGGAAATTATAGTCAAAACAAACTGCGACATCACCTAGCAGCTGCTGCGTCAATGTATCAGATAGGCACATCCAGCTCCAAGTGTGATTCTTAGACCAGTGACCTGCTACCCACTTTTCAAAAACCATTCTTTTTTCGGTTATTATGAAAGATAGACACTAATGATTTTCAGCTTTTTTGTTGCATTTTATGTGTACTACCACCTATTCAGATGATACGAATCTTAAGTGAAACAACCTGTATGATATATATTCATGCGCCAATTAAATAAGCTTTATTTTATCTAACCCACTTAACAACCAGTCCATAAACCTAACAGTTTTTGAAAATAAAACGACAAAATCCATCTGAAGGCGTGGTTTAATATTGATATTTTATAAAATTCAGGATATTATCTACTCGTAAACATGAACAAATCAAGCATAAAGTCATTTTCAAGTTTAGTTGACCAAAATAGACTACATTTGATTAGTTTAACCTAGATTAAAAAATAGCAGTTTCTATTTTTACTGTGCGTTTGTACAGTTACAAAAAAATTATGGAATGTTCGATCCCTACTTTCTGTTTAATGAATTTGAAGGTACAAAACAGTATACACTATATGGTGGTTAAGTGCCTTTAACAGAAACGTCGAAAGGTAACGAAGAAAAGAAGAAGTTTTTTCAAACCTTGCCTAATTCCGTTATATTGCACTTGTACTAAGTTAAAGATCAATTTTTATTTTATTCTGAAATAGCTATTTGTGAATTGGAATATGTATTATATTCTTAGTGACGAATTGTACACCAGAGATTTTCTGATTACATTAGAAATATATGTAGTTCTAAATATACCAGGCGCAAATCATATTAGTCCACCCAGTTTCATTTTTGTTAAAGAACGTCCCACAGAGTTTATTCCGTTTATCTTTTGTTCTATGAGGTGGCCTTTTTTTGTTGCTATAGTGAAGTGCTGCTACTGCATCTACCCATACCAATGTTCATGAAATTCAATTGGGGGTTGCAACATACACTGCCCCTCCGAACCTTTTGAGTGCCCTGTTTACATTAAAAGTTCCATTAAGTAATCTTACAAATTACAGACGAGAAAGTTTTCCTTCAGCGTTTCAGCAAAAAAAGTCACAAATGATGCTCAACTTAGTTCGCCCATTTTAATTTTTGATAAAGAACACCTCACGATTTATACCCTGAATGGTCTACGACGTTGTTATTTATTGGTGGTATATACTTAGTACATATCGTCGCCGTTAATGCATATGAACTTAATTCTTTGAAATGTTGTAACTAGCAATGTTGCTAGTTGCGATTTCAAAGAATTCATCATGCCATCTGTAACAAAGTTTTTATAAGCATTTAAACCGCGCTCCTGGAAAATTGCTAGAAAATAGTTCCGCTAGTATGCATTAACGTCGACGATATGTATGAGTGAGTACTGTGATCCAGTGATATGTATGTGTGCGTGTAGTATTCAATGCAACGAATATAAACAAGGAGTCAGGAAATAATTCAGAAACCAAATAGTTCAAGCATTCATTCTCTGATCTAGATTCTCTGATTCTATAAAAAATGAATTCAGTTATAAAGTCCTACTTAAAGATACCATTGATATGAACACATGGATTGTAGGTAGTAATATATGCTTTCAATCATACAAATATAACTTTATAAATTTATATCACTCTCCAAACTCTAGTGATGCTCAATTTCTAATGAAACTTGAAAATTTGTTTGATGTATATGCTAGTAGATCAGAGACCTTACTAATTATCGGAGACTTTAATATTGACCTATTAAAGGATTCATATTATGAAAATAGGCTGAGAACTTTAATTAAAAATAATGGACTACATCATATTATCGACCAACCTACAAGAATCACTAAGGATAGTGCTACACTCATAGATCTTCTTGTATCTAATGAAAAATCTATTGATGCCCAGGTACGCCATGTTCCAAAAATAACCGATCACTCAATAATAACTATAAATGCAAAAGTGAAAGAAAAATATGAAGAATATACAATACAACACAGAGACATGAGCAACTTCAATGAAATGCAATTTCAATTAGATCTAATGGATCAACCATGGAATCCGGACTGTACAAACACCAATCAACTAGCAGAAACATTAGTTAAAACCATAATGAACACACTAAACAGGCATGCTCCAACTGTTAAAAAAACCATTAAATGTCAATGGAGTTGTAAGCGTTGGTGGACCCCAGAAATAGCCTTGGAAATTGAAGAAAGGGACAGATTATATAAAAGAGCAATCTTTACACAAGAAGAAAGTGATATGAATAGGTATAGACAACAAAGAAATGGAATTGTTAGTTTGATCAGGAACCACAAGACAAATTATTATCAAGAAAACTAGATGATATGAAAAATAACTCAACAAAAATGTGTAAAACAGTTAAATAATTAATTAAAGGAGGCCATCACAGACAAAAAAAGGAAGGTATTATTTTTGACAATGAGTTAGAAAAAAAGGAAATTCAAATTGCAGAAAAATTCAATATTTACTTTATTAACAGCATACAACAAATTATTACATTAACAAATTTAACCCAAATTGAAACTGATTTAAGCCACATTAATGTACATCAATGCAAGTTCGAGAAATCTTTACCAATAGAGTTTTTGGAGTTAAAAAAATTATAAACAATTTACCTAATAAGAATAGTAGTGTCGATGGTACCTATTACAGTAAAGATTCTTAAATTAGCTTTCAATGTAATAGGACAGAGATTTTTGCATCTAATTCAAATGAGTCTAGAAAGGGGATCCTTCCCAGAAACCTTGAAGACATCCCATATTATCCGCTTAGAGAAGATAACCAACACTAACAAATGTGAAGAATACAGACCGATGAACATGCTGCCAACTTATGAAAAATTATTAGAGACCGTCGTAAATATCCAGTTTCGTGACTACATTGAAGTGAACAAACTGTTAACACCTTTTCAATCAGAGTTTCGTAAAAATAATTCATGTGAAAGTGCAATACAATCAGTTCTTTTGAAATAGAAAAATGCTATTTACAAGAAGAAGGTGATAGGTGTAGTTTTTCTAGACTTTAGACGTGCTTTTGAGACTATTAATAGAGATCTACTATTATT
The DNA here is from genome assembly GCA_929113105.1 of Agrypnus murinus. Lineage (NCBI taxonomy): Eukaryota > Metazoa > Arthropoda > Insecta > Coleoptera > Elateridae > Agrypnus > Agrypnus murinus. The sequence goes on along the minus strand of OV816023.1, from coordinate 85,823,029 downwards.
GAAATTAAAAAGATATGGGTTCGGCCCAATAGTTATAAAATGGTTTAGTGAATATCTCAAAAACAGATTTCAAAAAACTAGATACTTTAATAGTACATCTTCAGCTAAAAAAAACACCTTTGGCGTTCCACAAGGAACTGTATTAGGCCCTGATTTATTTGTACTATGCATAAATGATATTGCTAATGTGATTAAAAAATGTAACATTATTATTTGCAGATGACACTTTAATATATTTTATAGGAGATGATGTTGAAAAAGTAATAAATATCATCAATGATGAATTAGTAAATGTATATAACTGGTTAGGTAAAAATAGTCTTTCTTTAAATGTAAATAAAACAAAATTCATGATAATAAAAAATAAGTTTAACGAAATTGATACATCTAGTCATGTGGGAATACAAATTAATAGTCAAAAAATAGAACATGTTTATGAGTGGAAGTACTTAGGCGTAACAATAGATTGTCACTTAACATTTTCTAGTCATTAAAACTATGTTATCAGTAAAGTTGCAAAAAAAGTAAATTTCATGGGTAGAATAAGCCAAAATCTTAGCAAGTGGTCTAAATTATTACTATATAAAACAATAATACTTCCCCATTTGAATTATTGTGCTAGTATACTTTACCTCCTAAATAATACTGAAATTAACAATCTTCGAAAAAAACAAAATTGAGCATTAAGAATAATATTAAAATGTAGTAGGTATACTAGCATAAGAAGAATGTTGCAACTTACATCTTCGTTAAGTGTTAAGCAAAATATATTTTATAATACGATGACATTAATATTTAAAATAAAAAACCGAATATATCCAGAGCACATTTTAAATGAATTACTATTCGTAGAAGATGTTCATGATCATAATACTAGAAGTAGAAATAACTTTTATGTTCATACAGTAACAACAAATATAGGACAAAATAATCTGTTTCATAAAGGTTTAGTTGAATATAATTCACTTCCAGCTAATGTAAAAAACTGTACATCTTTAACATTATTTAAAAAACAGTGTAAAAAATATGTAATAAATTACATTAATATTTAAGAAATTATAATGTATTATATGGAATTTATCTAGTTATATGCTATAAATAAAGTATATTATTATTATTAACAAATATTAAAACCTTCAATTTTTCAAAGCCAGAGAGTTATTTACAAATTTGAAAAGAACTCGCATACGAGCTGATGTAATTCTTACGTCACTTTTCTCCATCAAATATTAAATGCGAGCTATTATAACCAAACGTTTATAAAACAAAGCTTAACATATGCGTCATGGCAATGTTGCCAGATTCAGGGCTTAGGAAGACTGTAGAACATAGCGGGTTTGATAGCGTCTTGTATAAAAATATACGATATACACTTGAGAAAGGCGTGACGCCCCCTATAGTTCATTGTGATGAACTACGATTGTATAAAACTTTTTACAGACCCTACTTTTCCAAACCCAAATTGTATATTTTTTTATTGCAGTTTTAAGTAAACATTATCCTGTAGACCTCGAAAATATAGGAGAACGTTGCCAGGCCCAAGCCCGGGTCTGAGAGCGGCGAAAATGGTCCGACAAGTCGGTAGAATATAGCGAAACGGGTGTGTATAAGCGGTTTGACAAATATATATATATATATATATATATATATATATATATATATATATATATATATATATATATATATATATATATATATATATATATATATATATATATATATATATATATATATATATATATATATATATATATATATATATATATATATATATATATATATATATATATATATATATATATATATATATATATATATATATATATATATATATATATATATATATATATATATATATATATATATATATATATATATATATATATATATATATATATATATATATATATATATATATATATATATATATATATATATATATATATATATATATATATATATATATATATATATATATATATATATATATATATCTTCTACCCAATTGAGCGTCCTCCTATGTAAAAATCCAATACCAGTGAGCGTCCATGGTCATTGAGCGTCCGATAGACGGACGCTCACTGGCAATCCCTGAAAATGTCACAATGTGATCAGTTGGTTGCATACATGCTTTTGCAATAAAAATCTCGGGGACGTTGGGTGACACATTCGTGTGATAGATGTTTATAATTAGTTCAGGCTTCTGCCGCATATAAGCGCGGTGAGCGTCGAAGTGTATATGATATACACAAATAATACCTGCAGCGTTAGACTGAGCTTCCACCTTTAGCTCCTCCCCCGTTAGCTGCTCTTCTTAATACATAGTCATTTCTATGCATTAACGAGCGTCCGTGAGCTATTTATAGAAACAGCAGCTGTTACAGGAGAGAGTGAAGTCGATCGATAAAATTCTTCAAATAAAGCCGGTTTGGTTTACCGTGATTTTATAGGGACAGCGCGGCCCTATATATTTTATTTTATTCAACATACAGGAAAGCCACATTTAAGTACAAAATATGATTTAAATACATTATGAAGATATATCCTGACTTGTTTGAGTTTATTATGTATTATAATTATGATACGATAACATTTTAATATGTATAATTTGAAAGAAGAAAAGAATATTTTATTATAAACACATTGTTATCTATATTTGCTTATATTTTAATTCATATCAAACAATGAGAATCATCCTAAAGTTAATTGTTGAATAGAAGATTTAAATTTATTTAATAAAACCCCAATAAATTTAAGACCAAATCTACTATTATCATTACTAAGTCACGTACTTCTTGGTAGAAAGAAATTATAATCGTAGTTGAAAGGATTAAAGGGAATATTGAAAATACCATAGTTTCTAGTTGATATAACTGGAATTCTAAAGGTAGTTTTTTGAGGAACTTTTAGATAATCTACCTCATCATTTATATTCAAAGCAGAAAAATTAAATTAGCTTTCGATCTTGATTTCGTGAAGGTCGCACAGTCCCTGTCTTTTCGATTAGAACCACCCTTCATAAAGGAGTAATTCTTTTTTACTGGTAGAAAATGGCTGTCCGATGGATTTTGATAAAACCCACATTCATGTAGAGCTGGTGATGTGGCGTAACAGTTCATTTATGCATAAGTCTTTCCCCAACTTTCCTGAGTGAGTTCGGACGAAACCGATTTGGAGTGGAACTAGAGTTTGATGAAATTTTGATTAATTTTAAGATCTTGTGATGGACTAAGCTTCTAAGCTAGCATTTGATCGACGTTTGTAAAACTTAGACTGCGCTAAAATCTTAGACTACTTAGTTACACCACGTTTTATTCAAGTCTACGAACCTACGCGCCCAGAATCCAACCCTACCCAGGGTGTAGAAATAACGCATAAATGAACTTGGAAGGATTTTTCCTCTACAGAACAATTGTACCGAGTTTTAACGAAGTCTATAATAACCATTTTCCATCCATAAAATGTCTCCTCCGTGATTCAGTAGTCCCGATGTAATAGCCAGGGACTGCAATATTTAAGATTTGCACAATTTCAATAGATTAATAATATCCATACGGTAATCGTATTTAAAAGCCACACATCGTAAAAAATTATTTTGCACTCGCTCTGGTGGTTTGGGTAATTTGGAGACCATACTGGAGAACCACATTGCAAAAACAGATCTTACCAATGCTATGTATACAATTCTTCGGATTGAACTTTCCTTAATGATTCTATCTTGCTCTTACACACATCTTGATCTCCTGATGTGATCGCCAAAGAGTAGAAACGTTGAATTGGCCTCAAGAATTCTGTATACGCGGTCTTCTGAAGAGCTACACGAACATTTCTATCTTTTCCAGGGACAACCTTTACAATCCTCGCTATTGGATTCCAATTCTATCACTTTAAATTGCACTTCCAACTAGAACAATAATTCGAGAATAACATTCTTGAATCTTTCTTCGGTTTACGCTCAACTAATTGACTCAAATACTCACTACAAAAGTTTCGTCACAAATCCTCCTTGACTCTTTGGTGATGGCTGGGTGAGAGGAACCAAATCTTCAGTTTTCAGAAATGAATGACAATGGTCTCGAATTGATAACTGATTCACAATCATATAAAATCGCTATTAGTTCTTCATAATTTAATAAAGTTCTTCATAATTTTTACCAAACACTCGTCGCAACAGTTGTTTCAGAGTTCTCATAAGACGCTCTCACCAACCACCTTCCACCAAGCAGGAGTCGGAGGAATAAACCTCCATTGAATTTATTGGACAGCTGACACGGATTCCACGACTTTCCAATCCACAGATTTAAACAAATGTGTCCATTCCAACAAAGTTTATTGCGTTTTCACTACTACAACGGTCTTCCCCTTCTTGTTACGAAGCTTAAAACTCTGCAAGATGGAATCAGTAGACAACAAACTTATTAATTCCAAATGACTGCTACAAGTCTTTTTGTATCAAATCTTCTGCGCTTCTCACATTTGGAAATAATGGCACGAATTGACTTCCTTCCCCTCAGAATCCTATATCTTTCACATAAACGAGAAAGTAGCAACTGTGTTTCTCCATAACACTGCTTCAAATGTTCCTCCCTCACAAGGGCCAGTAACACTGGATGACTGGTTGGCAATAAAATAGGAATCCAAAAATCCACCGTGTCTTTTCTTCGTTCAGTTTTTGTTTTGACTCTTATAAGTCCCGAATTATCCCTTAAAACACTTAGTTCAGGTATCTCATTTATGTTTACTGCAAAACATTGCTTCTGAGCTACTAGTATTACACGCCTCTCTGTTTCATCCAAATCACTGACATTTACCATGCCAGTTTTACGATTATCTTTTCCATTGCGGGAATTGTTCAAAAATCTTAGCATCCAACCCACCATTTTGACAATACCTGAACATTTCGAAAAATAATTTCTTCTGTTGTGACTTCCAATTGTGACAGCCAATAATTGCAATCGTGCGATTGGCAACCTTTTCAAAGGTGCAATTCTTGTCGTTGCTTGTAGGAACTTCAATTCCACTTGATAATTGAGTTCGCATCTCACGAAGACAACGGACTAATATGCAAAACCACTACCATCGCAAAACGTATGTAGCTTCCACCCATTCTTGGGAAATGCATAAGATGACAAACATCGAGGGATTCTGATTGACGGCGGCAGTTTCAATTCGCTCATCCAATTTTGTAAACTTTGTTCCCAACTCTTGAGATAATACTTCAATCCAACTAGTTTTCATTCCCCAACTAGATTGAAGTAGAATATCTTCATACGCAAAACAGTGACATGTGGAACCAATGGGGTCAAAAATCTTGAACTACAGATAATATGTTTCTTCGGGTAGGAATAGGAAATGGTTCTTAAATGTCCTTGCATGACTCAACAAAACATCCTCCTGCTTATCCTAAAGCAAACCAAATACTTGAGAAATGTTGCATCCACTGTGAAAAGTGGATTCCCACAACCTTAGATCGAATTTGGTGGTGGACAGTAACTCAGTCACATCTTTGATGAAACTAATCAAATCACCTTCCGAGTCAACTAAAGTGACACAATTATCCACGTAGAAGGATTTTGATAATTTCTCTCCAGTTAATTTTAATTCTGGCAGTGCATTTTTAACATGAAACTCAATCACTGCTCCCAACAGGAAAGGATTACAATTCACGCGGACCACCACACAACGATGACAAAAAATTCTTACCTGTCGGCCTTTCTTGTTCCTTCACCAGATAAATTTCAAAAAAATCACTATTGCTTTCCTTTAGCGCAATTTGAAGAAAAGCTCTTCCGAATATCTAAGATAATGCCAATTTTTTTTCCCTAAATCTCAACAACATGGATGGGACGAGTTCAATCAAATTCGGTCCTTTTTCCAGACAATCGTACAAGGACGGCAATTTTTTCTGCCTCACTGAGCCGTCGAAAACAGGTCTAACTTTTGTCGTGACACAAAAAGGCTTGAAGACAGCGCGATGAGACAAGTACCAGCCAATGTCATTGAACTTATTATTTGGCACTTCTTCAACTACTCCTTCTTCTAACCACCCATGAACACGTCATTATAATTCTTAAAATTCCCAAAATCATCCAATTTCTTTCTTGTAGAAATAAATCACTTTTCTGTCATTAATTTGGTTTCTTTTAATTCTGGATGACCATCTATCCAAGACAGACTCACTCCATATGAACCATAAGAATTAATAAAGACAGTATCCTGGAAATGTTTTTTGGCAACAACTTTCAAAACCAGTTTAGAGTTCGTCTTTCCAGTATCTCTAATTACAATTGTTTTGAATGTCCAAAGATTTGTAACTGACGATTCTTGGATCAACAGCAACGACACAATCAAGGATGAGCTAGATTGGCAATGTTCAAAAGACACTCTTCCCATGAGAGTCCAGCCCAACTTATTCTCAATGGCAAAAAGTACACTTTTCAACTGATGAGCTCGCCCTGTCCACAAACTGCCAACAACATCTGATTCAATTAGAATTTCAATTTGCGTACATACGTTCCCGACGTCAGAAATCCAAATCTTCTTGTTATTCAATTTTCTAAACCAGGTTCCTCTTTTCGCATGAGGAACTTCTCCACAAATGACCTCCATAAATGACATTTTCTAGAAAATTTTCCATTTACAGTACTCCGAATTACATCAAATCTCATGTGCTGTTTCTCGGACTGAACCCCACCAAAGAGCATATGAACAATTGACTCTGAGGATACAACCGGAAGCTTCATTTCTTCAGCAGCACTTCTCAAAATATAAGACCTTTGAGATCCTATGTCAATGATTGCTCTTGCCTTCTGTTCACATCCTACTCCGTTCACGGTCATCACTAACGTCTGAAGAAAGACATCACCGGAACAAGATTGATAAGACATGGCCGAACTTCTTGACTCCCGGACTCTATCTTGACTGACTGGACCATGGGTGGCAGAATTTTTGTGAGCTGGTAGATCGGAACGCATGACTTTAAAATGCTTCTTTCTATACAGGGAGTTAGGCAGAACGACATCAAAAAAAACTGGGGGGGTAAATAGGATTATTTGGAACCCATTTAGGGTAAATCACCCTATACAAAGGCGTTTGGTTTTCACACAACAAATTTAAAATTTGTTTCAACCGTTTTTGAGACTTAGTTATAAGTCGGCTTATAACTTTTTATGTGTCTGTTATTTGGATGATTTTTTTATTTTTAGATTAACGATGTCTACAAGATAATAATACAAAAATTTTTAACTGATTAATTAAAAAACAAAAAATATATTAAGCCATTAGTCCAGAATTTCGGCATTTTTTCAAAAATACCTAATAAAATTAATAAAGAAAAGCCAAGCACCTTTGTATAGGGTGATTTACCTTAAATGGGTTCCAAATTATCCTATTTACCCCCCAGTTTTTTTTTGACATCGTTCTACCTAACATCCTGTATACAAGACACACGACCTTTGATTTACATAATTTGAATTGATGACCGACTCTAAGACAAGAAATACAACACTTCTTACTTAACAAACCTTTCTTTTTTTCACTCGGATCCATTTTCTGAGTTTGAAAGTAATTATTGATGGGATTTCGCACAAAACATATACAATTTTTTTAACCCCACCGTCGTCACCCGAGAAAAGTCCAGCAGCTATTGGAATACTAACACTGACACTCCTTATTTCCTCCCTCCACTACAATTTACTACATTGCCAAATCCATTACGAGCCAAAGAAATCTTTTCTCACCTTAAACTTCATATCTCAAAAATTCCATCAATTGATTGAGTCGATTCTTTTGACTGACCACTCCATCCTCTCCCAGTTTTGAATTTCTCATTCTATTCCAGGTTCTGAGAAATTCTTCAGGTAAGGTAATTCCACAAGTGGGACCAATATGGCATTATCATAATAATCTTATTCTTATTATCATAATATTCTTCAATTACCAATTTTTCGTTCGTTCGTCATCAACATCGCGTAACTCCTTGACCAATCTTCCCAGTTTCATCATGGAAGCGTTTATGGTATCTTGTTCCATGGCTTTAACACCATCGCCATCCAACATAAAATTTACTGTCGGTGTACATGAGGTAGGTCTGGGACTCTCTTCTACCGACGTCTGTCCATTTTCATTTTCCCCAAAATATTTAATCAACATCAATCCAAAATCCTAAAACAATCACGTCGAGGTCCCCAGGATGTCGGGCGCACGTAGATTTTAACCGATTCTCTTTCCCTGTCATGTAGTATTTGTGAAACTTTGGCGGTTACAAATGGCGTAGAGGCGAAAAAGGGTAAAAAAGTGTGATAGAGTGAGAAAATGTAAAAGACAGTGATAGGAAAAGATAGAGAGTGTTGAATGGTGGAATAGTAAGTTACATCGTGAGAAAGAGTAGGGGAGGGTAGAGACTCTGATAGTTTGATAGTGAGTAGAAAAGATGGAAAACGGTTCAAGAGAGCGGAAAGAGTGGATGAAGGAGAATGAGGTGAGTGAGGATAAGGTGGAAAGAGATGAAAGAAGGTCTAAAGAGATTGGAGTAGATGAATAAGGCTGATAAACCGTGCAAAATGGTAAAAAGGAGTAAGAGAATGTGAACGAGCGGGACAGGGACAAGGACGGGAAAGAGTCCTTTAATTATAGTTTTCCTTGTAGTCGCATTAACAGTTCTTTTGTATGTCTATTACTGCTTTATCTGCGAATATATTCTACAGGTAAGCAAACCTACTTATTTGTACTTGCAGTTACAGGTAGTGCTATTATTACTGAGGTATCGATGCAGTTCAGGTACCGACTTGTAGTTCACTTGCGAGTGATAAACCTGCAGGAACAACTTGTAAAGCAGATATATGCGCATTTGTCTGGTACGAACTTATGCAAAAGTTGAGAACAACGGAGATAACGCTTGGAGAAACACATGTAAGGCAACATCATTACATACATGTATATTTATGCTACTTCTTCTGTAACTGATAAAAGACATGTTCAAATCAATTTTAAGACTTTGATTTATTGTTTCTAGCCTTATTTGGTGAAACTCCATAATCAATTACTAAACAAAACTGATTTGTTAATGCTTTTACATATTTATTATAATCTACCTGACAATTGTTTCGACTGTTTAGATCTGCTATATTATATCCTATTGGACAAACACTTCGAAGTTTGGACATAAGATATATAGAGCACCTACGTTGTTACAGAAGTAAATATCCAAAAAATATCTACGCCAAACGCCTTTTTAGAACAAAATCACACAATGCCTTCCCAAAATAATATTAAATTCCTACATTTTTGTTAATAACAAACGCAAATTAGACATTTTAGGAACTTTGGAGATATTATACAAACACAAACTCTGGGTACTTTTAATGAATGAACAGATTGAGCTCAGTAATTCTCCGGTACTAGAAGTGTTAGATATTTAATATATATTTTTTATCTAGTTATCTATTTTTTGCATTTGCCTTAGCGACGTGTTTGTTTATATTTACATTACCTTTGATAATGACAGCTCAGCTGTCGAAACATATGTCAGAGAGATTATATAAATTTGTGAAACTTTTAACTAAATAATCAGTTTTATTTGTTTCGCAATTTTAAGAAAGTTCTTATAATAAACATTTCCTTAAAAAAGTACGTAAAATAAAAGTTGTATTCTTATAATAACATTTAGATGTTTTGCATCTTCATCGAAGCTAAAACATAACAATTTGTAAAATATAAAAATCAGCTGATTGACAGTTTTTTCTATATCCAAACAAAACAAGACTAAATCTAATAACAATCTAACATTTAAATGTACTGTTGCTAATCATAGAGCTAACCTACTACTATTATGTTATTAAAGCCGAGTTCAGCAGAATCAATACTCAGATTAATGATTGATCTGATTACTCAAGTAATTGGAGAGAGGAAGACAATTGTTTTAATAATAGTTGCTAAGGCTGGTTACTCGAGCGATCAAATACCTTCGATGCAATTACCAAACTTAGCTTTAATTTATTTTTACCCTTTTGAAATGTGTTAATTGTAATCATTAACAATGCATATTATAATTTTCCCCTTTTGCAATATATAAACGTAATATATTTATTTATTTAGGAATGGGTGGCATTATCTGAAACATCATAATAAAACTAACAGCCAGCTGACTGTCTATTTAAAATTCGCTACTGTTTGTATTTACAAAATATATAGAATGCATGAATACACTTCTCAAGTGCAAATTCGCGTTCTTGGGAAACCCGTCTTATGACGTCATGCTTCGACGCCACCACATGCTTCCGAACCAATCAAATAAGAGAATCTAAAAATAGATGTCTAAAAATAGACGGACGCTCAATGAAACACTAAGTAGTTCATGACGCTCAGTAATCGCTTAAAATGATTTACTACTTACACACGGTGTATAAGTGTGGACGCTCAGCAACAAACTTTCTATACTGACGCTCAATGGTACGACAGATAAATAGATAAATATATATATATATATATATATATATATATATATATATATATATATATATATATATATATATATATATATATATATATATATATATATATATATATATATATATATATATATATATATATATATATATATATATATATATATATATATATATATATATATATATATATATATATATATATATATATATATATATATATATATGATACTTTACCACTTTTCCGGGTTTCACTCCGCGTATTCACTATTCGGCTCCTAGAGGAACCAGACAATGGTTGACGACGTTTCGGCAAGATCACACTTGCCATCTTCAGGTCACTTCTAACTTCCTTCTGCTTCGCGTGGTTACACGATGTAGACTGACGTCTTGCTCTAGCGGTTGGTCTTTATATACGGTTACGGTGTTGCGCATGGTTGCAGTCGGCTGGTTTTTGGCGCGGCTGCGTGTCATTGGTCTCGCTTGATCCGGTGGCTTTCTCTCGCTTTCTCTTTTATCGTTCTGCTGTGCTGGTTTTCATTTCTTGACGGTGATGCTGGTTATAGCTGGTTTCCAAGCTGATGGTAGTCGCTGTGTATCGTCCCTGGTATTAAGATTGTTCGGACGTTTCTCGATCTCAATGGCTTCTCTTATGGTTCGTCGGGTCTTATGTTGTATATTCGCTAAAACTTTTGTATTTTCGAAATCTATGTTATGAGATGTACCACTTACATGTTGTGCTAGTGAAGACGTTCTCTCATTTTTGTTGACTGCAGTAGATATGCTAAGAGAGTTCGAGCGCAAAATCCCATGTATTTTCTTATGGAGGTCCGTTTCGCGTTTCAAGGTCATCCGCGAAATTCGAGGTTCATTTGCATATCATTAGCGGGGTCATTAGCGGATCATTTGCATATCATTCGCGGTGTTATGTATGTATCATTAACGGTATTATTTGCATATCTAATTAATTTAATTCGCGGGGTCATTAGCGGATCATTTTTTATATCTCGCGGGGTCATCTGCATATCTCATCTCTCTCTCCTCATTTCCAACTTGTCATCATTTCCCGCTGAAAGATTTGAATTCCTAGCGCTGCTAATGCCATCTATCGGTGACGTCATATGATCGGTATAGTAGATTTCTATACGCCTGTAGATAGGCAACCCGCTATACTTTTTTTTACAAAACCAATGGAGCCAACAGGGTTTGAACCGGGGACCGCTCGAATGGTAGCCAGCCAATGCATCCACTACACCAACGAGGTAATCTATTAAAGCACTGTAAACTGGTTATAAAAAAAATTGTTGACTAGCGACCACGTACTCATAATATAATACAATTAATTTTAGGTATAAATCTAAACGTGATACATTATTATTACTAAATTAATTTATTAAAATAAAAATAACTCAGAACTAAATTATTAATATCAAGAAATTTATTTAAAAAAAACATTTCAATTCTAAACGTAACTGCTTTCAAATAAATACAAAATAAACAAAACGCGCTTAAATAAATGCGAATCATTATACGTGTTTTAGTTATAAGTTTAAGCGATAACAAAATGATTGGAATTTGTTATTATGTAATTATGCAAGTTAAAAATTCAATTAAAGAATCATTAGATCTTTTACAGCCAAATATGTTTCAATCTTGATCTCAATGCCTAAGACTTTCATTAATTAAACTTTTACTGACGTTTTGTAAAATTGTATATAAAAAAATTGTTGACTAGCGACCACGTACTCATAACATAATACATGTTAGTAATTTCATATTATCAGATATGATATCCATTATCTCAACAAAATCATTAGCAAAGATGTGTTTTAGTTATAAGTTTAAGCGATAACAAAATGATTGTAATTTCTTATTGTCCATACATATATCAGGGTTAGATTTAATAATTCGATATACATTTCACCATTCAAATATAAATTTCATAACAAAAGAATTAGCTTTTCTTGGAAGCGAATTTAAAAAAAAAACAAACATGTAAAAGACAATTTTAAAATATCAATATTTGAAACTCTGATTTCTTGTCTAACAGGGTGGACTCAACCATTTTTTTTTTGTTTCAAGACTGTTTCTAGCCTAAGGATGTATAGCCCCAGGGTTAATTAATTGAGTTTGACCTGTAGAGCATTATACCTAAAATAAGATACAATATATTTAAAGCAATTTAAAACATTCGATTACACAATAAACAGAATTTGTTTGCTAAAGAATCAGTGCAAAACATTCAATTTCATCATCGCTGTCACTGTCGTAATTGACTTGATATTTTACAGTAGACATCTTTCATTTCCCACCATTAGATTTGAATTCCTAATGCCTCAACTGCCATCTATCGGTAACGTCCTGTGATCGGTATAGTAGACTTCTATACGCCTGTAGATAGGCAACCTGTTACACTTTTTATAAAAATCAATTTTGGAGTAACCAGGGTTCGAACGCTCAACCATCTGATTAGAACTCCATAGCTTAGCCCCGAGACTACGGAGCTTGTCTTTTAAATTACTGCATACGAGTTATTTATAAAAATGCTTTCACGTATATTTGATTAAAACCAATTTATTTAAAAATAATTCCCAGAAAATATTTATAAATATTGTACATTAATAATATTAAATCTTTAGGATTCAAAAATTATAAGCCAATTATGATTATCATCATGAGTCATTGAGATGAGACAATTATTAACCTTATATGAGCCAATCGTGAAGAAACTCAAGAAATTTTTCTTGATACATCTTAAATATAACAATTTGAAAACTATATACAGATATTATTACTACATGAGGCCCGTAACATCAATGTGATAAAATAAAAATAAATTGCACTATTGCGGACCCGGTACTAAATTATCTAAAAGATTACATATGTACAACTAAGTTAAAATCTCATAAAATAAATACACAAATTAAAACTAAATCTTATTTACATAAAAATTAATAGATGTTATGCAAACACCTGGCATATATTTAATATTTTTAATTTCTGTATAGCATTTTTCGAATGCTACACAGAAATTATTTAGTTGGATGCTGCTTGGTGACGTGACGTATCTTCGGTTATCGATTAGAATACCACCCCCAGGGAGTTCTATCTCTTCCTCGTATGAAATAATTGCACCTACTTCATAATTAGTACTGCTACTACACCTGTTAATTACTTCTTTAAATTTTAGAGTTAATTCCATTTTATCTAATAGAGCAGTATCACTTTGTGCAAAACATTCAATTTCATCATCGCTGTCACTGTCGTAATTGACTTGATATTTTACAGTAGACATCTTTCAAACTGTTTTGAAGAACTGATAATATTAAAAAAAAAATGATTGATTTTATATAGTATTTTTCAGGAAAACCTTCTTCAGAAAAACCTAATAATTCTTAATTGAAATGTTTTCAAAATATGATTACATTTATTTATTTTAAATATAGTCATATACATAGTAAGGATTTTGGTTTTTCCTCTATTGTTAATGGTAATAACCGTACTGAGGTCAAGCTTTCACTAGATGAATTAAACATTTTTTATGAGAATACAAAATACAGTGATCTTTTCATGTATCATTCGTTTCCTCGCATAACTTTTAGATTATCTGTGAGAAATTCTATTTTATTTATTTAGTACATGATATGATTTTGTTATTTTTAAACTTTCAACATATAAAATAGGTATAAATTATCATATCTAGAAAAAACTGATTTTATTATTTTTAAGAAATTTTTCTTGATACATCTTAAATATAACAATTTGAAAACTATATACAGATATTATTACTACATGAGGCCCGTAACATCAGTAGATCCGCGGCCGTACTGAGGTCAAGCTTTCACTAGATGAATTAAACATTTTTTATGAGAATACAAAATACAGTGATCTTTTCATGTATCATTCGTTTCCTCGCATAACTTTTAGATTATCTGTGAGAAATTCTATTTTATTTATTTAGTACATGATATGATTTTGTTATTTTTAAACTTTCAACAAATAAAATAGGTATAAATTAACATAACTACAAAAAACTGATTTTATTATTTTTAAGAAATTTTTCTTGATACATCTTAAATATAACAATTTGAAAACTATATACAGATATTATTACTACATGAGGCCCGTAACATCAGTAGATCCGCGGCTTTTTATATCAGTATAAAATAATTAGATATAGTTATATTTACTATCTATTCTTTTAAACAGCTGTTATACTTCTACGCTTAGATAAATGTTTACTTCAATCATTATTACTAATGTGTGAATTACGTACAAGACAATTATAAGCCAATTATGATTATTATCATGAGTCATTGAGATGAGACAATTAGTCAGTCTTATATGAGCTAATCGTGAAGAAAGTCCAATTTTTCTTAATGCATCTCAAATCACTTTGAAACAATTATTACGTATGACTAGAGTCAGTTTAAATTAATTATAAATCTAAAAAATACATTTTTAAAATTAGCATGTAACCCCGAGCTGTTAATGAAAAGCAATTAACTCGTTTATACTGTTCCCCAAATTAGATTATTAGAAAAACAACCTTTCTAATTGCTCGGAAATTAACTAAAAATGACATATAAACTGAACGGTTTTTAAAAATAAATCATTGTGAAAGAGTTTTAGGAATCATCAAGACGCTATCCTACCTTCTCGTGTAAGTGTTTTAATTTTTAATTAGCTTATATATTAAAATACTATCTCATTTACGATATGTAATATGTAAATGTTTTAGATTGACTTTATTACAAAACTTTAATATTATAGCAGTATAATCAAAATGGATATCGTGAAACTTTTCAACAGTATAGTAGAAGATAAACCAATTGTATCCACAGAGGTGTTAGAAATCAATAAGGCTTATAAGATTTTAAGTCTGAAGGACATGGACACCAGATATGGAAGATCGATTTTAGTCGAGTTAAATAATTGTAAAATATTTCTACCAAAGAGATATAGCGAAAAAGTCGATAAGACTCTTATAGACGAGATCAATAGATTAGGTAATTTTTCAGTAACTATAACATCATTCAAAACATATGGCAGACATCATCAGAAGACGCCGGTGCTTGAGATGAAACAATTAGAAAAAGGTAATTTTTTTTTAAATAATTTGATAAAAATATCTAAAAAGTATAAGACTCTAATTACATATTTTATTCTTTTACAGACTAAACAAGCAACCACCTGTAGTAGGATGAACTGGAAGTAGATGACTTTTTAATATTTTTCTATATTTATGTATATTTAAAAAATAAATAAATAAAATAAACTTTTTATTGAATCGATGTTTAATTTCTTTGTTTGTAGTTGGAGGTTGAAACTTTTTTTCATCCTATATATCATGCATCTGATCTCTTTAAATTGATTTTTCTCATGTTGATTTGATAATTAATATTTAAATAACTTTTAATTTATAAACAAATCCGCAGTCAAAGGTTCAGATGAAAATAAAAAACAAATATTTTATACAAGAACTTCTATTGAAAGAAGAAGAAAATACATTTCATAGAGATATATTTCAACAGTAGATGATGAATGATAGGTAATCGCTATCTACATGGGGTAAAATTATATACAGTAAGAAGGTATATATAGAAATCGTTTACAAGGGTAGTAGATATAATGAAAAAAAAGGTTAAAAATCTGTTCAAAATTACATTACTAACGCTGATCAATACCTACATATTACTATTTTTCTGTGTTTCTGTAAGAATTTATTTTCTGTTTTTAATACCGTATGTCTCATTCACCTGTTTCAAAACGTTAATGCCCAGACGCTTGTAAACAATGAAATTAAGCAACATCAACTCAATAAATTAGTTTATTTTTAAATATATATTACAAAACTTTAATATTATAGCAGTATAATCAAAATGGATATCGTGAAACTTTTCAACAGTATAGTAGAAGATAAACCAATTGTATCCACAGAGGTGTTAGAAATCAATAAGGCTTATAAGATTTTAAGTCTGAAGGACATGGACACCAGATATGGAAGATCGATTTTAGTCGAGTTAAATAATTGTAAAATATTTCTACCAAAGAGATATAGCGAAAAAGTCGATAAGACTCTTATAGACGAGATCAATAGATTAGGTAATTTTTCAGTAACTATAACATCATTCAAAACATATGGCAGACATCATCAGAAGACGCCGGTGCTTGAGATGAAACAATTAGAAAAAGGTATTTTTTTTTAAATAATTTGATAAAAATATCTAAAAAGTATAAGACTCTAATTACATATTTTATTCTTTTACAGACTAAACAAGCAACCACCTGTAGTAGGATGAACTGGAAGTAGATGACTTTTTAATATTTTTCTATATTTATGTATATTTAAAAAATAAATAAATAAATAAACTTTTTATTGAATCGATGTTTAATTTCTTTGTTTGTAGTTGGAGGTTGAAACTTTTTTTCATCCTATATATCATGCATCTGATCTCTTTAAATTGATTTTTCTCATGTTGATTTGATAATTAATATTTAAATAACTTTTAATTTATAAACAAATCCGCAGTCAAAGGTTCAGATGAAAATAAAAAACAAATATTTTATACAAGAACTTCTATTGAAAGAAGAAGAAAATACATTTCATAGAGATATATTTCAACAGTAGATGATGAATGATAGGTAATCGCTATCTACATGGGGTAAAATTATATACAGTAAGAAGGTATATATAGAAATCGTTTACAAGGGTAGTAGATATAATGAAAAAAGGTTAAAAATCTGTTCAAAATTACATTACTAACGCTGATCAATACCTACATATTACTATTTTTCTGTGTTTCTGTAAGAATTTATTTTCTGTTTTTAATACCGTATGTCTCATTCACCTGTTTCAAAACGTTAATGCCCAGACGCTTGTAAACAATGAAATTAAGCAACATCAACTCAATAAATTAGTTTATTTTTAAATATAATCATATTATATTTTATTTAAAATTAATCGCCTCCTTTTCTATAAACTTACCTGTACAATCCAGACTTCTCTATGATCCAGACGGACGAATAAGTATACATCCCTATACTTATAACCCTCTATATGTATTAAGTCTTCAGCTACAAGACACGCTGTAGCAGCTGGGTAGGGAGGCAGCTTTCCATCACATTTTAGTACATGTATCAAAAACTGCGGCTGATGACATGATGAATGTGGTTGATAGCGTAATTAATGTGGCTGATAGCGTGTTGAATGTGGCTGATAGCATGATGAATGTGGCTGATAGCATGATGAATGTGGCTGATAGCGTAATTAATGTGGCTGATAGCATGCTGAATGTGGCTGATAGCATAATGAATGTGGCTGATAGAATGATGAGATTAATCATTATAATCCGAACATGATTGACACTTTAATTAAACAAAAAGATTATAGGTTAGCTATCAAAAGAATATATCCCATTGACAATCAAACAGAAGACACAAATTACATATCTATACCATATTTTGGCAAAATATCAGAAAAAATTGCACATATACTAAGAAAAACCAACAATTATAAAATAACATTTAAAACCAACACTAACACTTTTTCATTTTTATTTAATGCTAAAGACAGAACACATGATATCATGAAATCGGGCATTTACCGTTTAAATTGTTCTTTTTGTAGTTCGGTATATATTGGACAAACACTTCGAAATTTTGACATAAGATATAAAGAACACGTACGTCATTACAAAAATAAACATCCTGAAAAATCGAATTACGCCAAACACCTTTTAGAACAAAATCACACAATGACTCCTCAAAATAATATTAAATTACTACATTTTTGTAATAACAAACGCAAATTAGACATTTTAGAAGCCTTTGAGATATACAAACACAAACTCAGGGTACCTTTAATGAATGAACAACTTGAGCTCAGTAATTCTCCGTTACTGGAAGTATTAGATGTTTAATTATGATTTTTATTATTAATTTTTATTATTATTATTATTATTTTATCTAGTTACCTATTTTGTATCTACCTTAGCGACGTGTTTGTTTATAATTATATTACCTTTGATAATGACAGCATAGCTGTCGAAACAATATTGTCAGGTATATTTTAATAAAACTGTGAAACTTTTAATAATCTTTATTTATTTCATGATTATGGAGTTCCACAAAATAAGGCTAGAAACAATAAACAATAATAAATATAGGAGGAATATAACTATATCTAATTATTTTATAAAATACTATGTTAACTACGAGGTAATATACTGAATATATACGCCTGTATTCAGCCTCTAGAGGGTTCATACCCTAATATAAGGTTAGTGATATTGCGTAATCTTCTTTTATTCTATAATATTTCTCTGTTTAAGTTCAGAAATAATCGAAATTATTTCGGTTTTGTGACTGCTCATACCCTCTTTCTTTTCGGCGTACAGCAAACGAAGTCGATCCACTAGTTGGTCAGGTGTGCTCTGACGCATCCAATCAGGCTTCATTTTGTTTAACTTTTTAAATTTGGGAAGACTAAAATTTGTTATTCTGTATAAATTAGGTTTAATAATATGCTCATATTTCCAATGTTTTACGCTTATTATTTTACCCTCTGGCCTATAATCTTTTCTGTATGCATTGGTTAGTGAGATAATCTGCATGTAATTTTCAACATCTTCCTCCGTAGGTGTAGAACCTAGATGTTTAAGTGTTAGTAAATCAAATAGTCCAGGTGTTCCCTTGAAAAGTTTGTTTTTAATTAGAATATCTTTTCCTTGTATTCCTACCGAAACTGAAGCAAATCTCAATTCGTCGTTATCCTTATGGAGACCATATCTCGTTCTATCTATATTTCTTCCTATCAACGTATCGTAATACTCAGAAATATCATGATATTTCTCTGACCCTTGATTATATTCTTCTTCTTCATACTCCGATGATGTCGACGTAGTTGATGTATAAGAAGGTAGTTTTTTAACTTTTAATGAGTTGTTATTGGATTTAGCAATAGATTCTAATAGAGATATAATCTCTTTTAGTTTGTCATCACAACTACATTCTGTTTTATCACGATGAACTTTTCTATGTTTCGCATTACGAGCATTTATTATATCGTCTTCCCCATCTTCCATATTATGCATTGCTTTCAAATGTCTCTTATAACTGTCAGTCCGTGAGAATCCCCTGGAACATTTCTGACATTGCACTTTATATCCCTGATGAATTCTCATATGACGTGCAAAATCAGATTGTCGAATTCTTTTGTTGCAGAGATTACAAGCAAGTCTGTCCATCTTTAATAGCCGTAGACAACTATTAGCATCATTATAACACAACTTCTATTTATATTTCACAGACATATTAATTACGCTATCAACCACATTAATTATGCTATCAGCCACATTCAGCATGCTATCAGCCACATTAATTACGTTATCAGCCACATTCATCATTCTATCAGCCACATTCATTATGCTATCAGCCACATTCAGCATGCTATCAGCCACATTAATTACGCTATCAGCCACATTCATCATGCTATCAGCCACATTCATCACGCTATCAGCCACATTAATTACGCTATCAACCACATTCATCATGTCATCAGCCGCAGTTTTTGATACATGTACTAAATGTGATGGAAAGCTGCCTCCCTACCCAGCTGCTACAGCGTGTCTTGTAGCTGAAGACTTAATACATATAGAGGGTTATAAGTATAGGGATGTATACTTATTCGTCCGTCTGGATCATAGAGAAGTCTGGATTGTACAGGTAAGTTTATAGAAAAGGAGGCGATTAATTTTAAATAAAATATAATATGATTATATTTAAAAATAAACTAATTTATTGAGTTGATGTTGCTTAATTTCATTGTTTACAAGCGTCTGGGCATTAACGTTTTGAAACAGGTGAATGAGACATACGGTATTAAAAACAGAAAATAAATTCTTACAGAAACACAGAAAAATAGTAATATGTAGGTATTGATCAGCGTTAGTAATGTAATTTTGAACAGATTTTTAACCTTTTTTCATTATATCTACTACCCTTGTAAACGATTTCTATATATACCTTCTTACTGTATATAATTTTACCCCCATGTAGATAGCGATTACCTATCATTCATCATCTACTGTTGAAATATATCTCTATGAAATGTATTTTCTTCTTCTTTCAATAGAAGTTCTTGTATAAAATATTTGTTTTTTATTTTCATCTGAAACCTTTGACTGCGGATTTGTTTATAAATTAAAAGTTATTTAAATATTAATTATCAAATCAACATGAGAAAAATCAATTTAAAGAGATCAGATGCATGATATATAGGATGAAAAAAAGTTTCAACCTCCAACTACAAACAAAGAAATTAAACATCGATTCAATAAAAAGTTTATTTAT